>CM050889.1:26112159-26457631 GCA_027725995.1 Rhynchospora tenuis
ATTTTTTTGGGCTAGCTCATGTTTCAATTTAGTGCCAAATGGTGCCATTTTCCTATTTAAATGCTAAGATAAAGAGCTACATAAAATTTAAAAAATTCTATAATTTTATTTCAACAATTTAACTCTTAACTCGCATAAGATAAAAAAAAAGTTAACAAACTTAATACTGGGAATTTTTATTTATTTCGCAAATTTGGTGGCTAAATACTACATCAATTCGAATTTATTGATAATACATGCGGTAGTCAATGTTGTTATCAGCTAGCCTCACGTACGATTCTTTGGATGCTTGCTCCCTGGCAAAAGTTACGGTTACCAGCGATAAAAACCGAAAAAATTATAAATAACTTTAATTAATTACGAAATTATAAAATAATCCATTTTTAATATATTTTTTAACAATGACTTCGCAGTTTCGGAATCTGAGATTCCGAAACTAATTCTGCTTAGTTTCGGAATCTGAGATTCCGAAACTAAGCAGACGCTTATTATATATACGAGACCCCTCTCTCTTTCTCTCTCTGTCCCTTTCATCCTCCGAGAGCGCCTCTCTCCTCTCCGGTATGTTTTTTTTTTTAATTAATTAATTAATTTATTTTATTTAGTTATATTAGTTTAATAATAGAAAAAATAGGAAAATTATTCAAAAAATATCAAAAAAATTATAAAAAAATCAGATTAAATTCTATTATTTAAGATAAATATATTTTAGGAAAAATTTTTTTTTTACATGTTGTAATAATAGAAAAATTATTAAAAAAATTAGGTTAATAATAGAAAAAATAGAAAAAATATTTAAAAAATATCCAAAAAAATTTAAAAATCAGATTAAATTCTATTATTTAGGAAAAAAATATTTTAGCAAATTTTATATTTTTTACATCTTATAATAATAAAAAATTATTTAAATAATTAGGTTAATAACAGAAAAAATAGGAAAAATATTCCAAAAATATAAAAAATATTAAAAAATCATATTAAAGTATATTTTTTGTTATGTAAATTAATAATATATATTTTGATATTTTGATATATATTAATAATATATATTTTGATATATATTAAAAAATCATCTTATATTTTGGTTTTCAATGTGCAGAAAATTTCAAACAAGATTCAAGATTCGAATTTCCTATTTCAGGAGCATTTGTCGATCGAGGTGAGTATTTTTTATTCATCAATTTATTTATTTTGCATAATGTACGTAATTTAGAATAGTTTACGATTTTGAATATTGAATGTGATATGATATGATAATTTATGATTTTATGATAGTTTTAGAATATTGATATGATATGATAGTTTATGATTTTGAATATTGAATATGATTATCGATTGTGATATGATGTGATATGATATGATTGCTTGGTTTGAAATGGGTTTATTTAGGGGGGATTTGGGTAAAGAAATTTTCGGAAACCTTCCCGGTACAGGGAAGATGCTGCCGAAATTTTTTTAGATTTATGGCATTTAATTTTTTTAATTAAGTAGTGAAAATGCCTCCGAGAAGAAGAACGTCTCCAGGTTCACGTAGATCTACGAGGCTACGTACCGATCCTGAGGCCTCTACTTCAGCCGTGCCTGAGCCTACGGACGTCGTTTCCTCTGGTGTTGCTGATGCCGGCGCTTCTACCTCAGCGGGCCCTTCTTCTTCCCCTCCTCCTCCTCCTGGTGATGATCGTCTGTTGCATTTGCAACCAGACCAGCTTCGTGGCCCTGATGTATGTTATTTTGTTTTTTTCATTACTATTTGAAAATCAACTTCAAATCAATATAGTCTCTAATTTTTTTTTCTGATAAATAAAGAAATGGCATCCACTGGTGCACAAGCCGATGATGGCTAGGACTCCTCAGGTGGACCAGCATCTAACGACACTTGGGTTGATCCACGTCGTTCAGCTTGGTCATATGCCTGTGGATCATACGCTTGTGCAGGGTTTGGCCTTGTTCTGGAGGCCGGAGACCCACACGTTTCACTTTCCTCATGTCGGTGAGATGACCGTCAGTCTAGAGGTACGTGACATTTTATAAGTAAATTTCATCTTACTTTACTTATGATTTATATGTATACTAATAGTATTTCAACTATCATGCAGGACGTGGCTTTCTTATATGGTTTACCCGTCACGAGTGGCCGAGTCGTGACGGGTCATTGTCATTTCGATTATATCGAGCTTCTTTCGACATATGCGTTGCCGCGGGACACACCGCAGGAGGAAGTGGAAAAGTGCTTCCGAGAAAAAAATAGAAAGTAAGAAAATTATAAAACTTATTGTGTACTTTATAATAAACTTAATGTTTTGTTCTAACAATAAAGTCGAAATGCAGGAAAAAACATTGCGTTAAATTTACGAAGCTGCGAAAGATTTGGAAGGATGTTGTCATCGACGATGAGGATCAGATTGATAGATACACACGGGCATTCGTGCTAGAGCTTATTGGTTGCACGTTATTTCCGGATGCCACGGGGGACTCTGTTCCGGCTTTTTATCTCGATCTTTTGCGGGTTAGTAGATTTTTTTAAAATCTTTATGAGTTCTGTTAATTATTATAATATGTACATTTGTTTTGCCATAATTGACTGCCTGACATAAATGAAATTTGTAAATATTTGTAGGATCTTCGTACTGCTCCCTCTCAGGGAGTGTACAATTGGGGTGCAGCCACACTTGCTGCTTTATATAGAGGTTTGGACACTGCAGCAATAAATAACAGTACAAACATCGGGGCTCCGTGGTTACTTCTGCAGTTCTGGTCGTATGCGCGATTGAGTTTGTGTCGGCCGACGATCACGCATGATTTTAGCGACTGGGGTCTACCATCTATTGATACATGTGCACCTTACGGGAGGTATGTTTATTGCATTTGAGATTAAATTTTTAAACACTTTTGAATATTTGCAGTAGATGTTCAAATATGTTCAAATATTTGCATTTAAAAATAAGATAACTAAACAAACATGTTCAAATATTTGCAGGAGATGGACTACACGTCACAGATCTAAGAAGTATCAAGGCCCTGGTTACTCATCCGGAATGGATTATGCTCGGGACGTTCTCATGAAGATCAGACCCGAGCACGTCCATTGGAGGCCTTATGACCATATGAGGAGCCTCATGCCTCGTTATGCTCAGGTTTGCAATGAATATATTATTCTTTTACATGTTATAATAATAGAAAATTTATTAAAAAATTAGGTTAATATTCTTTTGAAATAATAATATAATAATATAATTTTTTTTTTAAATTCATACATTTTATGCTCAGGTTGATCCGAGCTTGTTTGTTGTCCGTATCCCGTGCATTCATTACTGGATGGTGATGTGGCACTACGCCGATCGTGTCATGCACCAGTTCATGCTGTATCAGACAGTGCCGCCACCTCGACCTGAGGTACAATAAAATATATTTTTCACTAATATATTTACTTATTATTACTTAATATATGTACTTAATATAATTTCAAAATAAAACAGGTTTGGCAGAGGACGTCGCAGCTGATGGGATACATGTTCACCACCTACCGAAACAGAGACTGGCGTGGCATTTTCCAGACGGAGGTAGACATGTGGGGTGACATGGCACAGGCTAGGGTCAGGGAGGAGCGGCCGTGGAGCGATGCTATCCAGGCCACATATCTACGCTGGCTGAGGGTACATGGGGGTGCGTATGTCGTACATATTCCGGAGGAGACAGAGACAGCTCCGGTTGCCGATATGTCGTACCTTCGCGACAGTCCTGCACACGTGGCTTTGGTGAGTTCATTTTGATGCAATAACCATTCATAATATCCGATTTCAAATATAATTTGATGGCTAACATTGGTTAAACAGGTTAAGCATACTTTGAGAGACGTGCTTCGAGCATGTGCATGGGCGGTGAAGAAGGGATTCAGACGTGCTCGGAAGACGCTGCTTACTAGTTGCAGCACGACATTGGATCTTGTCGGCGAGCCTCATCGGATACCTCATGTATTGGAGTCGAAGGGTCTTCCGACGGACATCGCATCCATACCTGATACGTCGTCTGACGAGGAGGAGCTTCCGGAGCCCGGTTGGGACGAGCATCGGTTCATGCAGGTATATCACAAACTTAATCTAATATTATTGTGTTATTCTTCTTATGTTCTTCTTTTTGAAAATTATTTTTATAACATTATTACTGGTATTATGTGTAATAGGGTGATTTCAATTTGCATGATTTCGATTCATTTTTTCATGTTCCGCGCCCTAGCCAGCCGATCACTCAGAGCAGACGCTCTCATTCCCGACCATTTGTGCCTGAGACTGCTGAGCCTGAGACTGCTGAGCCACAGCCTCCACCTCCACCTCCACCTCCACCTCCACCTTATTCTCAGCCACACCCTCCAGAGCACCCCACCCAGCATACTCCTTATCCTCCGTACCAGACTCAGACGCAGTTTGGAGGGGGTTATATGCAGCAGAGTCAGTTTGGAGGGGGTTATATGCAGCAGCCTCAGCAGAGTCAGTACCAGACTCAGGCTGATGCTTATTTCCAGACATACGGTATTCCCTTAGATGATGATCCGTTGTCGACTTTCTCTCAGTCCCAGCCTCAGTATCAGTCTCCATTTTCTGGATACAGTCCACAGTCTGGTCATCCTGGGGCATCATCTAGTAGACCTCCTCGAGTTCCCACTCCAGTTCCCACTCCAGTTCCCACTCCAGGACTTGCTCGCGGCCGACAGCGCCGACAGCCACCAGGCGCATATATTGATTATTCCCCGGCAACGGGGAATTACCGTCGTGATGGACGGAATTAGGATTTTTGTATCTCGTTTTGTATGACATTGTTATGATATTTTCATCTCGTACTTGGTGTTTTTTTATATATCTCGTATTGTGATTTTTATATTTCATATTTTATATATCTCTTTAGTTTTATGCTTACAAAAAATTTTAAAAAAATAACCTCATGTAAAGATTAAACAACCAACTAAACCACACAAAATGTCAGCCAGATTAAAATTAAACAAACAGTTAACAAAATGCATATAAAGATCACATATCTTAACAAGATGCATAATTAAACAACACAATAGTTTGTCCACAAATAAAGATGACGTTAAGGCATTCAATCATCTTCAGGAGTGTTAACACTCGGTTCTTCTTTCGGAGTGTTAACACTCGGTTCTTCTTTCGGACCGTCTTTCATCTTTTTGGCAGGAAGCTTGAAAAGTGCCTGTAATCTCGTACATGCATTAGTTTTCTTGGTTTTTTTGTAATTACACCATCTTCATCGTCACTCAAAATTGAATTCAACTGCTCCTCGTTTTTTAGTGTTGGAGTATTGTCAACTTTTGCATCAACCTTCGCTTTTCCCTTCTCCATATCTCTCAAAGTTCAATTCAACTGCTCTTCTTGTAAGATATTTTCTGTACATTTTATAAAAATAATATCAACCTAAACGAATTATCAAATTTTAGTATTAATTTTTCCAATTTTTAAAATATTTCTAAATTATTATAATCTGTCAAAATAATTTTACAATATTTTTTTACATATTATTTATAATATCTTTTAACATGTTTCCAATATTTCTACAATATTTTTACAATATTTCTAAATTATATTATTATTATTATTATTATTATACATAACAAATAGAATTTTTTCTAATTTTTGCACTATTTTTTCTATTTTTTCTAATATTGACCTAATTTATTATGCAATTTTCTATGATTATATCATGTAAAAAAATCAAAAATTATATTATCAATATACATAATATATAAAGGAATTTTTTCTGAGTTTTTCAAAATTTTCCAATATTTTAACATTATTTTTTGTATTTTTTCTAATATTAACCTAATTTTTAATGCAATTTTCTATTATTATATCACATTAAAAATTTAAAAATTATATTATTATTATACATAACAAATAATAAAAATTTTTCAGATTTTTTCAAAATTTTCAAATATTTTATCTATTTTTTATAATATTAACATATTTTATCTAAATAATTAAATTAAAATATAAAACAAAATAAAAACTTACTGATGCTCTTCAGAGACGCGAGAGGCGAGAGAGGAGTGAAATGAAAGGGACGAGGGTGGGGTTATATATAACGGGCAAATAATTGATTAAATAGTGCTTAAATAGTGAAATAATTGATTAACTATTTAAATAATTAAATAATTGATTAAATAATCATTATGAGCGGGAAATAGCTAGTTTCGGAATCCTAAAATCCGAAACTAGCTAGTTTCGGAATTTGAGATTCCGAAACTATCTATTTTCCCGCAAAAATGTCGGCAGGTTTAGTTTCGGAATCTCAGATTACGAAACTAGCTAGTTTCGGAAACTCAGTTTCCGAAACTAAGCAGAATTAGTTTCGGAATCTCAGATTCCAAAACTGCGAAGTCATTGTTACAAAATATATTAAAAACGGATTATTTTATAATTTCGAAATTAATTAAAGTTATTTATAATTTTTTCGGCAATAAAAACCTACAGAAACAGCCCGTAAAACCCTTTTCTTGCATGAAATAGCAATGAAAAAAACAATCCGTGGGGGATCTTAATTTGTTGTCAATTTGGTAAATCGGATTTGCTTGCAAATTGTTTCGTTTTGCTTTGCTTTGAAAATGAAAAATCAATAAAATCAACTGCACAAAAATGTTATCAAAATCATCAAAGAGAAAAATCAGGAACAAAAGAATGGTACACAGTTGCAAAGCATGAGAAAGGCAGCAAACAACTGTTCATTGTGCAAACTTATGCCCTGACAAATTATGCAGTGTGTGGCACCTTCAGTATTCGGCACATAGCAGAGATATTTGTGAATATGTACTTTGGGTAACCACCTGGTTCAGTTCATTCATGAATCATGGTTCAGTAAAATCAAGCCATCCTGCAAGCAAAGCTGTTATAATTCATTGACTGTTCTGTATAATTCAGTATACAGGAATATCTTAAGATAACCCTAACTTAAAACAGCCTCATAGCCATAGATTGATTTTAATAGCTAAAGGATTGTTCAGTATTGGAAGGTCCTCAAACAAAGAACAAAAGGAAAGATGACAATACAGTTGACTAATCTACTATTTAACATAACGCTGAACTATAAATACAAAAACAGTAAAGATTAATTATATGCAGCTCTTGTAGTACCAGCTGATTAAAAGCAGAAGAGAAAGAAATCGAACATGATGCGAAATCTAAAAGCCAACACAGGTTCTGTTATGTACTATAGGAAGAAGAAATTAATATGTCATAGGATCAATCGTAAGTTCAGAACCTTACAACTGAAACCACTCAAAGAAAATACAAACCAGCTAAAGAAAAGTAAAGAAAGATCTCAATCAGTTATCCGAAACAAGGACTTTCTTACCAGTTTTCACTGCTGGGGCAGTGTATGCAAACACCAGATGGACTGCATTTTCTCATTTGTTATAACAGTAAAAAAAAATATGATAAAGAAGAGGCAAAATAAATTCTCAAGAAGTGCATAATAACAACATACAAGATACTCTGAGATAATTGGTTAGATAGATGCTCATTTTCTAGATAGTCAAGGAAATCAGTGAAAAGATGACACTCAATTGGCACCAGTAATACTGAACAACAAATACAAATTGAGAATAGCACAATTCTGGTAATTTTCAGAGCTCAGACATTGACTAAATTAATATTGTTTTAAGGGACATCCAACATTTAGACCTTATGTTTCTCTAAAATATGTACTGAGACCTTACCAAAAAGCAATGTCATTTAATTATTTGAAAATTATGCAATAAATGCCAGATCAAATGTAATGCTTCCCCTTTACTGTAAAAAAGGAGGCTTAGAAAAGTCATATTGCTTATATCTGAACATTAATATAGTATCACTTTTGCAAATAAAAACCTCACAATCACTATTAAAAAGGTAGGTATAAAACAATTGACCAGCAAAAGGCGCACTATTAAAAGAACGCAGTAATGTTTCTGACTCGAATCGATTAAGTTCAACTTAAAACTGTGGATTCGATTGCACAAAGTGTCAATTACTGCAAGCTACTCCAATAATCCAACTAAAAGAACTGTTCAAAAATGCTAACGTTGTAACACTTATAACATGGATCCAAGCAAATTTTGCTTAAACGCACCACAAGTGCATAAATTAGTTGCAACAGAATCATAACTAACAGACAACAAGTGTACAAAAGCACAAAAATACAAAATCCCAACCTCAACTGACGCAGATCCAAACTCCGAGGATAATAACGGCCGTACCAACAAAAGTGGGACCCACACGCATTTCCTCACCCAATAAAAGAGCAGTCACAGCCGTAGCAGCGAAGGTAGTGGCGTTAGTCACAGGAACAGCGAGAGAGATCGGCGAGCCGCCAAGTAGGTAGAAGAACAAGGCGGAGGCGGAGAGGTTTATTAGAAAGGGAACTGCGTACTGCCACGTCAGCATTGGGCCGAGCGGGCCGCGCCGAGATGAGGCCGAGCTGCTGATGGCGGCCCCCCGGCGCATGAAGGCGTTTGTGGCGCCCCATATTAGGCCCACTCCGATCATTTTCGCCACGTCATCGCCTGCCATTGGAGGAGATCAGAGGAAGAAATTGTCGAGAATCATGTGATTGAAAGTCAAGTGTGGGTATTTTGACTTGGGTCGGTAAATCGGACCGTCCGATCAACGGATAAACAGTATCGATGTATCATAGGAGCTTTCGGATACAGAAGTAACCGTCTGATCAACGGGTAAGCAGTATCAAAGGTGTCTGAATTCTGAAAAGACGAGAAAAATTAGAACAAAAAAAATGGAAAGAAATATATCTTTTATCCCTGATTGTAACAATATTAAATGAGAATTCATTAGAATATAATAAAATGGCGTAGATATTTATTTTAAATTAATTTTGTTGATTGGGATAAATATAAAACTAAGTGGGAATACATTTGATAATTAAAAAAATTATGAACTTCCAATTTACCATTCAATCCTATTTTTTCATACTAATTTAGTTGGACGGAATTTATAGAATTACAATTTGATCTTATTTGGTTCAATTTCAGAATTATTCCGTCTCTTCGGTTTACATTCAGACAATTCAATAAAATTTTATTTGAATATATGTAGTTCGATTTGAATCAAATTGAATGGATTCTCGTTTGAAAAAAAAAAATTTGAATGGATTCTCTAGCATTAATCAATAATGACTAAATTTCATAACATTTTCTAATTCCTATGTTGGACGAGTTCACAAGCTTTGTTCCAGGTGACTGAATAACAGCTATAATGACTAAAATTCATAATCATATTCTATTCCAAATTTCGGATGGATAGTTAGAATAACGAGCTTAGCATGTTAATTTAGCATCAGCCATAATGTATTGTGGTAAACGTAAAAGCCGTTATTTTTTTTTAAAAAAAAAAAGAAAAGAAAAGAATGAATGGACATATCTAGAAATCATATTTTAAGATCAACTTTTCTCAGAAGTCGTCAGCTTTATATTAAAAAAATTATCCAGCAAACATTGATATTTATTTAAATTTTGGTCACTATGTTAATTTTTTTAATACAAAATATAACTTTTTTATTCAAATTGTTTTCATCATTATTTTGGATAAAAAATTAATAATATATCTAGATTCAATAAATGTAAGAATTTAATAGCAAAGAGAAAAACCTAAAAAATATTTATAAAATCACTAAATATTATAGCAAATGTACAACACTACAACTTATATTATCCTAAAATGTGCCCATCCCATTTGCCAGGTTCTTGGACTTGCTAGAATGGCAACTGGCAACGTGCCTGCCTGAGTGCCTGTGCCCGATTGGTCCAAACTCCATAACGGTCATAAAAAATTATAAATAACTTTAATTAATTACGAAATTATAAAATAATCCGTTTTTAATATTTTTTTTAACAATGACTTCGCAGTTTCGGAATCTCAGATTCCGAAACTAAAAATCCTTAGTTTCGGAATCTCAGATTCCGAAACTAGCTAGTTTCGGAAACTCAGATGTCGAAACTAGCTAGTTTCGGAATCTGAGATTCCGAAACTAGAATGTCGCTTATTATATAAGCGGGGACCCTCTCTTTCTCTCTCTGTCGCTTTCATTTGGTCTCCGCCTCCGCCGAAGAGAGAAGAGCTCTCAGAGGTAAGTTTTTTTTTTTATTTTTTTAATTCATTTATTTATTTATTTATTTAGTTATATTAGGTTAATAATAGAAAAACTAAAAATAATATTTCAAAAATATCAAAAAAATTAAAAAAAAAATCAGAATAAATTCTATTAATTAGGATAAATATATTTTAGTAAATATTATATTTTTTATATGTTATAATAATATTAAATTGATTTTAAAATTAGATTAATAATAGAAAAATTAGGAAAATATTCAAAAAAATATTAAAAATATACAAAAAATTCGGATTAAATTTTATTCATTACGGAAAAAAATAAGTTAGCAATTTTATATTTTTTACATCTTATAATAATTAAAAAATGTTTAAATAATTAGGTTAATATCAACAAAAATAGGAAAAATATTCCAAAAATATAAAAAATTATTAAAAAAATCATATTAATTAGGAAAATCAATATAAAAATTAGAAAAATTAATAGAAAAATTAGAAAATTCTTATAGGTTGATATATTGTTTTGGTTTTCAATGTGCAGAAAATTTCAAACAAGATTCAAGATTCGAATTTCCTATTTCAGCAGCAATTGTCGATCGAGGTTAGTATTTTTTATTCATTAATTTAATTATTTTGCATAGTTAATGTACGTAATTTAGAATAGTTTACGATTTTGAATATTGAATGTGATATGAATGTGATATGATATGATAGTTTATGATTTTATGATAGTTTTAGAATATTGATATGATATGATATTTTTTCATATGATATGATAGTTTAGAATATTGATATGAATATTGAATATGATTATCGATTGTGATATGATGTGATATGATATGATTGGTTGGTTTGAAATGGGTTTATTTAGGGGGGATTTGGGTAAATAAATTTTCGGAAACCCTCCCGATACAGGGGAGATGCTGCCGAAATTTTGTTAGATTTATGACATTTAAATTTTTTAATTAAGTAGTGAAAATGCCTCCGAGAAGAAGAACGTCTCCAGGTTCACAAAGATCTACGAGGCTACGTACCGATCCTCAGGCCTCTACTTTAGACGTGCCTGAGCCTACGGACGTCGTTTCCTCTGGTGTTGTTGATGCCGGTGCTTCTTCCTCAGCCGGGGCTTCTACCTCAGCGGGCCCTTCTTCTTCCTCTACTCCTCCTCCTCCTCCTCCTCCCGGTGCTGATCGTCTGTTGCATTTGCAACCAGACCAGCTTCGTGGCCCTACTGTATGTTATTTTGTTTTTTTCATTATTATTTGAAAATCTACTTGAAATCACCATAGTCTCTAATATTTTTTCTCAAAAATAAAGAAATGGCAACCACTGGTGCATAAGCCGATGATGGCTAGGACTCCTGAGGTGGACCAGCATCTGACGACACTTGGGTTGATCCACGTCGTTCAGCTTGGTCATATGCCTGTGGATCATACGCTTGTGCAGGGTTTGGCCTTGTTCTGGAGGCCGGAGACCCACACTTTCCACTTTCCGCATGTCGGCGAGATGACTGTTAGTCTAGAGGTACGTGATATTTTATTATAAGAAAATTTCATGTTACTTGTGTTATGATTTATATGTATACTAATAGTATTTGAACTATCATGCAGGATGTGGCATTTTTATATGGTTTACCCGTCGTGACTGGCCGAGTCGTGACGGGTCGTTGTGATTTCGATTATATCGATCTTCTTTCGACAGCGTTGCCGCGTGACACATCGCAGGAGGAAGTGGAAAATTGCTTCCGAGAAAAAGAGAGAACGTAAGAAAATTGTAAAACTTATTGTGTACTTTATAATGAACTTAATCTTTTGTTCTGACAATAAAGTCGAAATGCAGGAAAAAACATTGCGTTAAGTTTACGAAGCTGCGCAAGATTTGGAAGGATGTTGTCCTCGACGATGAGGATCAGATTGAGAGATACACACGGGCATTCGTGCTAGAGTTTTTTGGTTGCACGTTATTTCCGGATGGCACTGGTGACTCTGTTGCCGGTTTTTATCTCGATCTTTTGCGGGTTCGTAGATTTTTATAAAATATTTAAATTGTTCTGTTAATTATTTTAAGATTTTTGCGAGTTCGTATATTTTAAGATACATAATACGTAACTTACGATACTAGGGTATTAACTTATAATTAAATATAGGTTTTAATTAATACTTTAATACTTTGTACATATATTATACAATATAATAATTAATAATATAATTTATACATATTATAGTTTTATTATACACTATAATATTTATAATTTATAGAAATAAAAATACATTACAATATTATACAATATTATCCTTAATTATTTATTCTAAGGATAACTTAGCGTATCTTAAATGAATCGATACGATACACGATACAGTTTACGATTCAACTTCTATGATTTGTAGGATCTTCGTACTACTCCCTCTCAGGGAGTGTACAATTGGGGTGCTGCCACACTTGCTGCTTTATATAGAGGTTTGGATACCGCAGCAATAAATAACAGCGCGAAGATCGGGGCTCCGTGGTTACTTCTACAGTTATGGTCGTATGCGCGATTGACTTTGTGTCGGCCGACGATCACGGATGATTTTAGCGACTGGGGTGTACCATCTATTGATTCCTGTGCACCTTACGGGAGGTATGTTCCTTGCATTTGAAATTTAATTTTTGAAGACATTTGAATATTTGCATGATATATTCAAATATGTTGAAATATTTGCAGGAGATGGACTACACGTCACAGATCTAAGAAGTATGAAGGCCCTGGTATCGCATCCGGGATGGATTATGCTCGAGACGTTCTCATGAAGATCAGACCCGAGCACGTCGTTTGGAGGCCGTACGACCATATTAGGGCCCGCATGCCTCGTTATGCTCAGGTTTGTAATAAATATATTATTCTTTAGCATGTTATAATAATTGAAAAATTAAGTTAATATTCCTTTCAAATAATAGTAGAAAATTGCATAATAAATTAGCTTAATTCATACCTTTTATGCTCAGGTTGATCCGAGCTTGTTTGTTGTCCGTATCCCGTGCATTCATTACTGGATGGTGATGTGGCACTACGCCGATCGTGTCATGCACCAGTTCATGCTGTATCAGACAGTGCCGCCACCTCGACCTGAGGTACATTATTTTGGTGATTTAATCATTTACATAAGCATGTTCATATATTTTTTAGTACTATATTTACTTAATATTACTTAATATATTTACTTAATATAATTTCAAAATAAAACAGGCTTGGCAGAGGACGTCGCAGCTGATGGGATACATGTTCACCACCTACCGAAACAGAGACTGGCGTGGCATTTTCCAGACGGAGGTAGACATGTGGGGTGACATGGCACAGGCTAGGGTCAGGGAGGAGCGGCCGTGGAGCGATGCTATCCAGGCCACATATCTACGCTGGCTGAGGGTACATGGGGGTGCGTATGTCGTACAGATTCCGGAGGAGACAGAGACAGCTCCGGTTGCCGATATGTCGTACCTTCGCGACAGTCCTGCACACGTGGCATTGGTGAGTTCATTTTGATGCAATAACCATTCACAATAACCGATTGAAATTATAATTTGATGGCTAACATTGGTTATACAGGTTAAGCATACTTTGAGAGACGTGCTTCGAGCATGTGCATGGGCGGTGAAGAAGGGATTCAGGCGTGCTGGAAAGACGCTTCTTAAAAGTTGCAGCACCACATTGGATCTTGTCGGCGAGCCGCATCGGATACCACTTGTTTTAGAGTCCAAGGGTCTTCCGACTGACATAGCATCCATACCTGATACGTCGTCTGACGAGGAGGAGCTTCCGGAGCCCGGTTGGGAGGAGCATCGGTTCATGCAGGTATATATCAGAATCTAATATTATTGTGTTATTCTTGTTATGTTATTCTTTTTCAAAATTATTTTATAACATTATTACTGGTTTTATGTGTAACAGGGTGATTTCAGTTTGCATGATTTCGATTCATTTTTTGATGTTCCACGGCCTAGCCAGCCGATTACTCAGAGCAGACGCTCTCATTCCCGACCATCTGTGCCTCCCACATCTGAGGCTCAGACTGGTGAGCCACAGCCTCCACCGCCACCTCCACCTCCACCTCCACCTCCACCTCCACCTCCACCTTCGGAGTACCTCACCCAGCATACTCCTTATCCTCCGTACGAGACTCAGACTCAGACGCAGTTTGGACAGGGTTATAGTATGCACCAGAGTCAGTATGCAGGGAGGTACCAGACTCAGCATCCACCTCCACCTCCACCTCCCCTTAGTCAGGCTGATGCTTTTCACCAGACATACGGTATTCCCTTAGATGACCCTTTCTCGCCTTTCACTCAGTCGCAGCCTCATCCTCAGCCTCATTCTCCGTTTCCTGGCTTTAGTGAGGGGTACAGTTCTCAGTATAGTCATCCTGGGGCATCGTCTAGTAGACCTCCTCGTTATCCCACTTCACCAGTTCCCACTCCAGTCCCCACTCCAGTTCCGACTCCAGCTCCTGCGTCTCGTCCACTACCAGGACTTGCTCGTGGCCGAGAGCCCCGACGGCCACCTGGCGCATATATTGATTATTCCCCTGCCACGGGGCATTACCGTCGTGATGGACGGAATTAGGATTGTTATATATCGTTTTGTATGATAGTGTTATGATATTTTCATCTCGTACTTGGTGTGATTTTATATATCTTGGATTGTGATTTATATATATCTCATACTTGGTTTTTTATCTTGGATTGTGATTTATCTTTTTCATTTCTTTAGTTTTATGCCTACACAAAATTTAAAAGAATAACGTCATGTAAAGAAAAAATATACAAATCGTAAAATAAATAATATATGAATTAATTGCACGTCATATTATTACATAAACGTTACATAATATTTGTCATATTATTACATATAATAAATATTACAACATTCATACTAATATTACAAATATTAATGTCTTCCCCATCCTTGTATATTGTTACGGATTCGCGCACCAAGCCTAGCAAATCCTGTTCGTATTCCTCTGCCCCCAGCACTGCTTGTACTTTCAGTTTGCCCTCGCCCTCCTCTGCCACTCGATGCCTGCTGACTTGGATATCGCCCACTTGATGGCTGCTGATTTGGATATCGTGCTGAAGCGGATCGTGGGTCCGAACTTAGTGAATTGCGACCTGGTTGAAGACCTTCTATTCCAAGACCAAGACGACTTCCTGTGCGAAGATCTGTACTAATGGAATTCCGGCTTGGTTGAACTGGATCGTGCAACGTGTTGGCCCCCGCCCTAGAACTTTCACCCATTTCTCGTGCAGATGATTGACCTCGGTTCGTTGTGCTTGTTCTTCTCGTCCTTTGGTTGGTGGTTCGGCGACCGGATTGAACGTTCTCCATAGTTGTAAGAGGTTCCTTACCTCTGTTTCTTTTATTTTTATTCTTCCGCATTGCATCCATCCACATCCAATCACGGTCCTTCTTGCGCCTTCCCCGATTAATCATTCTCCTATCAGGGTGAATCAAGGGTCCATCGTAGACAGGCCAATTCTCTTCGTCTCCGTAGCAGTGAAATTCACCGGATGACCATATTTTGAGCATATTCTCCGTGCTATATTTGTCATCTACAAAGTCATCTACTTCCCATCTGTATTTACTACAGACTGCAATAACATGAACACACGGTATTCCCGTCAGTTGTGGCTTTCTGCATTGGCATATGGCACGCCTTGTTGGTAGTTGAGGATCAGTTGGTTGGTAATCTCGTCTGATTAAAACTTTGTACTTCCACGTTGTACCTGGCTCAGATTTCTCGTAGGGCACTTGAGCTTCAAATTCCCCACGCATATGATCAATGGTCACGACATTTATTCCAACTGTAAATATGGATTGATATGATTATATATTTATTTTAAAATAATATGTAAATATTAATTATTAGTAATTAAATTTTGTACCTGCTTTTAGAGTGCGCTTGGAAATCTTTTCTTGAATTGTTTTTGGCCATCGCTCTCCCTCTGCAGTTCTCTCAAATGATAGGAGTTTTCTCTCATTAAACCACGAGACCGTTTTGTACCAAGTCCCTTCCACTAGTCCAACAACTGGGAGTCTTCTCTCAGCCTTGTATCTACTGTTGAGACTCTCTGATCCATTACTCGTCATAAGCCCCCAACGAGGACCACCGTCATATGTCTGTGCCCACCTTTCAGGCTTGGCAGGCTCATTGTCATCTTGTTCATGCTCTTTCCCACACTTTGTCAGATATGTGATCGCTTCAGGGTGTGTCAATTGTAATTCGTTCCACATTCTTTGATATGCCCTCGGTTTTTTCTTGTTTGCCAACTTACTTCTAAATTTTTCCACCACAGACAGATCTCGACCACATGCCTTGAATAAATTTTCACAAACATGCTGCATGCAATACCGATGCACGGCATACGAAGGATTAGCACTCTCTTCCCATCCGTATTGAGGGCGTTTGAAGGTGTTTTTTATTCCCCAGTGGCGATCTGAAACAACACAAAATTTTTTCTTGTCCCCGATTACATAGTCCCTGAGAAATTTCATGAACCAACCCCAACAAGCTTCGTCCTCAGTTCGCACTAATGCAAATGCTAGCGGAACCAACCGCTGCTCTGGGTCATAACCAACCGCCGCTAATAATTTTCCCCTATAGCGACCCGACAGAAACGATGCATCAATGCTGATAACTGGTCTAAGGTACGGCACCGCTGCGATGCAAGGACCGAATGCCCACGCTGCTGCAATGAACATAGCTCTGTTGGGATTGCCACAAGTGGGAGCCAACCATTTGATTTGAGTCCCTGGGGTCGTCCCCTGAATGGCCAACAAAAGGCTTGGTAGTTTGTTGTATGCGTCCTCCCACGACCCGAAAAGTTGCTCGATTGCCTTCTCTCTCCCACGCCAAAGCTTGTTATAAGTCGGTTTGACATTTGGATATTTCAGCTCTAACATAGATTTGACGTCCTCTATGGAAATACCAAGATCTCTTTTTACTGCATTCCTTATGCAGTTGGCGATAACCGTCGCCGTCAGATTATCATGTGTAAATTCTCCGAATCTTCTCACACATGTATGTTCATATTCATTTTTTATTATTTTCCAAAATGTACCTTCCCTTTCTGTACGGGCATACAAATGCCACTTACATGAGTATACCTTACAATGTAAACTCAACAATTGGGGCGTACTTTTAGTGGTTTTGTGTTCAACATTATTTTCTACGGAGTAATGATTACAAGCTTGTTGTAATTGTGCTTTAGTGCAGAAAATATTTCCTTCGGCTAAAGGTCCTGAATTTTGTGGTATGGACGATTCTGGAATAGAATTCCTATACTCAGAGCAATCTAAAAATTGGAGAACAGGATGGTAAGTGTCTGTTCTTCCAGTAACATGATACCCTTGACCTCGGTTAACAGCCATATAGTGTTCGTCCAAACCCTGTGACTCTAAAAATTCTGCCTCTTCGTCAGTGAAGTCCTCGCCTGTGGCATATGCCGACTCATTACCCGGCCCACGGTCGTATGCCTCGTCAAGTTGCTCTATATCTGCTTCTTCTTCTTCTCCTCCTCCTTCTTCTTCTCCTTCTTCTCCTTGTTGTTGTCTACTACTCCCCTCTGGTTGTTCCCAAGGTGACCAAACATTTCCACTACTATTGTATTCATAATTCATTTGTTGTTGTTGTTCTGAACTTTGAGGATCTATACTACTAGGTTCCCAAGGATCCCAATCCAACGTTGCAGATTGAACTTGTTCATCATTATGTAATTCTTCATTATAATTATAATTAATAGCTTCTTCATTATAATTATAATTATAATCTGAGTACCCACCTAAGTAAAAAATAAATAAAACAAATATTATAATTCCAAATAGATGATATTTAAAATATTGGAGGAAACCAATAATATAATGTTATTGACATAATTTTTGGTTTACTAATTTCTACTTTCAGGATACATGGGGCTTAATATTTGGAATTTCTCTTTATATGACATTATATTCATGTATACGTAACATCATTTAATATTATAGATGATATTTATATATAAAAAAAAATTAAAGCTTGTGATAAACTTCATACATAAGGCACTTCTTATTATTTAATATCATGTATGCGTTAGGTAGTAACAAACTTGATGCAATATGTGGGGCACAAACTTCATACATAACTCACTTCTTATTAATTTTTCTTTGTCGACGTTTGTTGTTTGTCTTTCAAGAAAAAATGTTATGATGTTATTATTTTTATGAATGAATAATTATATTTTTTATGAGAGAATGTACCTTCTACATTCGCTGGAAGCAAATCAACGTGCAGCTCAAGTCCTTGAAGCCGTCTAGTTCCCCAGCACTCGTGTTGGACATAACGCCATTCATTTTCTGAGTTCACCGGCAACTGCATTTGTTGAAACCTTCCTTCAATTATCATATTAAAACGGGAAACAATTCTCAAATTGTAATGCCCGCGATAATATCCTAGTGAAGATAAAATGGTATCTTTGACTGATTCATAATCAGTTCGTGAAGATGCATCGAAACTGAAATTGTTTGGTTGATTGTAAGGAGATTGATTAACGAAAACACGAATGGAATTCATATTTCTAATGGATATGAGATTTATGTGTGTGAAAATGATATATGATTCTCAGACTTAGAGACGAATCACTTATTTATAATCCTTATGATCGGAATCCGAGAAAACGAAACTAGGAGACAACCGTATGAAATAATTGATAAAACACTATTTAAACAGTGATACCCTGTCAAAACAACGTCGCAACACTATAATTTAGCCTCAATTAGTGATTTAACAGTGAAATTTCTGACAAAATACTGTTTTGGCGGGAATCTAGCTAGTTTCGGAATCTCAGATTCCGAAACTAGCTAGTTTCGGCATCTGAGATGACGAAACTAGCTAGTTTCGGAATCTGAGATTCCGAAACTAGCTAGATTCCCGCCGAAACCCTACAAAACCCATTTTTTTATGTTTTACCCTATAAAACCCCTATTTTAGGTACTTTTGTTTTTATTATACTTTATTACTTTTACTATTATACTTTACTTTAGTACTTTTACTATATTATTTATATAAAATTTTAAAATAATAAAAAATATTATTTATTAATACGTAAATTATTAATTTTTCAAATAGTATTTGGATATTAATACAATAATAATTTTTTTGTGTACTTTTGTTTTTATTATACTTTAGTACATTTACTATATTATTTATATAAAATTTTAAAATAATAACAAATATTATAAAAATTTTTAATTTTTCAAATACTTTCAAATAATATTTTTATATTATTTATGAAAACAACAAATATTAAAATTTTTATATTATTAATTTTTCAAATATTTTCAAATAATAATAAATATTATTAATTACAACAATTAATATTTTATTTTTTCCATTAATGTAATAGTCTGAATGTATAGCCCTATGACATCTTCAAATATGACAAACGTGGTCTCATAATAGAACAGACGTGCTCTGAGAAAACATTATGATGGTCTGAAAAAGCTACGCGTGCTCTGAGAAAACATTATGATGGTCTGAAAAAGGTACGCGTGCTCTGAGAGAGCATTATGATGGTCTGAAAAAGTTTGACGTACTCTGAAAAAGTCTGAAAAATATCACATGGAATTTAATTCATACTTTTTGTACCATACACCAGAGCTCCATCTATATAGAACTCTCCAGGTTCAGCCAGACACAATAATCTCCAACTTCTCTCCAACTTCTCTCCAACTTCTTCTTAAGAACTTTACCACCATGGAAAAAGGAAATAGCTCAAACTCCAACAATACAAAAAACCCGAATCCAAGTGACATTGTGAAAAACTATTGGGGATCATTCTTCCATTCTACTCTCAACGAAGAACAAAAACAAAGAGGAGAATGGACCGCAGTGTGTCGTCAATGTTCTCAAACTTGCCAATACAATGTGAATGAACCGTACTATGACATTCCCTTAAAATGGCATTACCTCGACCACGTAAAAGAACAGAAAGAAAGAGAAAGGCCGAAGCGTTATGACTGGTCAGAATACTTACCATCTAAACCGAAACCCCAAGAACAATATGTACGCCAGCCAACACCCTTCTCTATGGTTGAATCCATTTTTAATTTTCGTGGAGACCACACAGTGATATGTACAAAGTGTGGTGAAATTTTCAATTACCAAGAAACCATCCTGCGTGAGCACTACTCTTACCACGATCGCCGTGAAGCGGAAGAAAGAAAAGCTCGGTACATAGAAGCCGAAAGAAAAAAGAAGGAAGAAAGTGACAGACTTACACACGAGTATTGGAGTAGGAGAATAGAAGAGTCGGAAAAGAAAAGACTAAAAGAAGAAAAGGAGAAGGAGAAATGGCGAAAACAAATTCAGGACATGCAGATGCGCGATAGACTTCAAAAGGCAAAAAGAGAAGAAGAAAGAACAAATGCAGCAAGATGTATGGCAGAGATAGAAAAACAAGAGGCAGATGCGGCTTTCTGGAACGAAGCCGCTCATATGGCTGACAACGCCGGTGCCAGTAATCAACAGGACAATGAAAATGAAGAGGATGAACCATGGTGGGATGAAATTCTTCAATATGTAAAGAGTCAAGATCTCTAAGTTTTTAAACTCTAGAATGTCGTTTTTATTATTGTATTGGAGTAGTTTAGAATGTCGTTTTTATTATTGTGGTCGTTTTTATTATTGTTATTTAGTCATTGTAAATTATTTATGTTTTATAAATTCTTCTAACTTTTCTAATTGTATTAATTATTGTTCTTACAAATATTTCTAAGGTTGTTTTAATTTTGACAAAAAAAAAAGATAAACATTAAATATAAAAATAAAATAATAAGCAACACAATAGTTTAAAAAAAATAACCTCATGTAAAGATTAAACAACCAACTAAACCACACAAAATGTCAGCCAGATTAAAATTAAACAAACAGTTAACAAAATACATATAAAGATCACATATGTTAACAAGATGCATAATTAAACAACACAATAGTTTGTCCACAAATAAAGATGACGTTAAGGCATTCAATCATCTTCAGGAGTGTTAACACTCGGTTCTTCTTTCGGAGTGTTAACACTCGGTTCTTCTTTCGGACCGTCTTTCATCTTTTTGGCAGGAAGCTTGAAAAGTGCCCTGTAATCTCGTACATGCATTAGTTTTCTTGGTTTTTTTGTAATTACACCATCTTCATTGTCACTCAAAATTGAATTCAACTGCTCCTCGTTTTTTAGTGTTGGAGTATTGTCAACTTTTGCATCAACCTTCGCTTTTCCCTTCTCCATATCTCTCAAAGTTCAATTCAACTGCTCTTCTTGTAAGATATTTTCTGTACATTTTAAAAAAATAATATCAACCTAAACGAATTATCAAATTTTAGTATTAATTTTTCCAATTTTTAAAATATTTCTAAATTATTATAATCTGTCAAAATCATTTTACAATATTTTTTTACATATTATTTATAATATCTTTTAACATGTTTCCAATATTTCTACAATATTTTTACAATATTTCTAAATTATATTATTATTATACATAACAAATAGAATTTTTTCTAATTTTTCACTATTTTTTCTATTTTTTCTAATATTGACCTAATTTATTATGCAATTTTCTATTATTATATCATGTAAAAAAATCAAAAATTATATTATTAATATACATAATATATAAAGGAATTTTTTCTGAGTTTTTCAAAATTTTCCAATATTTTAACATTATTTTTTGTATTTTTTCTAATATTAACCTAATTTTTAATGCAATTTTCTATTATTATATCACATTAAAAATTTAAAAATTATATTATTATTATACATAACAAATAATAAAATTTTTTCAGATTTTTTCAAAATTTTCAAATATTTTATCTATTTTTTATAATATTAACATATTTTATCTAAATAAAATAAATAATTAAATTAAAATATAAAACAAAATAAAAACTTACTGATTCTCTTCAGAGACGCGAGAGGCGAGAGAGGAGTGAAATGAAAGGGACGAGGGTGGAGTTATATATAACGGGCAAATAATTGATTAAATAGTGGTTAAATAGTGAAATAATTGATTAACTATATATAACGGGCAAATAATTGATTAAATAGTGGTTAAATAGTGAAATAATTGATTAACTATTTAAATAATTGATTAAATAATCATTATGAGCGGGAAATAGATAGTTTCGGAATCCTAAAATCCGAAACTAGCTAGTTTCGGAATCTGAGATTCCGAAACTATCTATTTTCCCGCAAAAATGTCGGCAGGTTTAGTTTCGGAATCTCAGATTCCGAAACTAGCTAGTTTCGGAAACTCAGTTTCCGAAACTAGCTAGTTTCGGAATCTGAGATTCCGAAACTAAGCAGAATTAGTTTCGGAATCTGAGATTCCGAAACTGCGAAGTCATTGTTAAAAAATATATTAAAAATGGATTATTTTATAATTTCGTAATTAATTAAAGTTAGTTATAATTTTTTCGGGACTAATGATAACGAGGAGGTTTTTAGGCCCATTTCTTAACAACTGGATCCACCCTTTAATTAGCCCGGCCGCTCTTTTGGATTCTTCCAGAAACCATTATTAGAAAGTCAAAAAGGATTCCTCAATGCAGATCACTGTACTCAAGTTCCAATTGCAGCCTAATCGGACGGCCTCAACACATTTAGATTCGAGAGGCCTACAGGATAAATACTTGAGTGGAGAACCTCACAGCTAAATTTTGTTTAGTAGTTATAATGACACAAATGGAATGTTAAATGTGAGACGTGACTTGGATTTTGCATTTGGAGCAGATGTGCTTGGAAAACTTGACTTATGGGTTATGGCAGTCATGTCATAATAACAGAAGTGGGGCATGGCCGCATGGCAGGAAATATGAACAGTGAATGATGCATATCCAGTGGCTTAAGATTCTTCTAGCTGCCTGCTTACACATGCCTGAAGCTCATCCTCGATAAATTGGTTTATATTTTTTCATAGTTGTTTTGAATTCACAACTTCCATTTTGAAAAATTGATATTGTTTATTAATGTATATTAGTGGTTCGGTGACAATTTTATGTTTCACATGTTGAGTTAGTTCTTCAACCTTTTTTCTTTTTAATTTATTCTGTTGTAGAATGAAATGTATTAAACATTTTTGTACCCTTAGTTGTTAGTGTAATTTCTAAGCTTGGCTATGATGTTGTTAGGGTAACCACATGCCTTGTAGTTTATATGCTGGTTACAAATAAAAGAAACTGATATTTGTCACCGTAGAAATTATAGCGCATGAGTTTATTTGTCGGGGTAATATGCAAACGGTGGATTCTTCCGTTCAGACGTTGCAAAAGATTATTGTTTTGGATTGCAAAACATGTTTCTCTAGAAAACATTACTGGGCTTATAGATAGTTAAGCTAATGCTTTCGATGTTCTAAGCTGAAAGAGTAAATAGTGATGAAATCAATGTTCGAGGCCCGTATTGATGTGCGTATGATTCGGATATTAACAAGATCCGAATTTAATTCGGCTGAATACATGTATAATGTCTTTCTAGAATACGGATATGGATAATCTTGAATATCAAATCATTAATCGTACCTTAATCTAAAAGGGATTATTGTTGAACTAGTGATAAAAATTATGTTTATTCGAAATGTATTATTATTGTTTTATGGCTATTATTAAATTGGCATTTTTTTTCTGTTTTTCCCCTATATATGACATTGTGAAAATATCTTAGTTGTTATAATGCATTGTTGTATGGTCATAACTTGTAAGGGAACTTGGGTCCAATAAGTTTTAATATGAAATATGTGAGTACAAATTTAGATATCCGAAATAGTATATATTTTTTTTTATTGAAAAATATTTGTTTTCACAGGTTCAGATCTGAATTTATATTTCAAGTAATATTTGGAGTTTTTTTTTTAAAGATCACAAGGAAATCATTACAAGGAATTGCAAATGCAAAAATATATTAGAAAAGTGAAATTAACAAAGACGCGCAAACTTTGAACTACAATTTACATTATGCTATTAATGATAAATAAGCTTATAAATCGGTAGATGAAAAAGATCTCTGGCTCTTTTTCTATTTATTTGGGAAATATATTTTTTTGCTAAAGCAGCACCGATGCACCGCTTGAAGATCTCAAAAAAATTTTATGTGATCCAAGGTTATGCGTTGTTGGGTGGGTTTGAAATTTGATTTCATGAGACTAAGCGACTGGTATTTTCTAACTTTTTTTTTCAACTTTTTAAATATTTTATTTAATTTGTAGTTTATTGATGTCTTAGTATGGTATTTCATCCTATCTCATTTAGTTTGCTCCAATGTCTTTATTTTTTTTATCAGGGTAGAAATATGAACCATATTATAATTTGATTTTTTTGGCTATGGTAAGGATGTAACTGATGATTTTATCTTATACTGCACTTTATTTATTTATTTATTTCTCATGTAAGTTTGGGAGATAAAATCGGTGAGTCATGCAATATTGTTGGTTGCTCACGTTTTTGCTGCAGTAATAGAAAAGGCAGCTCTGACCTAGAATATTAGACGGCGACAATACCTAATGCAAATCATTATATTTACATCCGACGGTTCATATTAGACGACGATTTTAATTCCATCGGACAGTCAAGAAAGAATGGCAGCGATGCGCACTCAAACGCACCGAAACGAGATCCGTCCAATTGACGTTTTTGGATCTAGACAGTCTGATTTAATCTCAACGATTAATGATGTTCCGTGAATAATATCAAAATTGATAGACCAAAAAAATTAATAATCGAGATCAAATCGAACGCACTCCGATCAAAAAACATCAACTGCACGTTTTAATAAAACGTCCAGAGCATCTGGCTCCCAAAGGCACCTGGTGTAGAATAATGGTCTCGAGGTCGAGCGGAGTCATTTTACTGTATAGATGACCTAGAATAGCCCTTAATTGCAATACAATAGAATAGAATAGACCACGATCGCCACCGTTTCCTCCATTGGTTCCTTTTCCTTTTCTTTTTCTCCGAACCCTCACCTCCTTTCCCTTCTTTCCCTAATAGTTGCTACTTTCCTTCTCCAATTAAAATTCATGAACCCCTTCTGCTAATCAGAGAGAGAGAGAGAGAGATGGCGAGTGGAAACGGAAATGGAGAGGCGGGCATGGGGCCGCAATCGAATAGGTGGTACCCGCTCAGACTTGGGTCTTCTTTAGTCGACCATTCTTCTTCGACCAAGTTTTGCACGCTCCGATGTTAGCTTTCTCTTTCTCTGTGTCTCTGTTTAAAGATCTGAGATTGGTTTCACTCAATTGTTGGAATTTTGTTTGTGCTACAGTTTGGAGATTATTGGCAATTTGCATTGTTAAAATTGACCATGATATTAAAGTATTAAGGATGAAAGTATAGACTTTATGGATGGCGAAATACGACAGTGATTGATCGATTCTAATTGAGTACAAAAATTCTGAATTGATTGTTAATAAGTATTTATCTTAGGAAATTATGTTACTGAAATTGAAGGACATATTTCGATGTCTGATAATATAGAGGTTTGATTTGGAAAATAGGTTCTGAACTGTTTATTAATCTCTTGGTATTTTTTTTAATTTATATCTATAAGTTTATTTTGATTGTTCAAAGATGAACAATCTAGTTGTTTCTTGTAGAAAAGTATCATAAATTACACACAAGTCAGTTGTCTCGAGTTCATAAAAATCTTTCTTAACCTTCCTTCTCAACAAACATAGATGAATTTAAGCCAGCATCAATCGACAAAACCCAGCCAGGCATGCTGCACAAGAGCAAGGAAAATCGGGTTTCAGTTGAGTTTCACAATAACCAGCCCGGTAAGCCAAAAGTGGCCTTTGAAGGGAGCAGTGAAGATTACAAGGATACAGATGCGGTCTTGTTCTTTGATGGCGACACGTTCTGTCTCGAGAAGTTACACCGG
The DNA here is from genome assembly GCA_027725995.1 of Rhynchospora tenuis. Taxonomy (NCBI): domain Eukaryota; kingdom Viridiplantae; phylum Streptophyta; class Magnoliopsida; order Poales; family Cyperaceae; genus Rhynchospora; species Rhynchospora tenuis. Next base: position 26,138,196 of record CM050889.1, read on the forward strand.
GCCTTTAAGTCCCTGAAACACAAGCGTGTTCCAGGTGAGTCAAATGGGTTAACTGGCTCGAGTGCTGCAGGAACTAATGGAGGAGGCTCAAGTGCTGAGCCCCACTCTCCTCCTCTCCCAAAAGTGGCACGTACTCAGGCTGTGAGCAGGCCCTCGATGCACGTCAACCCCCCGGTAAGTTATTGTACTTCCTCTCTATTAAAAATATAGGTGTACTTACAAGAATGGAGTCAGAATATAAAATTTGGGGGGCAGGGAGAGTGCAAAAAGCCAGTGTAGTGCAAGTTGAACTTTATGGTTGGGGGGTTGGAGCAAGCACTTGTATTCCCCCTGCAAAGATTAAATTGGTTATGTTAGGTATGAGTACTGCTGTTGTTGTACGACTGCCTATAAGATTTTTTTCCCTTTACTTTTGGCTTTAGATATGTTGTTCTGCCTGAACAAGTACTCGGTGATTTACACTTTGTACCGACCGGAACAAGAAAGCATGGTTGCCTTACAGTACTGAATCTAGTGCAGTATCATCAATTAGCTAGGTCCCATACTCGTATAAATAGGCTGGTACCAGTAACTTATTTCAGCAAGTAAGATCTTGATTCTATGTTGTTACTGTAGTTTCATCTCTTTATTGATTTTTTGCTTATTACAATGCAGGTTGAGGTTGAGAAAATTGATATTGGTGGACCTGAAAATACTGGTAAATATTCTCTCTGACACAGGCACACACTAAAATAAGTTATGATAAGATGTCAAAGAAAAGTGCAACCAACACTGTTTTGCATGTTTCTTTAGACTTGACACTATGTGGGTTGCAGAGTTTGCAAATAACTGTTGCCTGCCCTATAACCATTTAGTAGGTTAAGAAAATTTGCACTGCTCTTATCTAATTGAGTCTATACAAAATCCCAGAACAAGTGGCCAAAAAAGTTCCATATCATCTCTGTTTATTACTACTTCTGTAACTATTACTGACATCACCTAACCTTCTCTTGACAGCTGCAATGAGGCCAATGAACAACAAAACAAATACAGCACACCAACCCTCCAATCCCAACCCCTTCTCCCCCTCTTACCCTGATTCCAGACCCTATGGTCAAGACCAAGACCAAGACCAAGATGATGATGAGCATCTGGACATCCTTGGGGATGACGAACCAGGGACCCCTAACCCCCTCCAATCTTCCCATCATACTAGTGCAGCCGTTGGGTTTGACATCAACATCCCAAATCATCATGCTGAATCTGATGATGACCTTGATTTGTTTGATGACATGCCAGCTGAGAATGAGGGGCTGAGTGCTGCCCAAGCACTTCGGGCCCAGGTCAATGGGTCTGGTACAGGAGATGCCCAGTTTGAGCAGGGGGGTCAGGGACAGGAGACATCCAGTACGGGTGGTGAGAGTAGTAGCAGTGACAGTAGCAGTGCGAGTGGGAGCAGCAGTAGCAGTAGTAGCGGAAGCGAGGGGAGTGATGCAGATGGTGGTGGTGCTGACTCAGCAAGTTCTGCTGGGGATATCGATATCTTTTAATTTTTGAACTAAAGGTATCAGATTCCAGGGCCTTCTAAAGTTTATCATTGTTTGACTGTTATCTTGCTGATTGGATGGTGAACGTGTCATTTTTGCCATTTATATGATATATACACGTGTGTGTGTGTGTGTGTGAGAGAGAGAGAGAGAGAGAGAGAGAGAGAGGCCTACAGCCCTACAGGATAAATACTTGAGTGGAGAACCTCACAGCTAAATTTTGTTTAGTAGTTGTAATAACACAAATGACAGGGCAAAAGTGAGACGTGGCTTGGGTTTGGTATTTGGATCAGATATACTTGGAAACTTGACTCATGGCAGTCATGTGATAATAACAGAAGTGGGGCATGGCAGGAAATATGAACACATATCCAGTGTCTCAAGATTCTTCCAGCTGGCCGCTTGCACATGCCTGAAGCTCGTCGTCAATAAATTGGTTTATATTTTTTTCATAATTGTTTTGATTTAACAACTTCCATATTGGGAAATTGATATTGTTTATTAGTTGTATATTAGTGGTTTAGTGACAATTTTATGTTTGACATGTTGAATAAGTTCTTCAACTTTTTCTTTTAAATTTGTTTTGTTGTAGGATGAAATGTATTAAACTTTTTGTACCCTTAATTGATGGTGTAATTTCTAAGCTTGACTAGGATGTTTTTAGGTAAACCACATGGCTTGTAGTTTATATACTGATTACAAATAAAAGAAACTGATATTTGTCACTGTAGAAATTGTAGCATATCAGTTTATTTGTCAGGTTAATATACAAATTGTGGTTTATTCGGCTCAGACGTTGCAAAAGAATATTGTTTTGGATTGCAGAATATGTTTCTCTAGAAAACTTTACTGGGCTTATAGATAATTAAGCTAACGCTTTCCATGTTTTAAGCTGAAAGAGTAAATAGTGATGAAATCATGTTCGAGGCCCACGTTTTTATGTGCGTATGATTCGGATATTAACAAGATCTGGATTTAATTCGGCTGAATACATATATATGTCTTTCTAGAATACGGATACGGGTATTCTTGAATATCAAACTAAAAGGGATTATTGTTGAACTAGTGATAAAAATAGTCGTGTTAAGTTATCTATTACGCATGTATAATTATGTTTATTTGAAATATTATATATTTTTTTGGCTGAAGATAGGCTTTTTTTTTTTTCTATATATTACATTGTGAAAACATCTAAGTTGTCATAATACATAATAGTATGTTTGTAAGGGAACTTAGGGTCCAATGAGTTTTACCATGAAATATTTGAGTACAAATTTGTATATCCGAAATAGTATTCTTTATTAAAAATAGCTGTTTTCACAAATTCAGATCCAAAATTTACATTTCAAGCAATATTTTGGAAGTTTCTTTTTGTTTTTAAGATAAAAGGAAAATCATCATAATAAGGAATTGCAGATGCAAGAATAGATTAAAAAAGCGAGAAATTAACAAAGACGTGGAAACTGTTTGGTAACTTTTTTGAGCTACATGTTGACAGCTTCTGTCAACCATTTAAAAAAAAAAAAAAAAAGAGCTAAAACTTGTATTATGTTTTTTTTTCGAAGGCTAGTCGGCCAGTGGCCAACAGCAAATTCATTAAGAAAGGAAAAAGTTTTACAAAGATATTAACACATAATTACAAGTAAATCTCAGCGAAAATAAAAAGTAGCAAACAAAAACGTTAGCAGCCTAAGTAGCTAACCGTGGTCCCAAGCGGAAGCCCAGTTGGCAACCTGCGTCTCCACCTCAAAAATGATTTTATGTAACGAGCCAGTCTTATGTTATTGCCAATCAAATAGCTTAAATAGGTAGATGCAAAAGATCACTGAGCCAGTCTTTCTTTTTATTTGTGAAATTTTTTAAAAATATAGACCAGTGGTACTGATAAATGTCGTTCCGAAAAAGTGCATATTTCATCCGGTCAATAGAGCGGACAAATTTAACTTTTGAAGTCTAGAACTCTCTACGCTATGACTATTGAGCGAGATTTGCACCCCAATAGCTACATTATTTAAAAAAAAAAAATTAAATGTTGAAATTAACTGAGCCATTTTTTAAAAAAGAGAAAAGTATTTATTATTATTATTGCAACGATGAGGCAAATTGTACCACAAAATATGTAGGATTTGTAATTGTTGGCTTCACGCCTCCACGGTAGCTAAATGTGACATACGTTGCAAAGACTTATTTGATGTGATACGTTCCATCCAACTCATAAAATATAAATTAAAGATGATATTTTATTTGTTGATTCTCAAAGAACATGGCGCGGTATTCGGAGGCAAAAAGGAAATGAAGCCAATGAGAGGGGGTGACTGTTTCATGCGAGCTCAATCTCTACGAGAATATTTGTACCGTGATAAATGTAGGAAGATATTTTATAATGTTCTCTACATTTTTACAAATATATATACTATAAAGCTCAGTTTTCCTTGTACAAGGTACTCTTATTCATAACATTTTAATATATTAGTTTGAGAGTTGTAACATTTTAATATTAAATCAATCGCTTTTATAAAATCATATCAGACAAAGCTAATTTGCAATAAATTAATATTATTAAAAAACATGGCAAATTTGCCTCCTTATGGGCATGTAGAACGAATGAAGAATATAATTATCATTATCTAAAAAGAACATAAATTTTATCTCAAACAAAAAAACTATAAGATTTTAAATTGTTCCCTAAAACAAGGAATCTGAACTCACTATCAAAACTTCTATTCCTTTTCCAGTTTCCACTGACGAAACCATTATTAAATTGTTCGCGCAATTTGTTACGTAGTGCTAAGAAAACGGTTGGTAAATTCGTTTGCAACAAATTCCAGCATAAAAAAATACTAAAATAGAAAAAAATGACAAATTTGGCCCATGAAAACAAGTAGGTCAGAGAACTAATAAAATAAAGAAGAGACACTATATGCGTCAATATTTCAAATTAAATCATTAGTCTTTAGACGAATGGGAAGCCATTTTAGCATTTCGTTATTTTTTTCAACCTAAAAAAATTATAGAAATCAATCAAGCAACAAACCACTTTCTTCACACCCAGGATTAGGAACAACCCTAGCGGCTGTGTCTCTAATAAGAACAAAAATCTCTAAAGCCCATGGACCCCACATGTCATAGTCATTTTTCTAGGTAGAAGAGGTTCATGTCATATCGCTTCTCTCTTGCCCACCTCTAGGCACGCTTCCCCAATTCCAACTCCAAACAAACGATCTCATAAGACTTCTCTGTACTTTAATTCTCTCTTTTTGTTCTTCACTAAGGTCCATTATTGGGTTTTGGTTTCTGGGTCTCTGTTGTCGGAGTCATGTTTTCTCCAAGGTACCTTTCTTCTCTCCTGTTCTCTCTTCTCTCTTTGGTCGGGGATACTTGGTTCATTTGGAATTTGTACTTTAATTTTGGAATTTTCTCCTTTTGTCGTACAGTAATTGGGGAATTTGAGCTAGTATTAAGTTCCAAAGAAACAGTTGGATTCGAAGTGGGAATTTAGTTAAGCCATTATTACCCATAATTAGACTTTAAGAAAGGTAATTAGGAGTGAATATGGTTGTGATTTTTGTTTTTAATGAAGTTATTTATGGTTGAATATTGTTAATAGGGGATTTTGGGGACGACATAAGAGGAAGATATTGATTGGATTGGGAGTAGTAGGAGGAGGTTATGCGATTTATAGGCTATGGGATTCTCATCAGAGAAACATGCTCGAGTTGGATCGTCAGAAAGAGAGGGAGAAGCAAGAGGAGGAGCTCATGAAAATTCAGTAAGCACACTTGTTAATTGTTGTTGAATTGTTTTCACAATTAATAATAGGGTTTTGTTGAATTTGCATATAATGGCCAAAATTTAAGTTTAGTCTGAGGGTGGAAGCACTTTGATTATATACTTTTTATTTCCTCCCAATGCTTATGAGTGCTGTTTTTTAGTAAAACATGTGACCCATGTGACCCGTTTCATTACTTAAACAGATCTTACAAATTGTTCACAAGAATGTAACAAGCAAACAGCATCTAAACTCTATCTCCTTGCGTAAAAAATCCCTGTGAGCATTTATGGTCTCAGCTATATGTTAATTCATCAGGCTTGTTCTCAGTATAACTGTCACCTACTAGGCAAGAGATGTCAGACAGGAACAAGCCCTCAGCTAGTGTGTAGTACCCATTGCCATCATTAACATGCTCATTCATCTCAGGACCCAACCCTGTACCAGAAACCAGCAACTGGTACAGGCAGTATCTACATTATTGCAAACATGTTTCATCCACACGTTATCAAATTTAACCAATAAAGCCAGAAAGCAGAAAAACAAGCCTTTCTATGCTTGAATCAAATTATAACCTAGCCACACCAATTTGTATTGACATGACATGAAACCTATGGGGTTTATTTGGTAATTGTTTGCTTGACGTAGGTTTCTAATAAACTGTTGATGTCTTACAAACATGATGAAGTGTAAGTTTTCATTTCTAATAACCATAAATAATCGAATGTATAAATTTCTTTTAATTACTGAATTGTAAAAATCTGATTCTCTGAATTTTTAGATTAAAGAACCACTTCGAGAGCATACAGAGGATATCAGACACAACTACTTTACCATATGCTATGCATGAATTGCGAGCCCGGATTTTGGAACGGCTGGACCTGTCAGAACTCCGGGATAGGCTCATGCAAGGGAAGGGACAGCCTGGCGTGCTCAGCCCTCAGGAGAGAATTGAGCTTTGGGGTCGTCTCAAGATTTTGAGTGAGCCTTCATCACTTTTCTTGTTCTTTGCAATACAGTCAACCTTGTACTGTAATTGTAAATAAGGAAAGAGAAGCATTACTTATACTTGCATGTCATTCTGCCTATTTTGTAGCCATTTACAGAAATGCTAAGTCATGGAAATAACTAAATCACCCTGAAAGTGTCCTAATTTAAAGTTCAAACATAGTATTACAAATAGACAGATCAATTACATTTTTTTTTTTACTTATTAAACTTGAAAGCAAACAAATATTCAAACTGTTGTTTTGATGGTAAGTTGATATCTGGATTTTATTTGCATAATGTTTATTGTGTGGGGATCTGTCGATAATGGGATTCATATGATAATCTTGACGAGCATAAAAAATAATCTTTTGTTTTGAAATCCGATGTTTTTAACATATGTATATATATCATGCTTCTTAAAAATGATGAAATTCGATGCAACTTACTGTTCATCAAAAGACTTCAATTTTGCAATGGTCTAGATTCAATGGCCTTTGACGGATGCCAAATGACATTTTCGCATTGTCGACAAGGCCAATCATATGCTATAAGTTTTTTTCATTTAAAAGTTTCTTAGACTTAATTTCAAAAGGAATTGTCAAGATTGTCAAGTTTAATCATTGTTAATGGATCCTCACCCTATTTATTTACATAATTTCAGGGAAAAATGTTAATATCTAAAATATATTTAAGTTTATATGCAAAAAATACTAAGTATTATGATATGATTGATTGGGTTATCAATGTTTGCATCCAGAATGCAAAATTGTTTGAGGTACTTGCAAACAGCAAATTGATTTATTGAAAATGTTACATTTTGTTAAATGTCAACATTTTCCCTTCTTCTAATGCTCGTCTTTTTCCTTTGGATTAAACTATCCTAGAATCAGCCAAAAAGTTGAGATTTAAATTCTAGGAAATAGTTTTTGTGGGGTTAACATTGATTGGCAATGGCATAAAAAACTTATAGACTTCTCATGAATTGGATGCGTATCAACTTTTATGCATCTGAATGACATTTGTCATTCCATCAAATGCGACTTAAATGGATCTGTAACAAATTTGGAGTCATTTGATGAATGCTGAAAATATGGTAAAATATTTGTATTATTTGCACAATACATTAATTAACATGCTAGCTACTTATTCAGTTGACCACATTTTGATTTCCAGCTGATTTTTCTGTTTCTTTTATATAGGTTTTACGCGAACTGTGGCTGCTCTGTGGGCTGTCACAATATTAAGCCTTTATGTTAGAATTCAAGTGAATGTTTTAGGAAGACATCTCTACCTTGATATTGCAAGAACAGCAGAAGAACAGGTATGAAAGTTCCTTTAATTAAGCAATGGCATGTTAGGAAATACTACCAAATATTTAATTTTCATCACTTTTTTTTTTTTGAAAAATTACATGTAACCTTTGCAACTTTCATTATGTAAATATTGTTCTCTGATGAGACCATGACGTTCTCGTACTTAATTAATAACTACGCAAACATTGGAAACTGAAACAATTCATTTGGATTCATTTCACTTTAATCCATGCATTGAGAAGGAGGTTTCTTTGGGTGAACTCCACTGTCTCAACTAGTAACATGACTTCTCCATCTACCTAATCTAACAGTTGGCTATTACGTTTAAACCCATCAAATTGTTTTTATGTAATTTGCAAAATGCTTATTGTTTTGTTGTGATTTCCAAAATAATGCATATGGAAAAGGAGGTTTTGTGATCTAAAATTAAGTTTTGGAGTTGAGTACCAAAGGCCTGATGTAATGTATGTAATTGATAAGAACTGGCATGGCTGTTTCTTGTTACTGTTTTTTGTCTGGTGCTCAGTAATGTGATGATTTAGTGGTACAATATCCCTCCTCACAATTTAATAATTTGCAATTACCCCTTTTCATATATTGGACTCTTTATTTATAACAGTTGCATCAATACTGTTTTAATAGGATAACTCTGATTCATTGAGTAGCCATGGCCGGGAGGAGTTTCTTGCAACTGCTGACTATCTATGTACCCATGGTATTAATATGTTATTGGTTAACATGCAAAGTGCTGCCATGGAGGTTCTTAAAGAGTACGCTTTTCTTTTCTGGGTTAAACATTTAAAAATATTATACAAGGGTCTCTGCTATTCTTCAAATTGTAAAAAGCACTGTTTGCTTCTTTGAAATGAAATTTTTTTCTTAAAGTGACAAATTAAACTGCTAGCGACATGATTACAAAATGGTGATTAAACTTAACAAGAATTTCTACAAATTAGACCCATTATTTTGCAACTTTTGCAGACAGCATCCAACAATTTTTAGGTTATTTCCATAAATAGAGAATGAGAACAATTGATATCAGGAATAGAGGCAAATCTATTGTATAAACCGGATGCTCTTATTTTATTCATATTAACTCAATTGCATGGCTTTTCGCTTAAAGTAAGAGACCAAAGACTTATAATCCACAGCAAATACAATGTTCTGTGTTTTCCTCTATTAACATGACAGCATGTCCAAATATTTAATGTAGAATATTTGCTAATTTGGTAAAGTATTTGATGTTTTTCAAAAGTATGCTATATCCACCTCCGTACTCTAACACATAATTATTATATGGAAAAACTTTTAACTGGATCAGAATACTCTCAGATTCTATAGAAATGGCCTCTATTATCTCGAAATTGTGAGAAACCATAGGGTCTACATAATTACAAATAAGTTTTTTTATTGTACACTTTGAAATGCAGGAAGCAGCTTAAGGACACATTCAGTATTGACCAGCTGCGAGAGACGATCACACAAATATTAGATTTATTCATGAAAAGTGAGGGGTCCACCTATTGGGTCAGCTATTTGGTTCCCGAAGACGTCTCCACTTACAGAAAGATAATGGCTTCCTCAAGTAGCTCTTATGAGTTGACAAACCTAATGGACACGAGCAAGCTTGAAGAACTCATGTCTGAGACTCGTACCATATTATTAAGGTGTGCAGCCTTTTATTACCATGCTATAGAAAAGTTCTGTATTATTTATTCTTTTTTATTAGTGTTTTGGCTTCTCTTTTATCTTTCCAATGGAAAATTAAATTCCAAATGTAGAATTACTAACATTTTGAAATAGTTATCAACCCATTACTAGGTTATATTACTTATTTGAACAAAATTATAAGGTAAATAAATTATTCAATTGCTAAGAGCAAGTAAAACCAATTTGAAAAAACCAGTAATACTGTCATTGAGTTGCTTGTTTTAATATATTGTTTCTATAATTAAGCTCATAATAATGCATTCAATTCAGTGAAAAATGCATTTCAGTCCATCTTTCTGCAGCTTGCGTCAGGTCTGTATTGCCATCATTGGACCAAGATTCAGTTCTGGTACTTACCATCTGGTACTAGTGTACTGATTCACTTCTCTCAGCAATCATATCACAAAGTTCCACTTGGAATAAGAATAGTATCCCAGTCCAAGGAGCTAATTGCTACTTTCTTTTTTCAGAAAAGAAAAGTAGATAGAATTCCCATTTTAGTCCATATTTGACAACTTTTATTTTTCTGATTCTGTTTGTTTCAGACCTGATTTTGGCAAGGTCATGAATATAGCAATGGAAAAAGCGGTGGAACTGCTGATTGATGAAATGAGTCCAGAAGTTAGCGGGACTGCCCCCTTAGCCCTAGCTAAACTCTTGCCACGTGTCTCTCAGATGAGTATACCCCTTCTAGCAGAACCAGAAAATAATGAACTTATATCCACTTTACGTCGTATACCTGAGATTGAAGTTTTCTACACACTCGTCTATGCTGACTTGACCCTAGAATCCTGAAACTTGGGAAAATAAAAGTTAAGCTTGATTTTTTCGGTTTACCTGCACCAATGCTGAAGGTGAAATGCTGCATGTCCTCGAGAGTTGTAGCACGTGAAAGTTGAAAGGATCTTATGGACATATTATTGTGAATAACACCTTTTTTGTTGGAAAATAGAAATTAACATATGTGGGATTACGGCATGCTATTGGTTTGACTGCATGCATAGAAATTACAACGGGAATGTTAAAGGAAAGGTCTCGGGAGTCATGTAATAGTGGATCTGAAAGAGAAATGATAGGTTCAAGATATGTGGTATAAGTTTATAACTTTTGCATTATGATTGGCACGATTTTTTTTTTTTTTTTGTTTTTGAAATATCATTTTTGTCCTTAGAATATGCAGTATATTATTATTTATTTTTTGTAAACATTGTGTCAATTTTGAATTGATGTCAGCTGGTTATTTACAGAATTATTTTTAGTTCATTGAGGCACCATTTTTTTCACAATTGTTTCCGGATTTCTAGAAAAAAAGAAAAGAAAAGAAAAGTTAGAGAGAGAGAGGTATATTTTCTGCTGAACTTGTCCGTGCTGATATATTTGTGTTTTGAGCTTTCAAATAGCTCCATACCCTGGTAACTCTTTTAAAAGAAAAGGTAAAAGTTAAAGAAAGAAACAATGCTAGTAAATTTGAGCACAATTTGCAAAATTGTATATTATCAGACTACCAATTAAATGTCAGATGGACATACACACAACAGGCAAGACAGATAGTATGCTCCTCATAGTCATAGATCACCCAAGTAGTAGCACGCTAAAAGAAGTATCTAAACTCAACACAACACTTGCAACACGGTTTATTTACATAATAGAACAAGCATTAGGGTTTTCATCACTAAACAACGACATGTACTTGACATCTATTGCATTCGGGCTCGCCATAGCCTGGGGAGCGCTGCGTACAAAATTAGCGGGGGCCTTCTTGTCGTAGACACCACCAACATAAGGGTATGCTACTAAGGTATATGACGTATAGGGCCAGGGCTCTGCTCTCTTTCCAGTGCTCTTCACTCTCTCCATTACCCGTTTTGGCTCGATATGGCCGGTCACCGTCACTCGGCTCGTTTTCCTATTCACATTAACTGATGTAACCCCTGTAAGAAAAAAGTGTTTTTAGTAGATGTGGAAGAATTTGCGTGCATAGATGTGTTACTTTCTAAATACCGATAAGTTGGTTAACGATGCACTGATGCACCTCTTTTCTTTTCTTTTTTATATTTTGAAATTCTCAACCATGGTTTTTAGTTCCTTTTTTTATCTAAATTTCAGATAAATTTTTTTAAATGGGAATGGGAATGGAAGAAAGATGATTATGCCAGGACCTAAAGAACACAAAAATTTAGTGGAACTGAATTTAGTTAGAAAATAGAAAAAACAAACATATTTGACGGGCTGATATTTATGACCATACAAGACCTAAGTTCATAATTTATACATCTTGAATATGATAAAGAACATATCAATCCCCAAGTAAAAAAGTAATGTCGGCTATGGTCTAATTAAGCAAAGAATAATAAATATATAAATTCCCTTAATACAAAAATTTGAAAGCCAAGCACCAAAACAACATAGATAAATGATGTCGATTAAGTACCTTTTATATTGCTCACAGCATGTTTTACTCTTCTTTCACATCCATCACAATCCATTTTCACCTTCAGGTCAACAGTCTAGCAGAGAATAAACACATAACATATTTGTTTAAATGATAGAACTACAGACCAACGCAAAAAGACTGAAAAAAAAAAAGATATGTATCTTATTATTTATGAACTGGGAAAAAAGCTTGTTGTTCGATTGTGGGATTTTCTATGATAAAATGAAGCTTCTTGTTCCACGAATTGAAATAGTTCAGGTTGTACTGGATCAAACAAAGACAATATTACTTTTGAGGTAGATGATCAATCAATATAAGGTTACTCAGATAGACTTGGAACCGTATATGTAAGCTATGCAACATGTGCCTTGTGCACTTTTAGAATTAAATAGACAATACTCTGTGCACAGTACAAGAGGAAACAAATAAAGTTTTTCACTTTTCTTAAAAATAAAATCATATGTTTTATTTTAGATAAAGTCTCACCTGCAAGGGCTTTCTTTTCTTAATTTGCAAAGCTCTTCTTGTTTCCGTTGTGCTGCACATGACAGAGAGATGATCAAGTGCACCCATTTTGTAATTTGGTCTTGTTTGTGTGTCAGAGAGTAGTTAGAGGGGGATGGGTTTTTGGTTTTGGGAAGAGAGAAGATGCTGGCAAATAGCTCCTAGGAAATGTATTTATAGGGGGAATAATTGGAAATGGTTTTTTGAAGTTTTTATGAAATTTTCGAGAAGAATCCATAAAGTTTTTAAATATTAGAAAAAAGACTTCAAAGGATTTTAGAATCTGAAAACGTTTCTGCTCATGTAGAAAATGAAAGCAAGTACACCTACACAAAATAATAAAACATTTTTTTTTTTTACATTCAACAATTACTAATTACTATTCAAATAATGCCAAACAATGAAATTGTTTCCATTTTTTTAATTTATGAGAGTAATTTAACATTAACATTTTAATCTAGGTCGCATACTAGTACGTACGATAATTTAATCCAGTTTCTAAATGATTAAACTGGCAATTTACCAATTATATATTTAATACTTATGTTATTAATGTTAGGACTAAAACGTTAACATTTGCAGTTGATTTGTAGTTTTAAATGCATATATAATCTAAAAACTTCATATTTGTCATGGTGCGGCCATGCTTGAACAAGCAAAATTGAAAATGACACAACAATGTATCTGGTAGGGACAAACAGGCAATTTGACAAAGCCTAATAATCTCATATGGCTTGGTCCTTCCAAATTACAACTATACAATTTAAGCAATGAGCTTTCAGGTATTCAATAAACCTTTTTTTACTTTTATTTTTATGAAGGCTTGCATAATTTGTTATTTGAAAGTTGAAACAAAATTTAATACGCCTTGATTCTCCCTAATCTTAATTTCCGATTCAACCATAATTTTCAAATTCAGATTTCTTTTTCTAAACAAATAGCAAGATTTAGCGTTTGAAAGTGTGATTGTAAATTTAGAATCGGGTTCGAGATTTCAATCTTTCGATTCCATTAAAATTTTTTATTTTAATTTATGTTTGTTAATGTGGTGGATTTTTATTTTCAGACGCAATTCTTCCCATTTGGCGAAAGTTAGGACCCTAATTGGTGCTACATAGCAATCTAGACATTTCTATATTTTACCTGCTTAGTAAATTACTAGGTTTCCTCTTCTACAAGTCTACAATTCTACAAAAGTTGTTCAGTTCATACTTTTGGAAGGAATATATTGCAAATGATATTTATTTGATAAATATAAGTTAATAAGAAAAAACTCACAAATATATCCACTATTAATTATACGGTCACTGAGGAAGTGTTACTGAATCGTTTCGAATTTTGGAAGGAATATATTGGAAGTAATATTTAGTAATTGTGGTTAAATTGAAAAGCAAAAGCACAAATATGTTCTCTAATATTTACATGGTCATGGAATCGGTTTCAAACTCTAATAACCTGTTTCAAATTTAATATATTCTAATTTTAAAGAAATAATTTATATAAACTATATAAGAAGATTTTTATAACTTTACTATATATCAATTACTATCTAGTTATTATTATGATTGTGAAATAAACTTGTTATTAATGTAATCTATTCACATACTTAATTCAGTCAATATGACTAATAAGAAACAATTAAAACTCGGGTCTCAAATCAAGGAGCTTTCAAAGATTAAATGCTAAGGCCAATCATAGCAGGCAGTTGGACTGGGAGTAATCTTTGCCTTAAGACTTTTTCGGATGTCGTGTGACATTAAGATTGTGGCAATGCCATATGAAATCTGGAATTATGTTTGACCACAGGCACTATTAACACCAGATACATACTACTGGCGGAGATGGGTGCCTTTCCAATCATGATTAAATTTGAGATGGAGATTTATTAGTCTAGTTTATGCTAAATATGTTCATGCACCTAGAGCTTTAGTGTTTCATTTCTAGAATGTTTGTTTTGCTATGACAAGTATATTTTTCTCGGGATTGTTAAGTGCTCATTATAAACTGCAATCACCGTAATTACCAAACTACTTTCTATCCCCTTCAAAAAAATATAGATGTGCAAAGAATAGAACTTTTTAAAACGATATTATTTAGGTTTGCTTGGTGGTCTTACGATGATACGATCAAAGAGCTAATAACGGTGTTATGTTTTGGACTTCGGAATTAAAATCGTTTGTGACAAAACTGTACATCTCTGTAATAATATTTTTATGTTAACAAATTTTGCTAATTTCACCTTTTACCAAATAGCCTTCAAAAAAAAAAAAGTGTAGAACAGTGCTCTTGTGGAGTGTAAAATTTCCCGTCCAAGCAGTGGTCTCTTGTGGTTGTGGAGTGTAAATATGTCGAATCCCCTGAGATTGAAACAAAGTTGTAGAACAGTAAAAAGGCGCTCAATCAACAAAAGATACAACAATCAACAACACAGTATGATCCAATTTCCTTCAATGTTAGGATGGCAAAATAATTCAAAATTTCATGGAGGCTTTCTAGCTGTTGTTGACCGTGGAAAAATTTAGAAGCTGTTTAATAAATAATTTTATTATTCTATTTTTTTAGTAACAGTTATAAGATAAAAGATTTTTTTTTGTTTTTTGTAGGAACAATAATAGTAGTTATAAGATAAAGATTATTCATGGCCATATTTAGTGAGAACTAGTATTTGATCTAGTGGAAAAGAACGACACATTTTAAGTGGAGGTTGTGGATTTGAAAAAAAAAAAGAAAAAAATTCTCTTGCTATTTAAATGAAAATTCTCTTGCTATTTAGTATTTCTCAAGGAACAGCATCGTTATTGTTGATGGAATAAAATTATTCAATGAGCCGATAATGCAATGATATTCCTTGTACTTTTCACATTTATTAGCGACGCATTAAAGTCGGTCTAATCAGGGCTTCAATAATTGAGATTACCTTCAGACTTGAAGTATTGAACCGATTGAACTCATTGGATCACAACTAGCGACATGTCTCGGTTTTCACACCCTCAGCCTCACGGATATTTTTGTGCCTATCCTGGAATTAGTACGAATAATAAAATAAGCAAGCTTTTAAAGCTGAATGCATGCACGTCTCTCTTCTCTTTTACTTTTTTTTTTTTGGGTTTTTGAAGAGGGATGCATATCCTCAAGGTGACTGCTCATGTTGCGACTGGGATCCTCAGCAGTTGTTTTAAACGACTGCTTGAACAGCCGTTCTCCTTTTTATTAATATTAAAAATTTTAAAATTCAAATCGTTGATCTTGTTCAATTTTACGGACGATGCGTTTTCATATAAATTTTATAAAATTTAAGGTTGATTTAATACTTGATTAAGTGCTTTAATTATGAACATATTAGAACTAGTTCTAATTTCGCGCGTTGCACGATGCATCCCAATCTGAATGTGTCGCGAAATGGTTTTGTATTAAGTGTGGATATTGTTTATGTATCTATACATCATATAGATAATTTTTTATTTTTTTCAAACACCATAAACGTAGCACCGAATCAATATAGATTAATGATATATGTCTGATATTTGTAGGGACTTGAGTGGTAGAAAACAATTGTAGGAAATCAGCAGCTGTGTTAGTGCCTGTTATTTTTGCACCTTTTATCTTTGGTCCTGCAGGATTTTAAACATGCTTTCATTACATCATATTGAATAAATGCAATAGCTATTGTAATAAAAAGTGCCGATATTGACAGAGGCGGTCCAGATTATATTCAATAAATATAACGGTTATTGGTATTAAAGGTGGCGGTATCGATAGATACCAAAACTGATATTGCTCCAATTGAAATGTTTGTTTTGGTCGTCCGCTATATATAATAGCGACTTTCATTTATAAATGGAGATAGTAAGCAGTATCTCTTCACATTTTACTAATAATAAACTTATATAATTAAAAGAATGGTAAAAAAAGGAATTAAAAAAAATAGTTTCCTATTACTGCCCCTATTATTGTTTGCCTGTGAAATGTGGAATGAGGCATAATTGCTTCATATAGCTGTCTCTATTGTTGTTTCCTTGTGCAGGGGCAGTACTGTCACAAATGAGTTTTTTTTGTTCAATTTGTGTAGTTTGAGTGGGAATATTTGTTCTTTGAGGTGATATATAATTTTTTTTTTTTGTTATTGTTCAAAGCATGCTGGTACCTGTAGGTCAGAGCGTGGAGGTGTTGGTCAGGCCTCATACTTGTTCAATGCATGGTGCTTTTCTGTGAGGCGAACCATTGCAGGAGTAAGAGTTTGTAGACAGCAACCGATCTGGGTCTATAAAAGCATAAGAATCACTGCTGCTGGTATCGTGAGCACCGGGGCCTTGCATCGTGACAGTGGGGAAACTCCAAAGGGCACCACAGGAAAAAATAGATAGACAAACGCGGCAGAACCAGAAAGCCGACAATAGCCAGCTGACAGACGAGGGATATAAGAAAAACAAAATCAACAAAAAAAGACCAGCTGAAGACGCATTCCTTAATGAGCTCACAACATGAACTGGAGAGAGATATATTAATGTAACAGCGAGGGAAGCATACCTTTTTGAGCGATGTAAGAACAAAATGATGGCACAGCCGACACAAACAATCCAGCAAAGACAAAAGAAGCGAGAAGCCTGGACATTAATAACAAATGTGATTTTGTCAGAGAAACCAACACTTATCTCAAACTTAACTAAGAAAGGTGAAATTATTGCCAGCAAGTTTTTTTTTTTGAAAAGTGAAAGCAGGAAGCTTTAACAACCATACACCTTACATATGCGTTTGTCTTCCTTCATTTTTCATAACAATCATTATACATTTCTATTTATATAGCTGACACGTTTGTTTTCCTTAAAACACAAAAGCTGACCAATTCATATAAATCATAGTTTTTTTTTTTTCCTGGAACCAACTCCTTTGCTTCCGTTTATATACCTCACATGTTCTTTGAACACACAAAAAAGGGAAGAATAACAACATGTACACACTGCCAGAATTAAAATATTCCAATGGCAATGATGAAAAGACTTAAGTAAATTTTTTCAGAAGCTTTAAACTTGCATTTGGCAACAAACCTACCAACTTGGACAATCAGCGATCCACCATACTATAAACCTGAGATCAACCAGGCAAAGAAAGAACTGAAAAACACTAACCATACATAGACAAATGAAACGAACTAACTTTCCACCTGTTCAGTCTCATGTAACAGCCCTATGTAACAAAAAAAAGAAATAATAACCCCAAGCCTCCTCTTTTAACTGGTAAAAAATATACCCACTAATTTAAGGAAAAGGAGAGATAGTGAGCCATAACAGTAGGTAACAAAAACCAACACCCATCCAAAAAAAGCTCAGAGTGAACAATAAGACAGAGGTTCTGACCTGTCACAGCAGTGGCCGGCAGAGATCAACCTTGTCTTGTTAATATCTGCAGGAAGGCGCTCACCCGAACAAACAAAAAGAAAAACAATCAAAGAACAGGTCACCACAAAACATAGTGAAAAAAAAGAACAACAAAGAACTGAGAAACACTCAATGAGCAAGTGACCGCGAGCACATCACACAGAAACCATATATAAAGCATGCAGCCTATGTTCATTTGGCGAGATTTCAGAGAGGGTATAATTTTAAGAAAAGATAGGCTATATAAACAACTGCGGAGCGAAGATGACATGACTGCACTGACACATGCACAGATAGACTGATGGGGGGAAGATCGGGGTAACAGAAACAAATTACATTAATTGGTGATGGCTAGAGCTGAAAGCAGACAATGAGTGCCAAAATGGAAAGAAAAGAAAGATGGATAAACACCTAACAAAGATGTTACCAGCAGCTAGCTAAAAGCGCAAAGACAGCAGAAAAAATAGATGGACCACACACACAATATTTATCACAAATGATAGTGCTTAAGATGTAGCAAGCCTCTATACACCAGTGTAAACGTTCTAATGAAGCATTGACCACCCGATCAAATAATGCACTGACGATACGAAACTACCACCTCAATCAATCGGCATGAACCCTTTCAATTTTTAGAAAGGACCCAATGTTAAATCCTGAACAAAAGTTCTATGGTAGCCGCTAAGTACTATGCCAAAAAAACAAAAAAATCGTGAACAAAGGTGCGCAGCAACTATCAGACCTGAATGAAAAGACTATAAAGTTTTTTACTGAACAACCGTTTGAAAACACCAAACAACTCTAACACTGTGGATCTGTTAAATTTTTGCAAAGGACCTAATGTCAATCTCGAACAAAAGTGAGAACCAAATAGCAGACCTGAACTAAGAATTGTAAATTTTTCACTGAACAACCATCTGAGAACACCAAACTACTCTCCCAAGTAAACACCATGAATAGCATAAAAGTACCAAATGCAAACTATGGATAAACCCTTTGAACATACAGAAAAGTCATGCCCACCCGAGTCGATGAGTAGAGCAGAATAGTAGAAGGAAAAATGTAAGAAAGGGAGAAATGGAAAAGAAGGAAGAATGAAAATAGGACCGAAAGAAGAAAGTAGAGACTGTATACCAAGATTGCAAGCGGTAAACAGAACCAGGGAAAAAGACGAAATGAGAATGTGAGCGGGAGGAAGAAATGTGCAGGAGAGGGGCAGATAAATCAGAAAGGCCAAACCAACCAAAAGGCAGCATCAATTCCACGAATAGGACCAGACTAAAAGACCACAGACAGATCGAGAAGGAATCTGTACCTGACGAGCAGAATTCGGAGACCACAGAGATCATTGAGGCGGACCAAGCATGCGCAACCACGTCGTGTCGACCATGGCCAGCCAACCACTGTTCGACAACGCAGAGGGAAAAAAGCGACAAAGCAGGTAACGGAAATGGGAGGAATGGGCTACTGTACTGAGCACACGCACGGCGAGAGAGGGACAGAGAGAACCCGCTCACCATCGTGGGCAAAGACCCCAACAAAAGTGCGGAACCCTTGGATGGAGATGACAAATGCAACGAACAAAGCAGATGACGAGAGGCAGCCCCTATCCAATGAACGGCTGAGATGAAGGGACGGAAACGAAGTGCCAGGATCAGAGAACTGTTCTATCTACAGTTCCACGTGCAGCGCATACCTCCCGAGCTCTATATACTTCTAATTAATCAAACCAGGTTCGTTCATTTGTTGATTATTTGATCAAGTATCAAATCAACTCTAAATTTTATAGAACTTACATGAAAACACATTGCCCGTAAAATTGAATAAGATCAACAGTTTAGATTCGTCATTTGAATTTTAAAAATTTTAGATATTAAAAAAAAAGTGAACGGCTGTTTCCAGTAGTCGTTTGTGGGTGCGTATCCTCTGCCAACCTTATAAGGTCGGTAGAATGCCAACTTTTGATACGAGCCCTTCAATCTGATGATCTCGACGGTTAAATTTTGGGCCTATCAATCTGATATTATGCATGGGGCATCCATTAACCATTGAGATTAGATCGAAAGGTTCAGATCAATGGTTGGCACGGCAGAGGATGTGATTTGGTCGTTTAGAGGATCCCAGTCCGCTCATGTTGTATCTCAAAATTTTGCATCGACGGCGCCTAAAATTCCAAACATATGCGCCGGACAATTCTTCTACATGCAGATGGAGATTTTGGACATATTTCTTATGTTTTAGAGAACGAAAATATTGTTATTAGTTCTCATAAAACTAGGAATGATATCAGATAAAATTTTGGCCCAACATAACAGGGAAATATAATTCGAGATTACATGTTCAATATATGACAGCGTCAGTCAATGCCAAATTAATCAAGTACAAAAATTCAAGTGGGATTGCGAAACGTAGTCACTAACAGAAAACGGAGACTTCTTTGATATATCTGGTTGTATAGGAGAGAATAGAAACATGATTTGTTGCTTAAAATGCAAAATAATGGAGAACAGATTATCAAACAAGGGGAATTCTGAAATAACCCCAAAACCCCCAAAATGAAAATCTGAACTAAAAAAATTGGAGTCATAATTGTTCACGATTATTCCCATTCATAATTCAAAGGAAAATAGTCCTCAAAACTTTATAATATATGCATATAAGCCACCACCCTCCCATCTCCCCTCTAATCATCTTAGGTAGTATATACCTCTTGTACAGCAAACAAATTGCTGAAGAGGATTACATGAAAGAGAAACCCACTTTATCTTCAAATTTATATAGATTATCTACAACGAACATATCTCGCCATTTTTTTTAAGTTAGATGCATGTTATCCATAGCGCTTTTTGAAAAGAGTGTGCCTCTTGGAGGGATCCTTAGGTTTACCCTTTCCTTGCATTGTCATTTTGCCTTTGCCCGTGCTGAAAAAGTAAAAGAAGAAAACACAACAATAAAAATCAGACACAACCAGGTACAGTATAGAGAGAGATTGATTTGGACATGATACCAGCCAGCTATGCAACTGCTGTTTCTAGAAGATCAATTCAAAATGACCAATCAAAATATTTTCCCAATTTTTCTGCATTCCTTATTATCTGGCTAGAGTTGAAAAGGCTTATTTCATTAAAAGGCAAGTAACAAAACCCAATAACTCTCAGGCTCAATTTATGAACCAAAATGATAAAATTGACTTATTAGCATTGAGCCACTTCTGACTAAACCCATTTCTCATTCCAGGATGATAGATTTCTATTAATTTTGGAAACAGCTAATTAAAATTGGAACTCGGTTACAAAGCTGAGCTTTAAATGGGCCACAAAGTGCTAACTAGGGAGAAAGAGAACTACTTGTATTCCATGTAGACCATGCCACCAGCACCAGAGTAAGCACTCATGGAGCCAGGCACACGGCGCGCCTTCAGGGCTTTCCCATCGGAATCCTCTTCCAAATGCTCCAGGCCCACCATGTCGTCTCCAGCATTTAGTACCTACACTTTGTGTGCCCAACAGGATATTATGATTATTTACACCCCACAGAATAAAGCTAAAAGTACTGCTGCTGTAATTATGGTGTCAATGAAACTGCAATTCTATGCATGTCCATATTTCATAACTTAACTGGCTAGGTTAGACTACACCCAGTGGTTCGGCAACTTTCCAATTTTGTAATCAAAGAAATGAATGTCACCAAAAAATTGCTCAAAATGCAAATACTGAAATGTTAACAAGTTTCAATCAAGCTTTTGAATATTAGACTAACTTTAACCTGCTTAAGAGTTGTTCTATAGTCAAAATGTTAACAAGTTTATGATACTGTCCATTTTGTTTAAAAAAATATTACGTCTGATGCACATAAACAATACACCAGATACTGAAAGAGAAAGAAACCTTGCTAAGGAGGTCTAGTTGCTCATCAAGAGTATGATAGCTGAGGTCTGCCCCTGAATCAGGCGGCGGCAAACTTGTTATTACCTAAAAACATAAAACATGTTGGCTTTTTATATTCCATGATTACTTTAACTCTAGTATTGGATTCCATGAATATAACATAGACCTACCTTAAAGCTGTAACCTTGGTCAATAAGAAACTGCTGTCTTTTAGTAGAGTAATACATCTCCTAAGGAAGTCAATAAAAAGATATTAGAAACAATACTATTATGCCAAATTATAGTAACCACTTTTTGATCCTGTCCACAGCTGCTACATCTCCCTTATGTGCAAGAATATGCTAATTTGAAGCTAACAGATACCACAGAACACATTACAAAGCAAAGACGAAAAATTGTACTGGTACAAGGCTTGTCTGCTGTTTCTAGCCAAGATAAGCAAAACTGCCATATCAAAGCCTACTACACCACAAAAGAAGAAAAGCAAAACCACCAAAAATATTCAAGCTATTACAAGAAAGTCAAACCTGTGTGTCAGTTGATACAAGGGAATAGAAAAATGCGTTGTATTCTTCTTTACCACCAGCCATCCTTTCTTGAGGTTTCCCCTAAATTAAAATGGACAGGCAATCATTTTGCAGTTCTTGTTTTTTTGAAAAATTAAAAAGATAAATTACAACGAGAGTTGATATATAGTTAATATGAACTACCCTACCATTGCATGGGGTGGGGGTACTTGAAATATGGTATCACTTTACAACTTATAAAGCACAAAATATGAGTACCTCTTAATTAGAACTTTCATACCTTAGCCCTAAGAATACGGCCAAGACGTTGGGCCTCTTGACGACGTGAACCAGCATGTGAAGATATCTGGATTATCACATTTGCTTCTGGAATATCAATTGAATTATCTCCTACCTGAAAATACAAGTATGAAATTCTCAATAAAAGCCATAATAGGCTTCATTATCAATAACTTACAGCATATTATTAGCATACAAATGAAGCTCGACTTTTACCTTGGAAAGAAAAATGGTGTTGACATCCGGGCTGTTTTTAAAAGCATGAAGAATCCTCGTTCTCTCATTATGGCTGTATTAGCAAGAAATAGACAGATTAACATAAAAAATAAATGGTACATTTGCATATTTGTGAAAAGCCCGGACTTTTAGCTGTTTGTACAACTCTGTCTATAGAATAGCCCCTACAAGTTATCTTGAAAACAACATTGTCAAAAACAATATTTGAGCTATTATCCAATACAATATGGCTGTTCTCTTAAACATAAGCCCAAAGGGATGTTTATAGTTTCTATACAACCAGGTAGCTTAAATTTTTCTCAAAATTAATGAACACAATACAAGGGGTGGAGAAATGTAATTCAGAAAAAAGAAACCACCTTGTGGCACCATAGATCATAGGTTTCCGAAGTTTCATAGCATAAGCAGTAAGTGCAAAAAGATTGTCAGCAAACACAATTATTTTGTCACCACGTTGCTGTTCATGGAAGCGGATCAGGAATTCACAAGCCCTAAATTTGTTAGGGTTCATTACATAAAGTGCCTGCACAGTTTGAGTTCACTTGTAAAGAATACAATTATGTAGATGGTGAAGTATAAAGAAAAACATTCTACATGTGACTAGTTCGCATCAAACCCTCAACTGTGCAACTAAGCCACCATATAACCCAACATAACCTGGACTGCATATCTCATACAATTTCGCCAAATACCAAAACAATCCTTTATTAGAAATAAGTCTTAGGAACTCAAATCAACCAAAATCAACCTTAAGCTACAGTTAGATGTTATAAGCACCAGAAAAAAATGGCAATAATACTGGGTGGACAAACCTTTTAGTCAAACCAATAATAGCACCATTACATAGTAGTTCGAATAGGTCTGGAATGATTCAGAAAAAAAGAAAGTTAACAATGGCACCAGAACCTGTTTCTTTTTGGAATTTTCTTTCTTGAGGTACTCAGCAAAGAACTCCTTGGTCATGGGACACCAGACCTCAGCACACTGCACATTGGCAATGAAGCCACCTTTCACCAAGTCAAGCCAGTTGGCTTCATACATCTTTGGCCCAATAAGGAAATTTAAATCTGTTATACGCTCGTCCTCTCTTACGAGTGTAGCTGTGGATTTTAGCAGTTTAGTCAAGTACATACAAAATCTCAAGAAAGAAAATTACTAATTTAAAAATTAGTGGTGGTGATATAAGTGACAAATCTGACACTACACGAAGGACCCGCCACACGTATAAACCCAGAACCAACTCAATCTGACCTTTCTTGAAAAGTCAAAAGGCCCAGAACCCAACAATGAGCAACATGAGCTATTCCAGACCCAATTTAACATGAACACAATGTGATATGAATTCGAAGTTAGGGTCATTGGTTTTGCAACTATTTTTCACAAAGCCAGAACTAAAAAATAATGAGAGTCAGACAAGCATAAAATAAAACATTAAAACTAATTTCAAAAATATTATATTGAAGGGGTAGGGTACCCCTTGAAATACTTCTCTCAAGTGTGAAAAAATTACAAACGTAAATGTTGGAGGGAAAAAGGAAGAAGTGTACCAGTGAGACCAAGCTTGCAGTGCGACTTTGTGATGCTGATGACTTTACGGAACATGTGAGCTGGGACCACATGCACCTGAAAAACAAATTAAAGGATATTACTCAATGCTGCACAACATTTGCAAACATTACATCCAGTCAGCAGACTATTGGCCTAAAAGAACAAATATGGTTCAGCATCCTAGGCTCCCTTAACAAAAATTTCAACTCTGTAAACAGATCATCTCCAAGCAGATTACACAACTCTCTCTCCAGACAAGGCCCAATAACATTCAACTGTTAACCAGCATAACAGGAAGCCAACGTGGCATCAAATATTGATATCTGGTTAATAAAAAATAAAAAAATGATATCTGGAAGGCCATACCCAATCCAGATAGGCTCTCTTTTTTATCAGTTTTTCAAGTCCCAAGCTACAAACAAGTGATAGCGAGTTTATTTGACGATCCTGAATTTTTTGATATCTGGATAACCAGCATAACAGGATCCTTATTTCCTTTATCTAGGAGAGATTTGGTCAATTATTTTCACAAAAAAACTCCTTTTATCTTTTCACTATGCTTATTAGGTGCAAATAACCACTATTTTGTATCCAGGCAAAGTTTTTTGTTCTTCAATTTTCCTAAAAAAAGACTGAATTTTGTTCCTACCTGTTGTACATGGATCCTAAAACTTGGGATAAAAAAAAAATTTCCACAAAGAATCATTACCTCGTCCATAAGAAGCAGACCCCACTCTCTGTTCCTGATCTCCTCAATGATCTTTTCAGAATCCTCAGACCGCTTGCCGCCAAAAGCAACCATGTTATAAGTAGTGACAACGACACCTGCCATGCCCTTAAACTTCTCCTTGTTGTCACTAGTGAAGCGGCTGATCTGGTCATCCCTGATGGTTGACCAGAGCTTGAACTGGAAAGCCCACTGGTCAACTGACACCGCATTGGTAGCCAGGCATAGGCAACTCTTCTTGATGCGGCAGGCAGCCGATACACCCACCAATGACTTGCCGGCACCACAAGGAAGCACTATAATTCCAGACCTTGCTCTACCTACAAGTTTAGGGCGCTGGTAGTTTTAGCAAGTGAAACAAAGGCACAAGCATATCAAGGTCCTATTTATTTCCTAGCAATATAATTTATTCCCACCAAACCCCCACCCAATACACCAACATTAAGAACAGTACAAATTAAGATTCATTTATTACAGTTTTAACCTCAATTAGGAAATCAAGCATTCCTTTCTTCTAGTAAGCACCTGTGTGAAATTTCCCCAAGACTAACCAATAAGTAAGGCAAATAACCAAAAGCATTAATGAGGGCAGACCAGAAGTAAAGAAATGTATATGAATCCTACCTGCTTGTAGATAACAGTCGAGCTACAACACTGACAAGTACCAGGTGCAAAACTGGTTGAAACTATATAAGACCAAACTAATGACTATGTAATCTGAAAACCACTTCATTCGTGAAATAAATTTAAATTTCCAAACATATTGAACCATTTCCAATTTATATGCACCTATATAATTTGGAAAAAAAAAGAAAATGAAAATTTACCATTGCCAAACATCTTGCTAAGACTTTTCTCTTGGTACGGCCTTGGCCTTGCCTGTGGCTTTAACTCCATGTCCAAGTCTGGGTTCACCTACAATTCCCAAAGGCAAATATAAATAATATAAAAGTAGAACAATACTTAGATAACTCTTCTATCATGCACCTACAATAGATTTGAATTTGGAAACAAGAGACAACACACTGCTCTCTCAACATTAATGTGAGAGATAACAGTCAACCAAACTGCAACGAAGAATTGGTAAGCTCCCATATTATCCCATTACTCAAACAAATGCAGAGCAACACATTAAATAACAAAGAGCGTAGAACCAGCCTAAGGAAAAATTTAACTAAAGATCTTACAGTGTCATTCCTGAAATCATACTCCTCCAACATAGGGAAATTCAAAGCATTAGGCAAGCACCTTTGTTTCACATTCTCCACCTACAGAGTTTCACTTCAATCAATATAATTTTCAATTGGGATATTTCACAAATTATAACAGCACTAACAAATATTACATGCAATTTTATTAGCAGACCTTATCGATCAATAATAGTACCCTGACCCATTATAAATTTCCTGCATATTCAAGAATTACTCCCACTGAAACATAATTCATTCCTTCAATATTGTACAGAGATATCTTAAATATAGTTAGAATGGGTCTCAAATAAGAAAAAATATAGTTCAGTAGTACATGACAGAATTTGGTTTTTGGTTGCATTATAGGGAGAAACAAAGTACTTGGGTAGGGTCAATTTCAAAAGAATGTGTCTCCTTCTCTTCTGCTGCAGCTGCCAACTCCATTTTATTCAACAGTTCCTCATGTCCAGTTTCACCCTCTCCCATTGATTTGCTAACAGTAAATTCTCCTCCATAAGATTCCTAAAAATAATAATAAATAATTAATTACAAGTAAAACATAAGAATTGAAGGAGAAGAGCACATTGTCCTCTGCATAAAAAGATTCACCAAATTTACAAATAGGACCACGTGGCCAAACCAAACTCTTCAGGCAGTATTGGCGAAAGACTTCCGACCACAAAATATCAAGGTTATGTCTAGCACAAAATGACTTCTATTGTCCATAGCTTTAACAATTTTTAAACTCGATCCGTTTGCGTGTTCCCAGGTTCAAGCAAACTCAGAATTTGAAGTTAAGGTGAACTTAAAAGATCTAACTGTGAACGCATTTTCTCTTAGATAGATGAATTATAAATACAGAAATGAAATAGTTTTAGTAGTATGACAATTTGTGTATATCTCAAAAGAGGGGGAAAAAGATTCATAAAGCAAGGAAGCGGTTGATGAAGAATTTTCATGAAAGTAAGCCCAAAATTTTGACAAGTGCAAACCAGAATAGGTCATCACCAAAGAGATTGGATTTACTTGACCATCTCGTAAACGAATCGATCTCAGACGACAGTGTAAGTTAAACCAAAACCAGAAGATCCAACTTTTTGACCAGTGTAAACCAGTATAGATCATTACCAAACTGGGTATGGATTCAGCATGGTGCAATAACTTCAATTTTAATTCACCAACTATCTCATTAAACATAGATCTCAAAAAAAAAAAAGACTAATATTGAGCTATCAGCACGAGCACAAGATAAACACACAGTATTTACCAACCAGTCGCCACCTTTTTGTTGTATGTTATTATATATGAAAAAAAAAATGAACAAACAAGTGCCACATAGGAAACACTTTTGTGAAGTATTCTGGACAGTACCTCAGTAGATAACCTCGCTCTTGATATGGTTTCATCCCTAAGCAAAGTCTTAAGGACCTGCACACAAAACCTTCAGTAATTACCATAAGAACAAAAAAATATTTTCTCAAGTAAATTACCAACAGTGCTTTACATAATTCCCTTACATCTAGTCCCCCAATGTCAGGCAATACAGTGTTGGATCATTCAATTACTTGCTTGTACCATATTGTTCTTTCTATTTGTCAAATATGATGATGAAGTTGTTATATAGTGCCGTGCAATTGAGAAAGTATGAAATTTATTTCCAGATAACATTTTAGCTTAAATAAATGGTGGTTCTGCATTGGAAAGAATCTACAGAAAATGGGAATGGAAAGATGACATATTGATGATGAAACTGACAGATGGACCAGAAAGATACATTTAAGAACCAACAAGTAGGCTCCGATGTAGCTTTCACAGAATCCTTAAAAAGTAACATATATCATGCCTCTTCTTACACATCATTTTTTAAATATTAAACGCATTCATACTATTTCGGTATTTCATCCTAGGTTTACCAAACTACATTATCTTCTTAATGTCGGTCAAAGGTGGGGAGCACAGACAATAAGGATATTAACACCCT
Organism: Rhynchospora tenuis; assembly: GCA_027725995.1. Lineage (NCBI taxonomy): Eukaryota > Viridiplantae > Streptophyta > Magnoliopsida > Poales > Cyperaceae > Rhynchospora > Rhynchospora tenuis. The sequence goes on from CM050889.1 coordinate 26,166,193, forward strand.
TTGTGGGGGTTAAGATGGCAATTTAATTCATTTCTTGTTTGCAAGGTAAATGAGATACTTTGATATGTTGCAAGGTAAGCATGCCCTCTTCTAAAACATTTGAAACCCAAAAGTGCAAACAAAAGGGGTTCAATTTTACATATTCACCAGAAAAGGTTCTTCCATCAGCCAGTATTTCCTACAATAACATACCTCAGGGAATGGAGACTCCACAAAATACCGGTTCTTTTTCAGCACCAGCTTGACCTTTCCATAATTAGCAGTGGATGCGTGAATAAAGTCTATAATCTCCTTAGGTAATTTTGTTTTGGATAGCTTGTTGAGAACACTTATTATGGTTTCAGTCTCCAATCCAACGGAAACAGCAGCATAAAGAGAGTGAGGCGTCAAATTATACTCGTGCATTGATTCAGGCCTGCAAAAATCAGAATCCTAAGGTATTGCAATCTACATATAATTTATTTATTTTCCCCCAAAATTAGACCTATACTTCTCAAATTTGCAACTAACATTTATACCAGTGAATAATAGCTACATCGAATGTTTATAAAGCAATATGACAACAAAATTTTTCAACTTTTCATACCAAATCAATCAATTGCTCAAACAGTTGGTCTATACCAGCTCAACACTCAATATCTGATCTCCTTGCTCACTTAAATTTCATTTTTTTTTTCAAATTTTCATGAATACTTGACCAAATTCAGTGAATTGTCAAGCTGAACTTCATATATTGCCATTCAGAAGGTTGTGAAAGGAGATACAAATCAGAAATCCTAGTTTTTATTGCACCAAATATTCCACAGGGTCCCAATTTCAATGTGGAAATATTGAGTAGTATTTGTTTCAGCTAATCATAGTTTGCCAGAAACCTAAGGACGGAGGCATTGCATGGCCTAAATGTGCACACCCCCACCTCAACTCAGCAAAAATTGCACTAGACATTTGCTTTATTTATGATGTTATGGGAAGAATTTGTAAAACTATACTTGTTTCCTGAAAGAATTGTAAGTTTATGGTCCAGTTCTGGTACTGCACTACTTTATGGTTTGCACTTTTACCTACAAACAGGCTCTGCTATGGCAATCAGGAAATCATATGCTTGTTTATAGAGCGGAGAAAACGTCTCAAGGAAAATCCGGCCATCAGCACATGCCCATAATGGCCGATTTGCATGGTCAAGTTTAAGCTCCAATTTACTGAAGTCCCTTTTCTTCGCTTCCTTATCTACTGCATTAATTGCCAAAGAAACATGACACACACAATTACCAGCAAGGACATATTAAACAAGAAAAATAAACCACAATAAAATGGGGCTCAACAGGTATCGAACCAGTGATAACACAACAAAACAACAAAGTAAGCCCACATAAAAGGCAGAGCCAAGTTTTCATTTGCCATAAAGGAGTGACGTGCCCCACACTAGATTTTATTAAACCATCTGGTCCATCTCCCCTCTTTAATATTTTATCCTTACGAATTTTACTACATCTCTTTACAAACACACAAATAGATAAAACATAGACCTTTCATTACTTATAAATAGAACTAATAAACAATTAATAATGTCAGGAAACACAAGCTGGAAAGAAACCATTTGAATTTTTGGTCTTAATACATCAGTATAACAAGAAACTAACTGCTGCTTAAGTGCCTATGCATCAATTACTAATTCAGTGGCTTAATCTTAATAATTTTTCTCTACCAGGAAATGTTTTTAGCTCTGCAACAGCCTGCATAGTAATCAGAAAACTAGAATCTGGTAGACTAACAAAAAAGATTCCACAGGGTTTTCTAGAAATGAAACTGATCATTCAAGGACTTTTCAGTAAGAATAATGAAAGAATACCATCTCGCGCATCTTCGTCGAAATCATCGGGGTACTCGTACTCTTCTTCATCTACAACCGCCGCTTTAGAGGCGGAGCTCTTGTGTCTCTTCGGCGCACGCGCACGATCGCCTGAAAGAAAGAGCGAAGAATTAGAGAATTGAATCGTACGAGAGGCGGAGGAGGAGGAGGAGTCAGGAAGGGAAATACCTTCGCCAGCCATGGATTCTCAGCTCTCTATCGCCAATCGATGGTATTAGAATGAGAAGGTGGTACTTGTCTACTTGGGATTGTACGCTTTCGAGTACTTCTGAAACTGAAGGTCGCGTATTTAGCAAATATGAGAGGCGACGAGATGTAACGCCGCTTTGGGTTAGAGAGAGAACGATCAAATCGTTATAATTATAAATAAAGAGGAAAAATTTGGGGTTGCAAAGTTGTTGCAAGAGTCGGTTATAAATAAATGATGATGGACCTGGAAATAAAAAGATATCTCCGCGTGAAATTTCCTACATAATTCCCGCTATTTAGTGTATCAAAAAGGAAATTTTCTACATACGTCAGTCCAAGACTCCAAGTTATTAGAAAATATTTATGACAATTTCCAATATACAAGTCTGGTAGAAAACGTCATAGACATCAGGGTTTATAAATTCCTAAAGGGATTTTGTACATGTCATTGCTAAATGACAAATTATTTTTTTATGTCAAAGCAAAATAATAAAAAATATTTTTGTATTATTAGTCAATTGATATATATCATTTTGCTCTTTTGAATATGCCACTCTAAAATATTAAAATTAGAAATATATTAACACAAAGAAAATAATTGATTTTGTACCATGAAAATTCAAAATTGTTGAGACAATTTGAACTTTGAATTTTAGAGTTTAGTATCACGATCTAATTTTTCTCTTCTTTCCCATTTCTTAATAATCCAATCCCGATATGTTAATTTGATAATTTAAAAAAAATGAAAACTTTTAAAGTGCTATCTCTAATTAATTATGTTTTAGAAGAAATTAATGACAAAAACTAATTTTAATAATTTTAGTGTGATACATTTCTATTAACAATCTTAGAATGACATTTACAAATTGATAAAATTTGTAATAGCGTAAAACCTTTTTCCCATCAGAAAGGAATAAAATAGAATTGCAAAGGATGAGATTGGTTATAGTTCAAATCGAATAAGTATAATTCTATTATTCATCTAAAAAAAAGTATAATTATATTATTCTTTTTTCTTATTTAGCATCAGATCCGATACAGGATTTAACACTTACTCCAACATTTACCCCTGTGCCAGTCAATCATAACATTACTTCTGGTGCTTAAGCAATGCTCCAGAACGAAATAGTTAAGGATTGATGACGCCAGAGTGAAGAGATGAAACTCACCCTAAAATCGCACATGGATCCTCGGCAGTAAAAAATGACTGCCGAGCAGTACTTTTTATTTTTATTTTTTAATATTTAAAAATTTTAAAATTTAACTGTTGAATCCAAACCATTGATTTTGTAAAATTAAATTGTTGATTTTGTTCAATTTTACAGACGATGTGTTTTTATATAAGTTTTATAAAATTTAGTGTTGATTTAATACTTGATTAAGTGCTCAACAAATGCACGAACCTGATTTGATTAATTCTAATACGTTCATAATTTGAGCACTTAATCAAGTATTAAATCAACTTCAAATTTTATAAAACTCATATGAAAATACGTCGTCCGTAAAATTTAACGATTTAGATTCAGACAATTGAATTTTAAAACTTTTAATTTAAATATTAAAAAAAAAAAGACTGCTCGGCCGAGGATCCCAGTCCCCTAAAATCAAGGACAACGGATTGAAGGTAAACTCCAATAATATCTTTCTCATTTCGTCTCACCTCCGTTGTGGTGTGAATAAGTACGATCCAAGCATCATCATTCGTCGATCATATACTTTCTCACCTCCCCTTACCTAACGTCCCCTCCACCATCTCATTACGGAGCACAGCTTTAGTGAAAATATGCTCCAAACACCATTATTCGTTACCCGCTAGTTATTAATATCGTATTGCAGTACAAAAAATGTCAAATAATTGAAAATAGTACTAAATACTAAACAAATATAACAAATGCAAAATATTGGAGGAAAATGGAGAGGAAACAAAAGGCAAAGAAAAAAATATTTAAGAGAAGCTCGTCAGTCAAAATTCAGTAAATTCGGATGCACTCTAATACTCGCCGTGCTCCTCAAAGCATTCAACTAACCGTTTCAGAATTCAGAAAACAGTCAGTGCTGACCGTTTCTACATCACAGACCAAACAACATTGCCCTCTGGCACGTGTCACTGCTCGTTCATTCGCCTGTGGCCACTCAAGAATCCCACCTGCAATAGAAAAAAATAAAAAAAATAAAAAAAATAAAAAATAAAAATTCACTTGTAAGATGTGTTAAGAATTCGAACGTCTACGCAGCGAAAGTTAAGTTTCAGGTTTGAGGAGGCACGATCCAAATGCAACTGCACAATAACCGTGCCTCTTAGGGTTAGTCAGCACGAGGATCTCAGAATAAACAATTACAATTAAAACACAAAGAGAACACGAGATTTAACGAGGTTCAGCACCAACTTGGTGCATACGTCCTCCACACACGCACACTCTTTTTTTATTTATTTTTCTATAATTTTCTGAGATACATAATTTGAGGGAGAAGAGAAGAATAAATAGACATTACAAATTACATAAGGCAATTATCTTTTTTGGTAATAAAATCAATTCACGCAATCTTGTCTTTATTCTTCATAATTTCCTCATCTTCTGAAGCAAATCAGATCTTCTTCATTAGGAAAACAACCCATAATTCTAATCCATCATGTATGGAAAGATTTGACACAATATTACAATTTCTCCTGCCAAATATGAAGGATTCCATGATGCGAATCGGGTAATTTTAAAAATTTTATTAACCGATAACATCTAGGATCGTTCTTATTATTGCTAACTTTTCTTAATTTATTTGCATCACAATCACATATATTCTTATATAAGAATGATTGTTGAACCATACCTATGGTCTCTAACGAAGTTCTATTCCTCTTCGGTTCACCTTGAATCCGAAACAAGAATGACAGTCGAATCCGTGCTAGCGAATTTCCATCAACACCTAGCTTCATCGCCTGTATCTTAATCGATTACTTAATCAATATAATATTTTAACAAATATCTAGAAGAAGAGAAGAACAAAGCTTCAACACATGAAGACTTACTTGTCTTCTCAATTTTTCTCATCAGTTTTTACACAAAAACATCTGAATAAAACCTCTCAAATTCGTATAGCATTTAAAGCCATTAACCAGAAATTAAAACAACACTTTAATTTCTGACGTTGCAGCACTAAAACCTTGATAACTCTCTGTAGGAAACTCCAAACGTCCTGAAACTTGGACCATTGGATTCTACACTTCAAGGCTACAATTTTCATATATCATTTGCCCAAAATGGTTATCGTTTGTTATACTAATGTTCTGTTTAAAGTTGGCTCAAATTCTGACCCGAATTTAAAGCCTTCTTTCTCTCTTCATTTGTTAAAATAATTGGGCTTGGGCTTTAAATAAATTTATACATTTGATAATAATATTCATATATTATTATAATATGTGAAACTCATATTATCCTCATAATATACACATATTAATAAATTTATTCTTTGCTAGTTAATCAAGTCACGTGATATAATTTTCTATTTGTACTTTATTTCATGCAACATGAAACTTTGTACATAGAAAATATATTTCTTGTTTCCCATTCAGTTGGTGTGACCTATATTGAGGATCCATATTATGTTGGCAATGGAATAATTATTTTATTCCATAAATTGTAAGCGGTACTCTAGCATACATTACAGCTACCCAAATAATATAGATGTTTAGCAAATCCTTTTACGAAACACGATCATTCTAGTAATGTTATTAACATTACTTGTGTCTATTCCTTGCCATATGATATTATGACTATTATACAAAGTAGGGCTGTGTCATCTTCGTATTATAATATTTTCTTGGTCTCTAATAAGTAGGATTATATAATTATAACTGCACTTCAGTTATATTGGATCCATTTATAATCTCACTTTACCAAGGGGCCCATTATAATATCATTCCTCAATTAATGAGTGGCAATTAGCTATTGACATATATATTTTCCTCCTACACAAGTTACATACAAAGAACTATTACTTTTATCACCACTTGCTTCAAATGGTTTTTAATAATAATTACGTTGCATATCTCTTGTGTGAAAAATATATCATATCAATCTTAGAATTAATGACACGATAAAAATATTAATAACACAAACACAATCCATATAATATTTTTACCAATTAGGTCTGTTCAATATATGAAACTTTTCATATACTCGTGTTATTAAATGATAATCCTTTATCAACGTTAACAGAACTACAACGTACTTTTAATCAACACGACAGTCTTATATGGAATATTAGTGTTCCTACTAATATCCAAGACCTGTGAATATTTTAGAGTTATATATTCATTTTATTTAGAGTTCTGCGGTTCAAGACCAATGGCATCTTCTTGAACACTTCTAAATATGAATATAAACTCATGGAACAAAATGTAATAACATCCAATTCATAAATATAACATATAAAAGTAATCACTATAAGATAACTTTTAGAGCACAATTCCAACAAAATATGCTAGGTCGGCTCAGGAATTCGGTCCGAATTGTATTATACGTACCTCAACCTCTGATTTCTCAATTCGGTATGAATTGATACCAATTCGGTCTGAATTACATCTCTACAGTGATATTGTCTTCTCTGTTCGGTCTGAATCCATCCTTGTTCGATCCGAACAGAGCTTGTGTTGATCTGTCTTCTTCACACTAACTTCACGCTATACCGTTCGGTCCATACACACACATGTAGACCTCATATATTTCAATAAGTTGAACTCTCTCTTAGTTTGTTATTAGGAAGTACTCTTTTGCTGGAAACAAAAGATAAAAGCATCCCCAAGTGCTTCTAGGGGTGTGTTTGGATGATAGAAGAATAGAGAATTGGAATAGGGATTGGCACAATCCTTATTCCTTATTCTAATACCAACATTTTGTTGGTATAGGAATAAGGGTCCGAATAAGCCCAAATTCCTTATTCCTATGGTGTTTGATTTTGACCGGAATAAGGGGCTTATTTCTTATTTCCGGCCTATCCAAACACACCCCTAATGAATAGGAAGCAAATTTTAATTAGATTCAGGACTCTTAGGATAGTAATTTTAATTTATTTTTTATTCTTCCTTTTTAATTTTAGCTGCTGGCTAAAATTTTTTTTATTTATAGTCACTTCTCTTTAATTAATTTAAAAGGTGAGGGCTTGGACTTTCATTTTTCATTAAAAAAAATTAGTACTTCAATATAACGATAACTGGGTCCTTCTCCAACATCTTTTGTGCCCCTGTTGGAGATGATACCAACAGGTAGAGCTGTCAACGGTCAGAAACAGTACGTGTTTCTGTTTCGTTTACTGAAACGAAACGCATAATGGCACCAAGTTTGATTTCGTTTCAGTAACGAAACAGAAAACGAAATACCAGATTGTACCGTTTCGACCGTTTCAGTTTCATTTCAAACCGTTTTATGTGTATTTTCTAAAGTGGAACGAATAACGAAACGGAATTTGGTACCATTTCAAAAACGGAACGGTTAACATATTGAAATCTTATACCATGTTCTTAAACGGAACGGCAAACGGAATAGGTTGTTCCGTCCATTTCGGCCACGTTTGACAGCCCTACCAATATGTCCAACACCCAGGCCGGGCACCACTAGAGATTGAATTGACAATTTGAAATGGCTTTTTTAATCATATTCGTGTTGTGTTTCACAGGACGGTAGGACACCGTCTCCATGTTACAGGGGGCAAGCCACAGGAAGGTACTTTAGAGTATAAACTTTCAACATATCCACTTTTCTCCTCCCATCTTTTAACTAATTAAACGATCACAGAAACCCAAGTATTAGGCTAAGCAGTGTTCAAGTGTATGTGTGCAATCAAGTTTTAATGAGAAAATTTAATCATGATGACCTGTGCTGCGCATTAGCAGAGAATAGTGCAGTGTTCAATCAGATAAATTAAGGTGCTCTCTTCTTCGTCCTTTTCTTCCATATCTCACCTCAAGATCTCTATTGATTAATAAATCAAGCTACAAGGGTATTTGCTTTAATCATCCTTTTTGAAAGTTTATGTTTTTTTTTTATACTTTTTATTTATTATATTATATGTATTCATTTTTTTCCTATTTCTCATACTTAGTGCGTTAGCATTCACATTATTTGTTTTTCTTTCATTTTTAATTACTTTATAATTCATTTAACAATATTAAATGGTTGTTTGACTGGTCAAAATAGGTGAGCTTCTCACGTACGTTTGACTGTAATATCGATAATATTATCCATAATGAAATTACTATATATACCATCTTTCTGTGAGTAGTGGCCTAGTGGGATAAAAAAAAACTAACACATTTCTTTTTTCTAGATCGATCGTAACGGACTAGTGAAGTTCTCTCTCTCGGCTTTAGCTCCTCACTCAAAAGTCAAAGACTTCTCAATAGTCTCCCGGTCAATTTGGGAAGTGTAACCGTGCGTGGCGACACCCAATTAAAAACCGCTGAATCATTGAATTAACGCTACCGCAGTTAAATTAACCGTAGTCGCAATAACAAATCTTTTTTTACGGATGTTTGCCAACTTTTAGGCTTCGTACTAGTCGGAACGTGTGTAGATAATCCGTTTTACTGCCGATTTACGCGAGTCAATCCCATCGGATTGGCCAGGACCCAGGGCCACTAATGAGTCAAATTTGACCGCAAGGTAAATGGTCCAATTATTGCAGTGGATTGGTAGTAAACAATTAAGATTGGACGCCTACTATCATATATAGGCCCTATATATTTTCGGGAATTATTGATGTACACATAATTTTTAACATTTTTTTTTTTTACCTTTGAAATTAAATATTCTACTTGGATGATATCAAGAGTAAGATTTCGATCCAGCAGTAGTTGACTCTGTAAAATTTAGATCTTACTAGTTCAAAACTCATTTGTTCGAATTTCATTATGTTCCCGAGGAGCAAATTGGGTTACTCGGATTAATAAAACTCGTAAGTTTTATTTAATCCAAATTTATTTAATTATTTTCTAATGGGCAAGGTGATAAAAAAAATTCGTAACTCGTGAGCTTATTCGGACCTGACTCAGAAATAGCTCAAACATAACTCGAGCCAACAGAACTTGAGTTGAATTAACTCGATTGGATGACGAGTCGAATTTGAGTTGAGCTTAATTCGGCTCGCAACTCGTGACATAATAAATTTATATTTCTGATAATATTATCAACATGTTTATGAGCATTAAAAATTTATAACTTTATTACAAAAAAATTATATATTTTTTATTTTAGTAATTATAACATACAACAGATTAAATCTCTTCAAAATACTTTTTGCTTCAAATCAATAGAAATATATATAAATGACAACAATTGTATTGCTTATAATGTTGTATACATCAATAAGTTTAATTATTGAAATAGCATATGAGTTAAGTAAATAAAAATTTTGAAGGACATATGCTTATTTCAAGCTATCTCTTGACTCACAAGTAAGCTTGAGTTGAGACGAGTCAAGTTTGAGCTAGGTTAATTAAAAAGCTCGAAAGTGTTTCTAACTTGACTCAAGCCAACTCGAGTTACATTTGACTCAAGTTTGAGTTGTTCCGGCCAACTCGCTCGAACTAGGCTTGTATACGACCCTAATTGTGAAGTAAAAAATAGATTTAAAAAAATCCTTATATTATAAAAGTAATCCAAATAAAATAAAATTTAGTAATTAAATCTAATCGGAACCACTTAAAAATACATTGTTTTCCAACAAACTTAATCATTTTAGAATTTATATTATCATTACGAATAGTTAAACTTAATTAATTTTATTCTCAAACTATCTAAGCGCACCAATTTAAAGTTCAAACTTTAGTAGTTGCTTCACCACCACATGAAACCCATTTAAATACGTACAATAATTAATTAAATAATTAAGTTATCGATGTACTAAATATCAATTTGATTATGTTTTATATAGAGGCACCAACTGCAGTCTTGGAGGAACGATCCATTCTTAGTAAGACAGAAAACCACTCAATTTCTTTGTACTCGCTGAGCTAGGCAGTCATGCATGAAAACAAAATAACCACCTTGCAAGCGGTCCGTACCACATTTACAGTGGTGGCACTCTCCCATGTTCTCCTACTTCTCCTGCCATCCACAACAAAAACTGCTGAATCTGCTACTTTGCATCCGGAGTGCCCAGACAACTGCGGTGGAATTTCCATTCCTTACCCGTTCGGTATAGGAGCAAACTGCTCCATGTCTGAATACTTCAATATCAGTTGCAATAAAACTGATAATGGTACATCTACTCCTTACATTCGAGATTTGAAATTTTTTAATATAAACCTCTCCTTGGGCCAGGCACGGGTTGAAAGCACTATATCTTTCCAGTGCTATAACATCACAATTAAGGGTGTTTACCCTGGAATTGATTGGTGGTGGAATCTTTCTGAGACGCCATACAGGTATAACCACGAGCTGAATAAGTTTGTGGTCATTGGTTGCGATACACTTGCTTATCTCAATTTTTCGAATGGGCTATATTCCTACTTGGGAGGGTGTGTTTCCAAGTGTGGTAACGTAGAGAGCCTGACCAATGGGTCCTGCTCGGGAATTGGCTGCTGCCAGATATCTATTCCCGAAGGAACAAACAAAATATCTGTTTACTTTGATGAGAGGTACAATAACTCCGAAGTGTATGGCTTCGATCCCTGTGGCTATGCAATGCTAACAGAGGATGAGACATTCACATTTAACACCAATTACATAACCACTGACCAGCTGTTGCTCCAAAATACGTCAGCTATAATTGATTGGGCCATAGGAAACACAACATGTGACATTGCAAAGGCTGACAATTCATCCTACGCATGCAGAAGCGCAAAAAGTGTTTGTTTAAACTCAAGCAGTGGCCTGGGTTATCTCTGCAACTGCTCCGATGGTTACCAAGGCAATCCCTATCTCGAAGGAGGCTGCCAAGGTTTCTCTCTCTCCTTCTCTAACAGCTTACATGTAAATTACCACCATAGACATCTTAGACTAAATATCTTGCATATTTCTGTAGACATTAATGAATGTGCCGAGCAAAAGCCATGTTCCAAGCCAGGAAAGTGCCACAATACTGAAGGAGGATATCACTGTTCTTGTCCTTTCGGCTGGCGCAAAGAATCTAACTATGCATGCGAACTCAACTTGGCACTAATTTTGGGTGCGTTACTTTTTGGGATAATAATTTTGGAAGTTTTTTATTCTGTTAATTAGACATCTTGAATTGAAACGAATTTAGATTATTTATGGAAATAGAGAATCAGAATTGCTTTAGATTATAATTAATTTCGGACAGATAAGAAACAATTGCATATATCCGACAGAATTACATCATATTTTGGTCCTTTTGGATTGTCCAGTGTCAACATGGAGATCAAAAGAACCTAGCTAGCCTTTCCTATATAATATTTATAGCAGGGAATATTATGCTTAAGAAATAAACACTAGAATCGCTAAAACGAAAATTTCGTTAGACAAATTAGTGGTATAGGTTCTTTTGGAGAATGAACGTGGCAGTGACACGTGCCCAACCACCACCACCACCCAATCTCAAATTTATCCCCTCACCCCTAAATCTCAATTTATCCCCCCATCTACTGTTGTGGAGAAAATGTATCATTTAACCCTCTAATGTTACATAACTTTACATCACCTAGCTTTATTTAATCTACCCTTACTCTTTCATAATAGTCATGGAGAACAGTCTTAGACTCTTAGTAGACAAAAATCTTACTTGATCCCGACCTAATTAAGCAGATTATGAGGTAACTTGATATATGCACTAACCAATATTTGTGCTGCAACTTCTACCATGCATATTCGACAAAAATTTAGACACATCAATAACTTTTCCTTTTCTAAACCGTAAGCAAAATAAAACATATATACAAGTACACAACTACGTACTTAAAGATTTTTACGAACAGCAAAGACATAAAAAAAATATAGATAGTACGTACAAGAAGCAATATAATTTATATATATTTTTTTTTTGATAATTTACAATTTTTCGCTATGATAATTTACAATTTTTCATTATGATAATTAATGCAAGTTTGCACCATTTACTGCAGGAACTTGTGCTAGTATAGTCGCCCTATCGTTTCTTGCGTTGGGCATATATGTGGTACTTGCAAGAAGAAAACTTTCTAAAATGATGGAGAAGTACTTTGAACAACACGGAGGATGGATTTTGTTGGAGAAAATTAAATCAAGCCAAGGTTTAGGTTTTACAATCTTTACGAAGCAACAAGTAGAAAAAGCAACAAACAATTTTGACAGTCCAATATTCTCGGCCATGGAGGTCATGGAACGGTCTACAAAGGAACAGTGAATGATCAAATTTTTGCCATCAAAAAGTGTAAGATAATCGATGAAAATAAAAAGAAAGAATTCGGTAAAGAGTTGTTTATTCTTTCCCAAATTAACCACAAGAACATTGTAAAACTCTTAGGCTGTTGTCTAGAAGTTGAGGTTCCTATACTAGTGTACGAGTACATACCAAATGGTACTCTACTTCACTACATCCATTCCAAAAGGCGAGGATCACACATTTCTCTTACAACTCGTCTAAGAATTGCTCAAGAATCAGCAGAAGCACTTGCCTACTTGCACTCTTCAGCATCTCCTCCGATTTTCCATGGAGATGTGAAGTCTGCAAATATACTTTTGGACCAAAACTACAATGCCAGAGTGTCTGATTTTGGAGCCTCAATACTTGCTCCAACAGATGAAGCTCAAATGGTGACACTCGTGCAAGGAACATGTGGGTACCTTGATCCAGAATACGTGCAATCTTGCCAGCTGACAGACAAGAGTGATGTGTATAGTTTCGGTGTGGTTCTTCTCGAGCTTCTAACTTGTAAGCCAGTAATTGATTTTGATGCCCCGGAAGAAGAGAGGAGTCTTTCATCTTGTTTCCTCTCTGCTATGAAGGAGAAGAAAATACACGAGTTACTAGATGATAAAATCTCATGTGAAGATGATATGGAAGTGATCATGAAAGTTGCTGAGCTGGCTAAAGAATGTTTAAATATGAAGGGCGAAGAGAGACCTACAATGAAAGAAGTAGCTGAAGAACTTGATCGAATCAATAAACTTAAGCAGCATCCTTGGGAACAAGTGTACCACCCCGAAGAAAAAGAAACTCTGCTCGGTGAACCATCAGATCATATAGAGATCGAGCATACTGGTTCTTTCGGTCTTGAGAAGAAGGCTGAGAAGGGCATTGCCATTGGTCGTTAACATCCTTTCAAGTGTTTTAATTCCATAATTCTACTAGTCATGCCTGTCTTATGTTCTATTTCACTTCCATTTCTCCGTACAATTTTTTTTTTTTTTTTTTTTGTATTCGATAGCTTTATCTTTGTAACGGTGTGTTTTATTTCATCTATTTTGCTTCAGTTTGTATTACAATATTCTATATAATTATCTATAATTAATTTCTTATGCTCTGTTAGAATGATTATATCAGCTTTCTGAGAAAGAGTTTTCTAGAAAGTCATACTTGATTCTGCGCTACCTCTAACAGCCAAAGATTTTCTATTCTGTACCCAAGTAGCACTCCTGTTTGTACACCACTGTGCCAGTTAATCATAAGAACTTTTGGTGCTTTAGGCACTGCTTCAGAAAGAAATAGCAAAGGAGAGACGAGGCCAAGGGTGAGGAGATGAAACTCACCCTAAAATCAAGGATAACAGATTCAAGGTAGAGTCCAATAAAATCTTTCTTATTTCATGTCACCTCCATTGTGGAGCGAGTAAACACGCTTTGAGTATCATCAGTCATTTACTTTCTCACCTCTCCTAACTTAAGCTCCCCTCTGCTGTCCCTTTATGGAGCACAGCTTTAGTGAAAATAGGCTCGAAACACCATTATTTTTTACCCACTAGTTATTAATATCATATTTGCACTATAACAAATCTCAAACAATTGAAAATAGTACTAAACAAATATAACAAATGCAAAACATTGTAAGAAAGTGGAGAGGAAAGTAAAGGCAAAGAAAGAAAAAAATATTTAAGAGAAGCTCCTCAGTCAATATTCATTATATTCTGATGCACTCGAATACTCGCCATGCTCCTCAAAGTATTCAACTAACCGTTTCAGAAAACCATCAGTGCTGACCGTTTCTACGTCACATACCAAACAACATTGCCTTCTGGCACGTGTCACTGCCACGTTCATTCGCCTGTGGTCACTCAAGAATCCCACCTGCAAATAAATAAATAAAAATAAATTAAAAAAAGCCAAAAAAAAAAAACGAAAAAAAATATTGAAAGTCACCTGTAAGGTGAACTTTCTCTAAGTTTGTTATTAGGAAATACTTTGTTGAGAAACAAAACATAAAAGCATCCCAATTGCTTTTAATAAGGAAGCAAAAATTTAACTAGATTACATCATGCATACCTCCCTTTTGGAGTTGGATCGAACCATAGATATGATTATAGCCTCCTTCTCCCGGCCCTGAAAACCATCGACTGTTGAAATTTCTACCTCCTTCAGCTTCTTTTCATTTCCTCTTAATATCTTGAGGTACACCACCTGCAGGACCAATGCCATATTACACAAAGTCTTTGTTTTTCACTGTAAGTCCATCCTAAAGAATATAGATCTGACAAATTTATGCAGTATGCTTTAAAATTCTAGCACTTCAATAAAACAATAACAGGGTCCTTCTCCAACATCTTTCATGTCCATGTAGGATATGATACCAACACCCAGGCCAGGTATCACTAGATATTGAATTGAAGTCGCTCTTTGTATCATGTCATGCCATGACACACAGGACACTCATGCCCATGCTACACATAGCTACAGAAAGGTAGCTATATGGAATCACCTTGTTCTTAGTTAAGTGTATAAACTTTGAACGTATCCACTTCTCTCACTCCCATTTTTTTCTAATTAAAAGATCACAGAAATCCAAGTAATAGACTGAGCACTGCGATGCAATTAGTTTTTAATGAGAAAATTCTCATGACTTGTGCCGCAGTTTAGCACACAATAGTGCTTTGTTCAAGCAGACAATGATAGTACCCAAACTGGAGACTGAAAGAATCAGGGACCATGATAAAATGTGGGATATATTTTAGGGACCAGTTGTGTGAATGATAAAATATTTGGATACTGGGACTGCTGGTGTTAATCTCCAAAGTTGAACTTCTCAAAGTTCAATCCAAGTCAGTCATAATGATCTAAACATCACATTTTACCATGAGAAGCAACTTTCAGATTGCAAGTATTTATTTTGTCTAAAACAAATTTGAGAAATGGATTTTTTTTTTTTTTTTTTTTTTTTTTTTTTTTTACCCTAGCATATCATACTAGGTTCAGATGTTTAGATCACAACCAAAGAGACTCGTTGCCTTTTCAGACTTTGAGAAGCACAGGATACTGCAGTTCATTAGCAAGTGATACTGGTATAATACAGCCATGCTGAATATATTACATTTGAATTAGAAATGTAAGATAATTTTTTAAGTCAATAAAAACAAACCTGAGCATTGTAAGGAGTAATTATCCCAATATCTGAAGCAGAGACACCAGTCTCTACAAGACGCTTTGCATGAGACATGCAGACTTCAGCCTCTCCTTCATTTAAGGTGCTCTCTTCTTCATCTTTCTTTTCTTCCATATCACACCTGCAGATCTATATTGATTAATGAATCAAGCTACAAGACTTGATAATACGAGAAAGTCAAAGTCGGTTAAGGTCAGCATGTCATAGCCTGAATTGACTGATCACAGAAATGTAATTGACTGAATGTCTTCAAATATGTGCGGAAAAGAACAAAAACCTGCAGATTCAAGCTACATAAATGATCCACTCATTGAGCTGACCCAAGAAGCCAGTTGGCTGGAAATTATTGAATCTGGGTATGATTCTGACCAATGCTAAAATGCCCAAGCTCTAAATGGGCCAACAATTTCTTTAGAAAAATATATACTAAAATAATAATATATGAGAGCTATAATTAATCAATATGCATTCAGAATTATTAGCCTTGTATAATGCATCGCAATTTGGGAGCCAAGCTAGAGTTAAACCAACCTTTTAAGTCAGGAGACCTTGACTCACAAATGAGCAGGTCAGTAAAATAAGGCCAATTCTTTTGTCATAATCAAAAGTTCACAAGGAGACCAAGAGGGAGAAAGTCTACCCAGTTGTATCAATAAGAAGAAGAGTAGGTTCTGTACTAGACGATTTGTTCACACCACCAAGATCATAAAGCGTATGTGCGGCGACACTTGGGTGTGCTGTTATCTAATCATATGTCAGACGTTACAAAAAGTTAACATATTAAATAGCAACAAAGCCTTTTGTCCCAAACAAGTTGGCGTAGGCTACAAAACAAGTTAACAGATTTTAAAAAATAAATAAATAAAAAATACAAAGGGAGGATAAACTAGCCACATATCAGTAATGCTGCTTAGGTCCAGTACCAACCAATTCAAGACCGGTTATGTTGTACACCATACCAAAATAATTCTTACTACTTATTATTAAAGGATTCTCCCTCCCACCTCTGACCAGACCCATATTTGTAAGACTGTAAGTACATGTGCATGACTGTAGAGATTCTTGTCAATTCTGATGTTCTTCACAAATAGTTTTGCAAATTTTATTTTACTTTCTCTGTGTGTACTAGTGCCCAGTAAGCAGAGAGAGAGAGAGAGAGACCTTGTTCTGGTAAAGTTCTTGGGAAGACCAAGTCATGATGAGGTCATGCATGCGGTACTGAACTGTGAGCATGGAGGTAATTTTGTCACCATAAAGGTGAGAGAGACGCTCAAAGAGAGTTGTTCCCAGACCTTTTTTCTCTGCCTCTTCACTCAGTATTGTTGGAGGGAGCTGGAGGTGATCTCCAGCCAGGATACATCTGGACCCCTGATTGTATTGATATTTGTAAGGTGACCAGAAAGCAAATTGTGAGCAAATATTGCAGGATCTATCCCACATCAAAACAGATTTACACAGCAAATCCAAAAACATCTTACCTACATGTGCATGGAACATGCAACACATTTCCCACCCATCTATTTCTTTACAAATACCAAATGTGCACCTTTTTCTTCCTTGAACAAATAAAAATTGTTTCTAAGATATCATGTAAAGTAAACTGGGAACTGAGTGGTGGTCCATATGGTCTTCTTTAACATGCTCTAAAAAAATGAGTGGTGGTATCCCAGTCTGACAGCTGGGGTATAAGACTGTCCAAATAAGGATATCGTAATGTGAAATTAAGTCAAAATGTGGAAGTTAATTAAAATCATGGTACAACCAGTTTTGCCCACTTGGCTCAACTATGGATTTAGTGCATAAAAAACCACAACCCCTTTTTTGTCTCAGTCACCCTAGTAATGCAATTGGACAGCAACAGAATAAACAATATGCACACAAAATGAAAATGAACTGAATTAGACCTTTAGTAACGCAATCCAGCAAGCAACCTCAAGTGCCTGAGCAGCTTCATCAATAACAACTAAATCAAATGAGCAGTTATCCAGCTTACGCGAAAAGGCACCCGTCAATGTTGTCAGCACAACATCAGCATTTTTTATGACATCAGCAACAGCAAGTTGTTGTCTCTTCTTCTCTTCTTTAGCCAGAGTCCGTAGCTCCTTTCTTATTTCCCTCTTAGCATTTCTATCTTTTGTTTTCAGAAGCTTTCCATTTAGTTCCTTCATTTCCTTGCGAATATCAGCTGCCAAACTGCTGTTATCGGCTCGCATAACCTTCTCAAGATTAAGAAACAGTTATGTAAATCATTGAACTTACAAATATATATATAAAAAAAAAAAAGTTGTATTTTAGCAGTTGGTACCTGGGCATCAAGTGCAGTGTCTAATATCTGAGGTAGTAACCGGGCAGGATGGCCCACTCGTACAACCTTTATCCTACCAAAAGTACAAAAAAAATAGTATATTCATCCTGAGAAGAGAAGTGAAGACTACAGGAATGAATTAAAGCCAATTGAGGTAAAGGAACAAAAAATCAAACAACATGTTATTCACAACGAACTCCAAATCCTATAATTTTTTTTTAAAATTCTGAACAGTATGGTGTATTCAAACCTGGTTTACACCAATTAATTGGTATCTGCCGGTATATGTTGACCTAGCAGCTTAACTGCTGTAAAGTCAGATCAGGTATGACCTGATTTGACATGGAATTACTTTTAGACAATAAGTTGCCAACCACAGCCTCATAAAATCACTCTAGTAACTGCAGTACTGACTAGGTACTAGCAAATGCATGTGGTAAGTGAAATGATAGTTAACGTCCAAAGCGGGGTTTAGCTACCAAAGGAGACCCTCACAAGAAGAAATGTGTTGGTGATGCTATCAAAACTTAAATTGACATGAGAGTATTCTAGATTTGCTGAGGAAGCTACATCAAGGTTCTTGCCATTTGAACCAACAAATGCAAAAATGCTTTCGTTGTGGTAATTTTTTTTTATGATAGCAGAACGGGAGACAGTCTGGAGCTATGTTTCAGTAAATTAGAAAGGCCCCTAAATATCATCGGTTTCCATTTTAATTATCAGGTCTCTAAAGTTTCCATTTAGGTCGGAAGGCAGTTCATATGTTTAGAATATTATCTGTATTGTCTCTTTGAGTCAGAATGATAGATAAACATCCTAATTATCCGTCATATGGAACCAGTCATGTTCACAGTCGTGACTTTCCACATGAAAACTGTAAAAGGTGTTAAAAATGGTACAGGTGTAAGACCAAAATGCAAAATTTTGACTTTGGCAATTACGAGACATCTGTCTAATATGTGATTGACTCTGTCAGGAGTGTTGAAAAAGTACTTGTAAGAGGAGAGACGTTCAACAATGTTATCAGCAGCAATATTTGAAGCTGCACAGGCAAGAATCTTGGAGCCTCTCTTAACTTCCTGTAGAACTATCTCCACCACAGTAGTAGTCTTCCCTGTCCCAGGGGGGCCATGAAGTAAGAACACTTCTTTTGATGTCATCGCCTTTTTAATCGCTGCTTTCTAAATTAGCATGTGAAGATTTCTTAATAATGAGGCTAATCAATTTTATTGGTAATGACTAATGAGTGAAAGCGATTTTTTTCAAACTGCACTCAAAATATATTATGCATGTAGGCCTTTTGCTAAGTTACACTCTTAAAAGAGAACCTCTACTTGTAAACAGCAACCTCAAATGTGCAAAGAGGGTATCTTTTTTTTTTTGTAAAATAATCTAAAAATAAAAGTGTTAGTTCAGTTGAGAATAGTTTGAGGTAATTCTGTTAAACAATGAAAACTTTCACACTATTTCGGATCAGCTATGCTTTTCAAGAGTAAATTAAAGGGAGTTAAAACATATTGGGTTCCCACATCATGTTAATTACAAATCACATACACACAATAACAAATCATGTAAAAGCAGGTGACAGAGCACAATAAGATTTCCAGAAACTTCAACAAAGGTTCAGGTTCTTTTTAATAAGATATACAAATAACAACAAACAACTCACACTATTACAATTAACACAAGAGTTTTCTTGACATATACGCCAATAACAAAAGAACTTTATAGTCCAAAGAAACAGCATAGTCTGTTAATGTTAAATGTTTTGCCCTTAACCCTTTGTTGAAGCCACATTTCTAAGATGCAACTCAATCAATCAAGCAACATAAACCAAAGTTTGTTAATAATATAAAATGTCAATACGCAATTGGGTATTTGGGTGCATACATATGAAAACCTCAGGAACATTATCACCTATTATTTTTCTCAACTTACTCTTTATCAATGTAAATTACAAATATAGAAACATTTTTTTTTCTTAACCACAAATTGACAGAGTGTTCAGAATAGGAAAATAAGGTGGTTTGATGACAGTTTTTTAAAAAGTATATGTAATGCCAAATTGCAAAATACATAGTCTGGCTTTATGAAAATTGAAAGTTTTTTGTTACCTGGGAATCATCCAAATTTTTGTTAAATGGAGTAAATTGTGGGGCCTGCTTGAGAAATGTAGGCTGCTTTTCTCCAAATAAAACAGGAATCAAGTTCAATGCAGGTCCCTTTTGCACATCCATGGCAAGTTGGTTGAGTGCATCTTTCATCCTCCTATAAGTCACCTAATTTTCATTTTAGATGAGTAATCTAATTTTAGATTCAACAAAAAAAAAGGTGATCAAAATGGAGACAGCTGAATACAACTAGTTAAAACCTCAACTAATCCACCTAAATGCACAAATGTAGAGCTAAGTCATATTAATCCAGTTCATCCTCAATTAACTCCTTTCAAGCAGCAAAAAAAAATAATAAAAAAAATAAAAAAATAAAAATTCTGAAATACGTACAACTATTGTATTGATGAAAAAGGTAATACCTCATTTGCAACCTTCTCAAGACGTAAAGGGTTATTTAGGCCATCTTCAGGTATCTCATCAAATGCAACTACTATAGAGGAATCCTGTTTATCCAAACAATTAAAATACAATTAATATATTTTAGTCGATTTCATTCCGATTGAGTACAGATGCCAGCTCAATCCTCTGACCAAACTCAATGTTTCCTTTTTTTTTTTTTGGTGCTTACTGGCATATTTAAGAGATAGCTTCAGGTTGAGTGGACTTAAGCACAGAACTAAGGGGCTTGTATCAATTTAACAGCAGAAAGTAATTGTCTGCATTAAAACATTCCCCGATGTTAACTAACAGAACAAAATTAAAGAGATCAGAAAGATGGCTTAAATATATACCTTCAAACGGTACACTACACCTTGACCAAGGGGAGCAGCTGAGGTATCAGCATTGTTTTGCTTCAAAACAACCACATCATGCGTTCCAAACTACACGTGTGAAATTAACTATCATAAATTCTATCAGGAAAGCATGTTACAATATTCAAAGGAAAGAAAGAAGTAATGTCCAATATTTAATGCTGCGATCATTGTTCCAGACTTCCAGTTTTATTTTTGAAGGTCCCAAGTTCTCATTTGGTCGTTAATACTGAGTTAACCAATTCAGTCTCTAAAGTGGATATTTTAGTCATTTATAACTGTCATATATATCCCAACGAAGTTGATTTATTCCATGACAAAATCAACAATACTTAAAAAGTAAGACCTTCTGAAACTAACCAATACAAGGACACATCATATTTTAAGTGGAATTTCAACAAGTAACCAGAAAACAGAAATTACCTTGTGTGGGGGAAGAACAACCCCCTTGTTAGACTGGAACTCAAGCAGAGTTTTTCCCATCAATCCTGTCTAGTAAATTATACAAATGGTTATTAAAGCATTCACTTTGCTGCCAATGCAGTCAGTATGAGATTTTTAAGAATACAAAAACAATATAAGAACCTACATTCTGGCACCTTAAGCTATCAATACTATCATTTCAATACTCTGAAATGCATGAAAATGATGATTTTGATCACCAACTGGACCTGTCCAGTCACAGCCCAAACAATAATAAATAAATAAGGTTATCTATTTAGTAAGACAAACCTGAGCATCGGAGCATTTGAGATTGGGGAGAACGGAGCCCCTCTTCTGAGCAAGCTCCAGGCTCTTTGAAGCGGCCGAGCCTATGGAGGTAGCTATCTCCGCCTCCTTTTCGAGGTCGATCAGAGGCGAAACCGCTGACACGAACTCATGCGCCGAGCTGTAGGAGCAGGCTTTACCCCTCTTGCTCCTCTCCATTTTTCCCACTACTCTTCAAAGACAAAGTCAGAAGCAAAAAAAGGCGATAAGCGAGCAGGCGAGGAAGAGTTTCAAAAGGGGGGTTTAGACGTTTAGTCCTTTCGGCAAATGCCGTTTCGTACCGTTCCGTCTCATTAGAAACCCAAACACTTGTGTTTCGTTTTGTTTCACTTTCTGAACACTTTAAAGCCCAAAATACTGGGTGAGAGCCCAATTTATCGTGGGCTTTCAGTGTAATGTAAGTATGTAACGGAAAAAAGGCCCAATTGTGAAAATTTTAATCGGGGATGATAACCGTCATCCAGCAGAAAGCCATCCGCGTCATCCAACAATTTTTTTCCGCATTTTTTTTCTACGCGCGCCCGTTCCCTCTCTCACGCAGTCCGCGCGCTCTCCCTCCCCTCCCTTTCTCTTCCCTCTCCTTTCCTTCCCCTCCCCTCTCCCCTCTCCATTGGAGAATTTTTCCGCTCCTCTCTCCCTCTCTGACAAAAAAAAGTAATATCACGTGAACCTGTTAGTTTTTTTAATCCAATCACTTACAGTAACAAAGTGAACACTTACAACAATAAAAAACAAAGAGACAAATATTGGTTAAATAAAGAAACAAAATGAACATATATTCTCAATAAACTGAACATATATAACAAATAATTGAACAAGTATAACAAACAACGTGAATCCAGACAGAAGATAAAAGTGAACATAAATACATCAACAAAGTGAAAAAATAACACCAATAAATTGAACAGAAATAAAAAATAAATTGAATAGATACAACAAAGAACATATACTTTAGCAAAAAAAATAAACTGAACATATATAATAAATAAAATGAACACACATACCAATAAATTGAACAGATATAACAATACATAGAATATATATAACAAATACCGTAAAAACTCATAAAAATGAACATAAATAACAATAAATTGAACAGATATAACTAATAAATTGAACATAAATAAGAATAAATTGAACAAATATAACAAACAACGTGAACTCATAAAAAATGAACATAAACAAATAAATTGAACAAATAAAACCAATAAATTGAACATAAATAACAATAAATTGAACAGATATAACAAATACCTTGAACTCATAAGAAATGAACATAAAAACAGATATAACAAACACCATGAGATAGAAGAGAGTAAACAACAAGGAAGGACCAGTGAGAACGAAAAAAAAAACAAATAAAGATGAGATACACGAAGGAAAGGAAATGAGAAGGAAGAAAAGAAGTAGAGAGCAGAGGTAGGGAGGAAGAGAGGAGAAGGGAGAGAAGAGAGGGAGACTTGCCTGGGAGCGGAGGGAGTGAAGAGCGAAGGAAATAAGGGGAGACGAGCGCTTGGATCAGAAGGGAGGGATACGCGCTCGAATCGCTGGATCTGGTCTGGTGCGGAAAAAAAAGAGGTCGTTGAGTCTGGATGACGCGGATAGCGCTGGGTTGGATGGTAGTAAGCAATTTCCAATTTTAATGGAGGAGGACCGTGCGCTCTTATCCTTCAATCTCTATCTCTATCTCTATCTCTACTACTTATGAAAACACCTATTAAAAAAGTAAACATTTCAGATAAAAGGAGTAAACATTTCAGACTAAAAGATGTAAACAACTCCTAATATCAAATATGAACCATTGATTTTGTTAGATTGATATGATGTGTGGTCCAGATCTAATATTAGCTGTCCTTATGACTGAAAAAGCCAATGTCGCTGGGAATGTTTCTGTATCATTCTGAAAAATCCGGTTCGATTCCTTTTGCTCGCGTTTTTTTCTCCGTCGATCCTATTTTTTTGTTGAAAACCAAGTCTCGCTCACGATCCCATCCCTAACCCAAAACACGAATCAATATTCTTTCCTATTTCTTTCGCGATCTTATTTCCTATTTCTTCGAACGATGCTTGCTGGATATCAAAATACCTTTCCATCTTTTCCCTTCAGATTTCATTTATTTCTCTAACCCAGCCGAGTCGCCGCCTCCAATTTACCTTGCGCTGGCTGAAAAATAAAAAGAGGATTTCGATGAATTTTACCTTGTCACACTGTTTTTCCTCATTTCAGGTACAAAATCAATTTTCTTTTATGCATCGCATGGTGCGAAGTTAGATGGCAACGGAGATCTGATGGCTTCCAGGTTGTCTCGACCACCTCCTCCGGCCGTGGTGGCGGTGCCAGAGGCTTCGGTGTCAGGCGGATGCGGCGGAGCAGGGGAGGATGGGCCGGAAACCTCCATGTCGTACTTGCCTCAGAACAGTGACGGATCTAGAAAAAATATTTAGGTGGGGCTGAATTTATAAGAATATTGGACCAACATAAGTCACACGACACGATCGTGTTGGCATGATACGGTGTGCGTGTTGACACGACACGACACGAATATAAAATTGGCACGACATGATTGTGCTATCGTGTCGTCTCATAATCGTGTCCTATTGGAAAAGTTTAACACGATCCAACGCGACCCAATTTGACACGCAACACGACACGAACATGAATTAATACGAGATATTAACACAAATTTAATCATTAATGTTAATTATTTAAAAAAAATTAATAATTTAAATTCAATTTATAATATTATATCATATTATTTACTATCATTTGACTCATATTGTTATAATCTAATTATTATTTAGTAATTTTTTTCCTTTATTTTAATTTTTAAATATTTTTTATTTTAAAAATAAAAAAATAATTTGACACGATTTGACACGACTAACATGACGTGTCAACACAACACGACACGATCGTGTTAGTTGTGTCGTGTCAGAATGTGTGTTGTGTTGTCTATTCTCACCATTTAACACGACACGACACGATTAAAAAAAAATAGTTTGCGTCAACACGACACGACACGAGACTAACACGATCGTGTTTGACACGACACACACGATTGGAGAACCCTAAACATAAGTTCATCATATATCCATCTCATACAATGGACCTTTGAGTGCTCCAATGGCAGAAAAAATTAGCTGGGGCTAAGGTGGGGCTTCATGGGCTCGACGGCGTTAGATGGGGCTCTAGTCCCACCCGCCCCAGTGCTAGATCCGCCCCTGCCTCAGAATGTGATGCTCCGTGAATTGAGACATGAAGGGTTCTAAGAAGGCACTCAGATTCAACCTGTGCGTACAAGTAACGTGGAAGATTTTTTTTTTCGCATTTCAAAACCACTGATGCTATTATAGGTGAATTCCTGAACCACCGTTTTTCTTTATTTCCTGAACCACCTCTTTTCTTTCTTTGCAACGATCTCTTCCAAATTCAACGGTGATAGCTGGTTTATGTTATTAATAACTGATACTGTATGGTAAATTTTGTAGTTGCATATTCCAACTAAAAGTTAATATTTTGTGCAGCTTGGTCAAGGATGAAGAGCTCATTTTTCAGTATCAATCTCGGTACACTTGGTCCCTCTGCTGATGCATTTCTATTGAATCTTAATTACTCTTCGTAAACAACCTTTGTTAGAGACCACTCCTGTGTTCGATTAGGATTTCTTGTTTCTATGCAAGTATGTAACAGATTAAGCATTTGACTTCAGTAATTTCTGTGCTCCTATTGGGTGATTGAAATATCAACTGCAGGGAAAGGATTAAGGGTGCCATGTCTGTTTGATTGGACGATTTGACTTAGTAAGGTTTTCTAATTATACTTTTATCACTATTTTTGGGCATTTTATATATTGGGTACTAATAAAAGTTAGAATAAATTGCATAAACATCTAGCAATGCAGGTTATTAGTTAATTTATACGAAGTTAAAATTCTTCAATGCATGTTCTTGTATAAGAATTCGTCATTAAATTTCATGATTTGATTGATATATTCCAATCAAATTCGCATTTTGTTTTCTATACGTGAGTATTTCTTTCTAAAGACCCTAATCATGAGTTTGTTCGAGTGAATTGTAGTATTTAGTTAATGCAAATTCATCCGTGTGCTAATGTGAGACCAAGTTTATCAGAAATGGATATAAAATTAGGGGATATATGGCGCTAAATATTTAGTTGTTTCTATTTATTTGAACCGGTGAATACTACTTTTAGGACAACGTTAACCTTAAATATTGAAAATGCATATCGATGTCAAATAATATTTTTCACATATTAAAATCCGCCCGCACATTGAGCGGACACTGTTGCTAGTTATTTCAAAAGTAACATTGTTTGTAAATTTGCACCTTAGACTTTGCTCCCGAATAGACCTGTCAACGAAACAAAAAAGGACGCTATGACATGACGTTAATAAATAACGGCACGAATAACGGAAGCGAAATTTGTTTCGTTAATAAAACGAAACAGCGAACGAAATAGGCCGGTATATGTGACATATAAACAGAACGGTAAACGAAATAGGGTGTTCCATTTTCATTATTTCGTTTTCGCGTTAGCATTCTACTGATTTGGAATTGTTAAATAGCAGAGATAACTGTCGGAGAAAACGAGGAGATGCCTCGAGTCTCCTTCTCCTTCTTTCTTGTTTACCTCTGGCTCCCAAGTCCTTTACCCTTCTAACTTTACACCATCCGAGAAAATCAAAAGAAAAAAAGAGTAAAAGAAAATAAAAATCCGAGCTGTCTGCAAATCCTAACAATGGCCAATGGGTAGCTTCTCTGCAACTCGAGCGTTGTCTCCGTGAAAATCCTATCTCCGTTGGGCTCTTCAGCCTCCACCACCATCGACGAGGGGTATGGAAAGGGAGAGGTTGCCAGACTGAAGGACAAAGGCACAAACTGGAGCTCCGTCCCACCTGATCAAGGTGTTGCTTGGAAGGTCCTCCGTCCCTGATCCAGATCTAGTTTTCAATTCTGATTTGGAATAGCAACAAAGAGGCGATTTATTAAGGAGGCATGTTTCAATTAATTTTGTGTCAATTTGTCAAATATTCTTTATTAAGAGAGAAAGTGTTGATTCTTAAACAAGTTAGTGAAATTCAGTACAATTTTCAAATACTAATTTCATTTCGTTCATCTTTTTTTTTCCTCCCTTTTCTGAGAATTTGATTTAACTAGTTTTACATTCTAAAATAGATTATTTGTATTGAAAATATCTCTTCAGATCTGGACTAATGGTGGAATTTTAAAATTTTGTATTGTTGGTAAATATAAAACGTTAAATCGTTTAAATAAATGATTTAAACGAAACGATTAACAAAATTGATTTTTGTTCCGTATAATTAACGATTTGGTTAATGATAATATAAACTGTGCTGTTTAATTAAACAAAACGCTAACGATCAGGGGCATTTCTGTGATCGTTAGCCACGTTTGACAGGTCTACTCCCGAATTTCAGAGAAAGGTGAAGGGATCAAATGGAATATAATGGAAGGCAACAGAAAACGTACGTGAAAACAAAATTTTCTGAGTTGAAGGTTTTAAAAAATTTGAAAAAAATAGACGGGTCCACTATTAGAGAAATTACTAGTTTCTCATTCTTCTCTTTACACCCCGATTTCGGGGGTTTCAGTTTCTCCTCAAAAGGCATGTTTGTCCCATCCACTTCCATTTATTCAGACAGTACCGGAGCATGGAAATAATTTTTTCTTCTATTCCATTCCACCGGCTCACGGCTCACCTTTCATGGAATGCAGCCTTAAGTTCTGTTTATATAAGTAGCTATTGTTGTATAAAATGTTGCGGACGGATAAAACTACGAATTGTTTCAGACACTGGATATGTAGCTGAGAATCCCGATAAATTCAAGAGTAGTTGCAGATGTTGATGCTGACACCGACAATCCAGTTTTGAAAATGGAGCAAAATGTTATTCTAATTTTATTATACTTTGATTTGAATACTGTATATCTGAACTTTGACCAGACATTTTTTAGGCTGAGAACATGAAAAAAAAAGTCAAAATATTAACAACCACTTACCATTGGTGTTTTGACCAGTGTTGACCTGTATTTTCTGACCAGCGCGCGTTGTTTGAATATACTATAACAAACTTTTGTTCATTTTAACCTATCACATTTTGTTTTCAATTTCATCAAAATAAGTTCATACAAATATCACAAATGATATATTTTATAACAACAACATTATATATACCAAAATAATGAGTTTTATATATATATATATATATATTGAGGAATGATAAAATACACTCTGGTGTATGGATCGTCTCCGTACACCCGAGTCGTTTTCTAAATCCAAAAATCAAATGGTCGATCCGAATCGTTCAAGTTGTTCTCCACGTTGAAAAACTCTTGGGGATCAAATTTTACATTTTTTTTAAAATTTTTTTGCTATATATTATGATATTTTCAAATTGGAGGGCCTGAAATGCTCCAATTGTTGTGTTTTTTGAAAATATCATAATATATAGCAAAAAAATTCGAAAAAATGTAAATTTTGGTCTCCAAGAGTTTTTCAATATGGAGAACAACTTGAACGGTTCGGATCGGCCATTTGCTTTTTGGATTTCAAAAATGACTCTGATGTACGGGGGACGATCTATACACCAGAGTGTATTTTATCGATCCACTATATATATATATATATTTACAATTAGGACGATTAGTAGGACAATAAAAAAAATACTTCATATTGAGGGGTTTTCTACTGGAGTGCAGTTCCACTGCCACAGAATTTAAGTTACCACATCTGCCACATAATCTCGTCCGTTAAATTAAAATGGAATGAATGGTTGTGATTAAATCTTAATTAACACCAAGACAAGAGCTGCCTTTATTTTCTTTTAATTCTTGTCTCCTCGTAAACTCTGTTGGAATATGAAACGACTTTTTACTTTTCTTCTCTCTGCTTTTCTACTTTAGAGTTTTTTGTTTCTTTTGTTATATTATGAAATGTTAATGTTAGCTATATTGTGATGTACTGAATTGAACCCGTTAATTATGGCAATGGATATATCTTTGTTTCTGTTATAATGATAAAATGAATTTATAAATATGCGATCAGTTCTATTCTCATACTGGAAAAAGCTGATATTGTAGGTTTTAGTCGAAGTTATTTTCTGGGTACGTATGACCTGGGGTTATGCATGACAGCATGACCTTCAAATAATTATAGTTTCTGCATTTTTACTAAAAAATTTTAGGTATGGAATCCTATTTGTTCAAGTTTAATTTGTTGAATGAACTCAAGAGAAATAAGAAAATGTGGAATATTTTATATTTTGCGATGATTATTATCAAATTATGATGTTCAGCAAGAAATGCGTGGCAACGAATCAAGTATCGTATGGAATTGACGAATCATTGATAAACTGGAAGAATGGAGAGGAGTAAAAAGGGTTCCTTTTGTTTTATGTTCAAATCACTAGTCAAATCACCACGGGTAAATCCGGTTTGCTTGATCCTTATCTATTCGACAGATCTTATAGATCAATAACGTGACTGAGAAAGGGAGAGTCAGACTAAGAGGAGATCATGAGCACAAAGCAGGAGCGGAGCCACACGGGGGGCTAGAGGGGGCATTGTCCCCTATGCTCCAAAAATTGTTTAATTTTTCCATATATTTTCATTTGTCTTCAGAAAAATCACATAATTTGTCCCCCTAATTAAATATAAATCATTAATTTGTCCCCCTAATGGATAATTTCTGGCTCCGCCCCTGGCACAAAGAGATTGAGCTCAAGCACCAGAGAGAAAGAGTACGTGGGAGAGAAAAAAAGTAGAAAGTCGTTTCATATTCCAGCAAAGATTACGAGAAGGAGACAAGAGAATAAAAGGGAAATAAAAACAGCTCTCGTCTTAGTGTTAATTAAGACTTAAATCACAACCATCAATTCCATTTTAATCTAACGGATGAGATTATGTGGTAGATGTGGCAGATTAAATTATGTGGCAGTGGAACTGCGCTCTTTCTACTTGGCCTCTATGGAATTGTTTGTGGCGGCTTTGTATTTTTTTTTGTAGAACGAATCTGTTATGAGCAATAATTGCACATGAAATACAAAAACCTACCTGGGGCTGGGGCTGGGGCCTGAGGACCTTTACAAAAATAGATAGGGGTGTTTGATTGTGTAGTAAGAGGTTGCATAAGTTAAGGATGCCTAGGTATTTATGTAGTGTTATGTAATAGATGTTTGGTTATGTCGTAACAATGAGTAACTTAATGCATGCATATATTCATGTCAAAAGACTAAAATGCCCTTACATTTGAATTAGTATTATGTATTAATAAGACGTTGTGACCTAATTATTGTTAATTATTAATTATTGTTGTCCCTAAGTATGGCCTAGAGGGGGGTGAATAGGCACAAATACAAACAATAAACTGGTTTGGACAAATTTGCGGAATTAAACAATTCAAAGGTTCTCACAAGCAAATAAGTAATGTAAATAAAGAAGAGAAGGGTTAGAGAGATTTGACACTCGATATGATTACGGAGTTCCGACCCGCTAGATGTATGGCTAGCCTTAGTCGTACGTCTCCGGGAGTTTCGCAACCACCAAAAGGGCGTGCTCCGTTCAATTTCACAAAGAACGTGTCTACAACTTCGAACCGAATCGCCTCGTCACAATGACACTCGAGGTGGATCGGCCTAACCTCTAATTGTCCAATAAGCAACTCTAGATTTATGCTCTCAATCAAAACACTCAAAGATCTAGCTAGATGGAACTTGGGTTTGATTGATGCTAAGTAATCTCAATGATTTTGCTCAAGTTAGTGAGAAATGCAAGAGGAGTTGTTTGGAGCTCAAGGACAGGGATTTTGCAAGAGTTTCAATCAGTTCTTTCAGCTAAAAAGGGGCTGATATATATAGAGGGCGCCAAGAGCTCCAAAACAAAATAAAGTCTGGCGAAACGTTATACAACGCTTCAAAACGTTATACAACGTTTTAGAAATAGCCGTTAAATAAGACAAAACTGATAATGCCGTTGGAAATAGTCAGAAACGTTACAAAACGTTTCCAGAACGTTATACAACGTTTCAGTTCTAACGGTCAAATTCAAGCAGCCTTTTAAAAAAGTCAGAAACGTTATAAAACGTACTAAAACGTTATGCAACGTTTCAACAGAAGTTGTCAGAAACGATTTACGACGTTATGAAACGTCAAACAAATCTGAGTCTGACAAGGCTCCTTGGTTCTCAACAACTTGACAGAAACTTCCAGGGCTCTAACGTCATAAGACGGAAGGAAAGCGTTATACAACGCTATAGAAACAAATTGTTATACAACGCAATGGAAACGTTATACAACGCAAGTCAGCGTTCAAACGCATGGACTTGAGTCTGGTTTCTGACAGTCTTGTCATAACGTTGTGTAACGTTACAGAAAGGTACACAACGTTAAAGAAAGCGTTACACATCCGAAGGAAACGATTTGTAACGTTTGAGAACAGATTTTCAACAAAGTAAAGAAAAGGAACTGTCTGAAACGTCATACAACGTTTATATCAGAAAAACTCAGCAGAACTTGAGCAAGACGATTTTGATGAGTTTGAGAGCCAATTAAAACTAATTCTATGACCTTTTGAGACTAGACTAAGTCTTCTAAGTCTTCGATACTTGAATGTATAATCCAATATCCAATTCTTTGAAATATTTCCTAATAAACACTTGGAAATCAAGATATTAGTAAAGAGAATTGCAAATCGACAAATCAAGAGTTAAAATATTGGAAGTCCAACAATTATTAATGATAATAATAATCATTTTTATTATTATGAAATATTAATAATTACTTTTAATTAAATATTATAAACATTATTAATTATTTAACAATAAAAAATTATTATTGACTAATTATTTTAAATTAATTATTATTATTTAATCCTTATTATTAACAATCAATATTACTTGTTAAATATTATTAAATATTATTTAATTATTAATTATAAGAATTAATATTTATTAGTAATTACCATTTTTTAATAATTATTATTACTTATTAAATATTATTAATTATTAGTTATTATTAATTATTTGCTAATTATTAAATATTATTAATTATTCGTTATTGTTAATTATTAATTATTATAAAAATTAATTATATATGATAATAATAAATCATTTTTGCTATTATGAAATATTAATAATTACTTTTAATTAAATATTATAAATATTATTAATTATTTAATAATAAAAATTTATTATTGATTAATTATTTTTAATTATTATTATTATTTATGATTTTTTAAAAATTATTTTTACTTATTAAATATCATTAATTATTAATTATTTGTTAATTTTTAAATATTATGATTAATTATTTCTAAGGGTATTGTTGGAAAAAAAATTAAAGGGATGGTGCATAACTTATGCAACCTATTTAGGTTGCATAAGTTATGCACCCTTAAGACGTCTTATGTAACGGGTATTTGGTGACTTAAAGATGCATAACTTAAGTTATGCATCCTTTAAATAAAAAACAAATGGGGCCATAAGATTTAAATGACAACCTCAGTCATGTGTATGATTTTAAGATCTTTTGTGGAGACTCTACAAGTTCCTCTATGTGTCAAGCCTCACACGTCCTTTTTAACGTGCAACATGGAATGTTACATGGGAGAAGTTCAGTTATCAAACAAAATATTACAAGGGTAGCGCTATGTAGCCCTTCAAATTTTATATAATTTGGAACCATTTGTTCTTTATTCTTTAGCTCCATATGATTTTTTAATTATTATATGATAATCAACAATTTTCAAGAATTATAGCCCTTTTATTTAATTATTTACAAGTCTTTTCCAAATTTTTTTCCTTGAAATTTAAAGAATGCTATGAAAAAATTACAATAAATTGAGTGACATATTTTCTGCTATTTTATATTTTTAAATTATTTCATAATTTTCTTAAATTGATACTATTTTTTATATTTGGGGACCTACAAATTTTCATTACAAGATTTACTTGATATATTTTAAATTTACAATTAATGTTATCATAAGAATATTTTTTTTAAACCTTATTTTTAATAAAAAAAATATTTACTCAGAAATTTTAATAAGGAAAAAGGAAAAATATTTTTTTTAATAAGGAAAAAGTCCCAACGCGATATTGGACCGCGTATAGTTTCTGACTCCTAACGCGTCAACAAACGCGTTAAGGAGCCCTAACGCGGTCAACGATCGCGTTAGGAAGTCGAATCTTTTTACCGTTTGGTTGCGTCTTTTAATGCTCTCTTCTGTCTCTTCTTCTTCTCGGTTGAGACAGAAGAGAGAGGGACGCCGAAGAGAAATCGAAGAAGAAAAAAAGAGAGAAAAAAAAGGAGAGAAAAAGAGAAGGAGAAGAGAGAAAGAGAAGAGAGAAGAAGAGAAGGAAGGAGAAGAAGAAGAGAAGGAAGGAGAAGGAGAAGGGGTCGATCAAATTTCGTCGTTTTCCGACGATTTCCTACAAGGGAGGAGAACGGGCCGAGCGATTTACGGCGATTTCGTCGTGCATTCTCTAGATGTAAGAAAAATAGTATAAAATGTTTGAGGAAATGTGTAGAAAAATAGTATGGAAATGTGTAGAAAAATAGTATAGAAATGTGTAGAAAAATAGTATGGAAATTAGTATTGAAATGTGTGATATATGTGTAGAAAAAATTGTGTACGAATTTTGTACAAAATATTTGTGTATAAAATGTGCAGAAAATGTTTGATGAAAATTGTAGAAAAATAATATTTGTGTGGTAAATGATAAAAATTATGTGTAGAATTTATTTGAGGACATTTGTGTAGTATATGATTTATGTATGGTAATTTAGAAAAAATTTGATTGTGTGAAAAAGTTAGGAAATGTATGAAAAGTAGTATGGAAATGTATGAAAATTAGTATGGATGTATTTAATTTTTAATTAGAGTATTTTTGATATATTATAATTGATTTGAAATAAATAGGAAATTGTGGTATATTGCAAATAAATAGAAAATTGTGGTAAATAGAAAATGTGTATGGATAATGTTTGTGTAGGATTTATGTGTAGGAATTGTGTAGAAATTGTATTGAAATTTATGAATTATGTTAATATTAAATATGTTATATTTAATTATTATGAATTATGTTAATATTAATTATGTTATATTTAATTATTATGAATTATGTTAATATTAAATATATTATATTTAATTATTATGAATTATGTTAATATTAAATATGTTATATTTAATTATTATGAATTATGTAATATTAAATATGTTATATTTAATTATTATGAATTATGTTAATATTAAATATGTTATATTTAATTATTACAATAGATGAGTTTTCCACACGACGAGGCTGGTCCATCCAGTCCTGCACACGACGCTCCGATTGATCCAGCCCCACGTGTTAGACGGCGGAGGCGTCGCACCGATCGTCCGAATCCGTACAACGTGAACCCTGTGGAGCGAGCACAAGACGTTGACGGACAGATATTGTTCCTTACTCCCGAGGAGCATATTATTGGAGTGCCTGTTGAGGAGGTATACTAATTAAATATTTGAAATATATTAAATATTTAATTTAGTATTTAATTTAGTATTAAATATACTTAGTATTAAATATATTATTTAATTTGCAGCGTGAGAGATGTTTAGATTTGAGATCGCACAAGCGTGAGATCGTGATCGACAAACGTATTGATGGACTGATGTCACATTTATATATATGGTATTTGGCCGGACTAAGCCCCAAAATCACAACCTAAACACTTGAAATTGTGTGTTTTCAGTTTATATTTGTAGGATTTGGTACTGCTTTCGATTTTTCTTTAAATTTCAGAGATTTGGAGCATAACCGACGTAAATTGGCACATTTCAGGCTTCACAGAGGAGTTTGTGCGGCCTACATTGGCTCCAGTGCGGAGTGACTCATTGCAGATGACTCATACCTGGCTCGGATCAAGTTGTGCGGCCTACACCGTGCCCAGGATGGAGTTTTGTGCGGCATACATGGCACCCCGGACACCTCCAGTGCGGATTACACCTTGTTGTGCGGCATACGGACTCTTCTCAAGGCACTGGACACCTCCTGTGCGGAGTACGGACACCTCATGTGCGGGCTACACTGGACTGGATGACTCATTTGTTAGGAAGTGTTTAATTCCATTTTTGTGCCATCAAATAGCAAGAAACAACAACTAAACACAAGGGATCTAGGTTTCAACATCATTCACAAGCATTTCAAGATGAGAGTAGGAAGAATTGTACCTCTCATGAAATCGCATTCATGAGGCTCGAATCCATGGCATGGGAGTCGATGGCGTGTCTTCTCCACCACCACCACCATGGTTGTGCCGCCGGCCTCGAGTCCACCAAGGAGATTAACCACGTTCTCAAGGTATGTGCTAGCACACCTAAGAACAAGCCTAATCCCATTAGCTTTCTCTCTTCTAGCAATTAAATCTTTCATTTAAATGGAGAAGAGAGCTCAACACATGAGCAAAAGAGGGAGAAAAGAGGAGATTTGTGGCAGCCACAAAGGGGAGGAAGAGAGGAGAGAGAAAGGCTAGCTCTTGGAGCCTCCAAAGGGGTCCTTTTATAGAGCTCAAACCCTAGGGAAAACTTCCCCAAAATTACACCTCTTGCCACCCTATGGCTGGCCACGAATTGGGCCTATATGGGCCACCTCACAATCTCATTTGGGTCTTTAATTCACCTAATTAAAGT
Organism: Rhynchospora tenuis; assembly: GCA_027725995.1. Classification (NCBI taxonomy): domain Eukaryota; kingdom Viridiplantae; phylum Streptophyta; class Magnoliopsida; order Poales; family Cyperaceae; genus Rhynchospora; species Rhynchospora tenuis. The sequence goes on from CM050889.1 coordinate 26,201,484, forward strand.
CCCATTAGGTTGCTCTATAATTGGGCTATATATTTTCCTATTAAATAACGGCCCAATTAATCAATATAACCATTTATATTGAAATGTGTTGATCTAAAATTAATTATTAACTCATTAATAATTATTTTGGGATTAGATAATGCATTAATTTATTTCTATATGATCTCTTTGACTTAATTAATTATAACGGTTTATAACGGTATATAATTAATTAATCAACTCATCATATTTCCGCAATACTCACTGTTGCGAATAAATAGATAATGCACTGTGTGGTCAAAGTCCTATTTGTGTGACCCTTTGAGGATTTATGCTATGTTGGCCATGGAGAATAAATCACTATTTATTTCCAATAATCATAAGCGGTATCTAGCAACACGTTATGATTCCCAATTCGCATAAATAGTGTACCGTTACAATATTTCAATCCTGCATAAGAAATATAAGTATTTCCTTTATCTGATTCTTATGTCACATGATATCATTGTATAATCCAAGATAGGAATGTGTCATTCTTGCAGATTATACATTTCTTGATCTAGAGTTGATCATCTAGTTTGCATGCATACAATCCAACTCCATCAAGGGGCCCAAACAGATATCATCACTCATTAGGTATACTAATGAGGGACATACGGTTTTCTTGATGAACAACTTTTCCCCGCACAATTCAAGAGAACATAAATAAAGTCCTTATAGCAGCCTTTATCAGCAATCAACGTTAGACGATATTTATTGAACCTATCCTCATGTAGAAAAGGTGAACATCTCAAACTTAGAATCAAACTTATATGAAATAAATAATGACACTTAACACAATCCATATGTTTATTTCATTGGGTCAAGTCCTGTACTATGTTCCAATAACATACACATATGCAATTAAGTTGGTAACTCCTTACGTATGATTTGTAGAACTTAATCATCACTTAACTTGCATACTAATCTTTTATGATTATTAATGTTCCTTGTTAATTATCAAGATTATGGACGATTTAGGTTTATTATTGTCATTCTAATGAATGATCCACAGAGATCTACAATTCAGATCCTCAATCTGAATGATCTGTCAATAATAAACTCTAGGAACAAATGATCAAATATCATCATTAACATAAACTAAGAAAATAAGTCATTAAATATTGACTTCTAGGACATAACTCCAACATCATTCCCGGCCCAGAACTCAACTGTACCCCGTACTGGACCCTCCTGTAGCCCGCACAGCCCAATTGTACCCCGCGTAACTCACCAAACCCTACCTACCGCCCTATATAAAGCGCCTCCCGTGCCCTAATTCGACATCTCTCTCTCCTGGAGACTCCTGGCGGCGCCTCCACTTCATTTCCACCTCAAATCCACTGTTTTCCCTGATCGTACTCGGCACAACCACCTGTGTTGGCCGCACAGGACCACCTGTAGGCCACACAGGACCTCTTCCCGCCTTGGAGTCCGTCATTCCGGCCATCTCTCACGCGGTTTTTGCTCAGATCTGCTCTATTTCGACTTGTAGAAGACAGAAAGGGCTTGACCAGTGTTTTTCCTCCCCTTTCTTCTCACTTTAGTCTAGATGGATATTGTATCCCTTTATTTTGCTATTTGTGTTTGTTCTTGCACTATGTTAGGCTAGTTTACTTGTGTTCTAGGGCTAGGATGTGTTAGAAAGTGTCATAAATTCATTTATTCTACTATTAGAATAATGAAATACACAATCGTTCAAAGGACCTAGTGCAAAACACCGAATCGGCACCAAAAACCAAGAGAGAAAGAGGAGGATGTTATACCTCTCACAAATCGTTCTTGTGAGGTTGTCCAAGGCGTGGGAATCGATGGCGTGCACTCCGCACCTTCTTCTCCTTCCTCTAATCCACCAAGAAGCTTCACCACCTCTCAAAAGCTTGTGCTAGCAAGCTTTTAGAGCAACCAACCCTTAATCGCAATTAACACCTTAATTATGTAGCTAATCCCAACACATGGGCCCTAACAAACAATGGATGAGAGCTCCTCTAATGGAGATTTCGAAAATCTCCAAGGAGGAGGAAGGTGGCGGCTAGGGTAAGAGGGAAGAGAGGAGAGAGAAAGTTGGATGAGAGACCACCCCTTGGGGTCTATTTATAGAGCTCTCATTTCTCTTCCAAACTTCAACCAAATTACAAGGGTGCCATTCACCCTAGCCGAAATCAATATGGGCTATAGGCCCAATTCACCAAATGGTGAATTCATCTCTTATAGGCTCACTAATTCAATTAAGTAATGGGCCTATTAATTGCTTGTTATTTTGGGCTTAATTAGACTTAGCAATTTAAAGCCTATATATTCAATATAATTCTAACAATTATATTAAATATAGTTGAGACTATTTAATTATCAAATTGATGATAATTAACAATAGGTTGGTTTATGTATTAATTTATTCTAACATGATCTTCTTAATATAATTAATTATAACGGTTCATAACAGTATATAATTAATTAATCAACCCATCATGTTTTGTATTCTCCAATACAAATAATTAATACACGTGTGGTTCAGGTTCTATTTGTGTGACCTTTTTGAGGATTTATGCTACGTTGGCCATGGAGAATAAATCGTTATTTATTTCCATTAATCATAAGCGGTATCTAGCAACACGTTATGATTCCCAATTCGCATAAAGAATGTACCGTTACAATATCTCAATCCTGCATAAGAAATAAAAGTATTTCTTTGTCTGATTCTTATGTCACATGATATCTTTGTATAATCCAAGATAGGAATGTGTCATTCTTACAGATTATACATTTCTTGATCTAGAGTTGATTGTACATGTTGGCCAACCAATCCAACTCCATCAAGGGGCCCAAACAGATATCATCACTCACTAGGTATACTAATGAGGGACATACGATTTTCTTGATGAATAACTTTTCCCCGCACAATTCAAGAGAACATAAATAAAGTCCTTATAGCAGCCTTTATCAGGAATCAACATTAGACGATATTTATTGAACCTATCCTCATGTGGAAAAGGTGAACATCTCAAACTTAGAATCAAACTCATATGAAATAAACAATGACACATAACACAATCCATATGTTTATTTCATTGGGTCAAGTCCTGTACTATGTTCTACAACATATACATATGCAATTAAGTTGGTAACTCCTTACCTATGATTTGTAGAACTTAATCATCGCTTAACTTGCATACTAATCTTTTATGATAATTAATGTTCCTTGTTAATTATCAAGATTATGGACGATTTAGATTTATTATTGTCATTCTAATGAACGATCCACAGAGATCTACAATTCAGATCCTCAACCTGAATGATCTGTCAATAATAAATTCTAGGAACAAATGATCAAATATCATCACTAACATAAACTAAGAAAATAAGTCATTAAATATTGACTTCTAGGACATAACTCCAACAGGATGAACTTGTGGTTAGGTTTGATGTGTTGATTTGGATGTTTTAGTTTCTATTGTGTACTACTTGTTTGATTATTGTTGGTTTATACTTGTTTGTGCCTTTTTGATTGTTTGAACCTCCTATTAGGTGATTGCGCACACTTAATTTAGGCCAAGGGTGTAAAACATTTGACTTAGGTTGAACAAGTGTCTTAAGGTAGGATATAAGCCGAAAGGTAGTCCAATTGGTACCCGAAAGGGGAACGTTTCTGCTATAGCGAAAGTTAAGTAGATACCTTTAGGAAATCAACAAGTAGACTTAGAATAGTTAATGGACGTTTGCAGAAGCTCGGCCTGATTCACATCTCGAAAGTAAAGCATGTCAATGAGGATATTGCTTTACTAAAAGCATTGGTAGAGTTTTGGCGTCCAGAGACGCATACATTTCACTTTCCTGTGGGCGAGATGACTGTTACGTTGCAGGTAAGAATCTGTTTGAATAAATTTTTCAATTTATCCAATGTAAACTAATGTAATTATTGTGATAATTGATGGGTTAAATCATTATCAGGATGTGAAGTATCTGTATGGTTTGCGCATAGTAGGCAAACCTGTGACAGGGAGCACGACGGGAGTCCATTTTGATGATCAGGTCAGTGCGCAGTTATTTGCCACTGCGAACTGGGCTAGGGAAAAAACGTAAGTTCAATGTTAATTAATTCTTTAAATTTATGATTTATTATTTTTTGATCTGTAAATACTGACAATTATGTAAATGATAATGTAGGGACAATAGACGTAATATTAGATTGAAGTGGTTGTGAGAGAATTGCTCCAACTGGCCTCCTGTTGGAGCTTCCGATGATGAGCTCGATCGTTACACACGTGCGGTGGCGATGGAGCTCTTTGGGACTCTGATGTTCCCTGATATTCTGCAGGATTCTGTACCCGTATTTTTTTTGGATCTCGTAGCGGTATTAAATTAATTTCATTTAATTTCATAATCATTTCATTTCAATATCATTTATAATATTAGTTAAATCATGAAATGTTAATTAAATCATTTGGTAATTCTCAAATTTATATTTATGTCATTGTTATGAATATAAACTGAAATTTGTGTTGTTTAATTAATTTGCAGGGAAATTTAAATGAAGACAAAAACTGGAACTGGGGAGGTGCGGTCTTAGCATGCCTGTATCATTCGCTTGATCGTGCTGCACTGCGATTCAAGGTTGTGACGGGACCTTGGATGCTGATGTCACGTATTTATATATGGTTTTAGGCCGGACTTTAACCCAAATCATAACTCAAAGCCCTTGATTTTATTTACTTTTACTTGTTTCCTGTTTATATTTGTAGAAATTTGGTACTGCTTGGGTTTATTTCGATTTGTAGGAACATGGAGTCAATTCACAACGAAAACGGCATGATTCGGCACGAATCGGCGCATGAAGCGTGGCTCAGAAGACCCTGTGCGACCGCACAGGGACTGTGTGCGACCGCACCGGCCCATTTTGGGCTTGGAAGGTGCGCATGTGACTCACTTTTGGGCCGATGACTTTGGTGCGACCGCACGGGCCTTTTGTGCGACCGCACGGAGCTCCAAACCCTACCCCGACCCCTATATAAGGCGCCCAAAGTGCCGAATTAGGGCATCATTCATTCCACCTTCTTCCTTGGCGGCGCCGCACCCCGAAACCAACCCGATCCACCTCCTGCGGCCCCTGTGCGACCGCACAGGGGTCCCGTGCGACCGCACCACCTCCATACCGCCTTGGAAAGTACCCGTTTCGACCTCCTTCACCTCATCCTTCCACCCAAGCTTCCTCCTTGTAGATCCAGAAGTCAGAAGAGGCTTGAATAGGGGCTCTGGCCTTCCTCTTCCCATTTTGGTTTCCATGGAGTTTGTATCAAATTGCTTTCTTTCTTTTACTTGTTTTTGCATCATGTTAGGTTAGATTAGTTATGTTTTAGGGCTAGTTGAAACTGAGGTTAGGATTGTTGTTTGGACTTGATACTTGGTTTTTATTGTGTACTTCTTGCTTGGTTTCTTAATGACTATGCTTGTTTGTGTTTGATTACTTGATTGAACCTCCTATTAGGTGAATGGCCACATCTAATCTAGGCAAAGGTGTAGATTGTTGATCGGTGGGTTTCATGCACACATTTCAACCCCATTTAGGCCCCAAATCCAATTAAAAAGTTGTGTTTTTAGTTTGTTTTATGTTATTTCTATGTTAGAATAGAGGTACTGCTGTTGCCCTTTGTGTTTTGCAGGTTTTTGGAGCATTTGGCGCCGATTTGGGCTCGAAAACGAAGAAAATCCGCTTCTGCCAGGATTTGGTCGACCCGACAGGATTTGGTCGACCCGACAGAAACGGGACAGAGAGCAGATTTGGAAGCCAGATTCTTGCCCAGGAAGCCAGAACAACTTTGGAAACTTGCTAGCTGGCGCCCAGGACGCGTCCCTGGCTTGATTAGGCGCTGGGGAAGAGAGAGAAAGGAACTTTTCATTTTTAGGTCAAGATTTGGAGCAGCAGCCGCCGGGCGTTTCTGTAGACCCGACAGGATTCTGTCGACCCGACAGGAATTGTTCAGCCACGGATCTGCTTCATTTATTGTTGTAAACTCTATATTTTGGTCTAAGATGTTGTTTGATACAGTATACTGGATGATTTATGCTTGTTTTATGACTATGTGTGAGTAGTTTTTAGTTTAGGGGCAATTGTAGGGAACCGATACTTGGTAGCTATGTGATCTTTACTCTTGATGACGTTTTATACGATTTGCTTTGGCTTTCTTGATTGTCTTGTTTTATCTTGTTGTTTGTGAATTGCTTGGATTGAAGGTTTATACCCAATAGACGCGGCCGAGTCTAGTTTGCTAGGTAGTAAAAACCGGAACTCTAAGTCTTTTTACAACCACTTGCCATAGGATTGGTAGTAGCCGAGAGGTGAACCCGGGACTTAGTCGAGAGACGTGTCTCTACCTGAGATCGAGAGAAGAAGGTTGTCCTACCGGTAAGAAAGTCAAACCTAGAAAACCTAAGCCATGGAACGAGAGTTGAAACTTAGGGTTTTTAGGAGGTTTGAAGAGTTGAATCCAGTTGTTTAAGCCAAGAACGAGAGTTAGCGCTGTAAGCCCTGGACCAATTCAAGAACCTGCATTTCAAATAGAACGTTTAACAAAGTAATTTGCACTAGCGGCGTGTTCTGTCGGACCCGACTGAATTCAGTCGACCCGACCAGACACGGCCAGGAGTAGGAACCCGTAGCAATTGACCCTAACTTCCCCAAATTGTTGAATTTCGTAATTTGAACCTTGTTTGCTACTGTTTAGAACTGTTACTCTTTATTTATTGCTTAGTTTAATTGCTTTACTTTCAATTATTTTCGGAAAAACACCAAAAAGATAACCTCTACCAACATTTTTACCACCGACTTTTATTCGCCAAATTAGACCAATTAGATTTAGTTAAGTCCTAGAACTTGAACAGTCCGTCCCTGTGGATTCGACCCTTAAGCTACTACTACAAACGATTAGATCGGTAGTTTGAGGTATTTGTTTTGACTTGGTTTTCGAGCCGATCAATTGTTTAATTGAACCAAATAAATACTCAAGGTAGGTTAGGAGCCGAGAGGTGACCAATTTAAGCCCGAGAGGGACAAATTTCTGCTTAGGCGAGAGTCTAGTAGATGCCTTAGAGAACCAACAAGTGGACTTAGGTATTTAAGCCAACATTACGAAAGTTGAGGGTTAATTACCTAATGGGGGCTTTAGACTAGGTTCCATACCAGGTTCTGTGACCAAAATTACGAGAGTTGAGGTTCAGGAGATTAGGTATGGCTAGATCTGTCCCACACAAGCCAGAAACCATGTTATTGTGTCGATTCGGTATTAACCAAGGGCTGTGCGGTCGCATGGGATCCCTGTGCGGTCGCACAGGATCTCCAGGCACGCACGAGTCAACGATGCGGCGCAAGAGCGACGCCCGTTGACAGCCCGAAGCCTAACCAAGGTGGAAACTGAACCCCTAGGACATTTTTATACCATATTTTACCTCTTAAAACATCAAAACTTGCTACTGTTCTATTTACCTTTGGTTGATTGTTTTTGTTACTTGTTGATTAAGTCCAAAACTCATCCTTTTACCGTCTAGATTTTGTGAATAAGTAAGGTTTAGTACTCATCTTACCGTCCCTGTGGATACGACCCCGACTGTACACCAACGAATTACCGTGCGCTTGCGGTTGTTTTTAGGTTACTTTTGGGTATATAAGCTCGCACATCAGATGCTTCTATTGTTTTAGGCATGGTCATATATTTCAGTATGTCGACCGAGTCTCCAGATGAGCCATTTCCTGGATTTGGCCAGCCTGATATAGACTCGTGCCCGCCGTTTGGGAGGTATAATTTTTCATAAATTTAGCTTTAGTTTAATACTCATGGCTTTAGTTTAATAATCATGCGCGACATTTTGTTTAATGTTTAATTTTTCGCAAAATTACAGGAAATTTGCTGAAGGTCGGTCATTTTCGAAGAACACTCATCGTGGGGCAGTTGAGTATGCACGGGACCACTTGGCGACATTGGTGGTAGAAGATGTCAATTGGTTACTGTACGCAGATGACCGACAGAGTATGCCACGAGTAGCTCAGTTGTTTTCGGCATCAGATTATGCTCGGATGCCGCTGATTTTTTATCATATAGTGGCATACTATTATCCGGAGTGTTGCAGGCGTCAGTTCGGATTATATCAGCTTGTTCCACCACCGCTACCTCTGGTTTGTTGTTATATGCTTAAGATTGATTTTCATTTCAATTAATAAGTTGTATATTATTTTAATTAATAAGTTCTATTTTTAATGTAACAGAGTTGGCACACAATGCGCAACTACATGAATTTCCAACGCAATTCTTTTGCTAATCCGGATTGGAGTACTATTTTTCATGCGGCGCATGCAGTGTGGAGTGATGAGGCATTAGCTGCGCTGCAGATCGACCTTCGACCTTAGACAGATGCTGATTCTCTGAGTTATTAAAAATTAATTATATTTGTTATTTAATTTCAATCGTTGGTAATTTAAGTTAATTTTTAATATTAATTTAACATTTCAAATTTGGATGATTAGGTATTTTCGGTGGTTTTGGAGATGGGGAGGATCGGAGCTTCCTACACCTCGCGAGCAGGCCGAGGCACGCATCAGACGTAGAGGTTGATGAAGGAATAAAATCCTAGGTCAAATAAATTTATACCTCTGATTTACCTCACTAGTCGTTCTGGTAAAGCTTAGGGTCGAACCCACATGGACGGATTAAATTGATTACTAGACTCTACTTCCTCACGAAAGCTAGATAAGACAATTGTTTTGGGGTTTTATGATTTAAAAGACAAATAAATAAAGTACAAGTAAAAGAAATATTTTTGGTTGGTTTTCAAGGTTTTCTGGACTCAAACTAATGCAAATGGATATCCTAAGGGTGTGCGTTCAATTAGTTTAGCTCTAAGGCACCTCTGTCCACGATTTTCACCAAGACAGATGGTCATTTCCGACCGAAATGGTTCCATTTTGGACCGAAATGAGTATTGCTCGGGTCAAAAACTCACCTTAGACCTCTTGTTTCGACTTGATATTTTTACAGGACACTATGTGAAGGTTACTTGGCGACCAGACCTAAACCCTAACCTCAGCTGTTGCGTTTTAGTTTTGGTTTGGTATGGAACCGGCTTTTACCACGTAAATAACTAAGCCTCAGCTGTCGCGTTTTGGTTTTTAGAAATTTAAGAATATTTAGTTGGATTTCCAGAGGTATTTAAAGTCTTTTCAGATCAATAAAAGTTACACCTTTCGGTCGTTAAACTAACCTCCTCTTTCGAGCGATTGGCTTACCTCAAGTACTTGACTAATTAACTATTTGGTTTAGTTTAATGCCCTAATAATGCTGCAGTTCATTAATAGGTAAACAATCAAGCAAACAATCAATTTAACCAAGCAAGATATTGTTGGAGTTATGTCCTAGAAGTCAATATTTAATGACTTATTTTCTTAGTTTATGTTAATGATGATATTTGATTATTTGTTCCTAGAGTTTATTATTGACAGATCATTCAGGTTGAGGATCTGAATTGTAGATCTCTGTGGATCATTCATTAGAATGACAATAATAAATCTAAATCGTCCATAATCTTGATAATTAACAAGGAACATTAATTATCATAAAAGATTAGTATGCAAGTTAAGGGATGATTAAGTTCTACAAATCATAGGTAAGGAGTTACCAACTTAATTGCATATGTGTATGTTATTGGAACATAGTACAGGACTTGACCCAATGAAATAAACATATGGATTGTGTTATGTGTCATTGTTTATTTCATATGAGTTTGATTCTAAGTTTGAGATGTTCACCTTTTCCACATGAGGATAGGTTCAATAAATATCGTCTAACGTTGATTCCTGATAAAGGCTGCTATAAGGACTTTATTTATGTTCTCTTGAATTGTGCGGAGAAAAGTTGTTCATCAAGAAAACCGTATGTCCCTCATTAATACACTTAATGAGTGATGATATCTGTTTTGGCCCCTTGATGGAGTTGGATCGTATGCATGCAAACTAGACGATCAACTCTAGATCAAGAAATGTATAATCTGCAAGAATGACACACTCCTATCTTGGATTATACAATGATATCATGTGACATAAGAATCAGACAAAGAAAATACTTATATTTCTTATGCATGATTGAAATATTGTAACGGTACACTATTTATGCGAATTGGGAATCATAACGTGTTGCTAGATACCGCTTATGATTATTGGAAATAAATAGTGATTTATTCTCCATGGCCAACATAGCATAAATCCTCAAAAGGTCACACAAATAGGACTTTGTGTTGGAGTTATGTCCTAGAAGTCAATATTTAATGACTTATTTTCTTAGTTTATGTTAATGATGATATTTGATCATTTGTTCCTAGAGTTTATTATTGACAGATCATTCAGGTTGAGGATCTGAATTGTAGATCTCTGTGGATCATTCATTAGAATGACAATAATAAATCTAAATCGTCCATAATCTTGATAATTAACAAGGAACATTAATTGTCATAAAAGATTAGTATGCAAGTTAAGTGATGATTAAGTTCTACAAATCATAGGTAAGGAGTTACCAACTTAATTGCATATGTGTATGTTATTGGAACATAGTACAGGACTTGACCCAATGAAATAAACATATGGATTGTGTTATGTGTCATTGTTTATTTCATATGAGTTTGATTCTAAGTTTGAGATGTTCATCTTTTCCACATGAGGATAGGTTCAATAAATATCGTCTAACGTTGATTCCTGATAAAGGCTGCTATAAGGACTTTATTTATGTTCTCTTGAATTGTGCGGGGAAAAGTTGTTCATCAAGAAAACCGTATGTCCCTCATTAGTATACCTAGTGAGTGATGATATCTGTTTGGGCCCCTTGATGGAGTTGGATCGTATGCATGCAAACTAGACGATCAACTCTAGATCAAGAAATGTATAATCTGCAAGAATGACACATTCCTATCTTGGATTATACAAAGATATCGTGTGACATAAGAATCGAACAAAGAAATACTTTTATTTCTTATGCAGGATTGAGATATTGTAACGGTACATTATTTATACGAATTGGGAATCATAACGTGTTGCTAGATACCGCTTATGATTATTGGAAATAAATAACGATTTATTTCCATGGCCAACATAGTATAAATCCTCAAATAGGGTCGCACAAATAGGATTCTAACCACTTGGTGCATTTATTGTTTATTCACAATAATGTGTATTGTGAAATGTGATAAGTTAATTAATTAATTATATACCGTTATGAACCGTTATAATTAATTAAATTAAAAGGATCATATGGAAACAATATAATGCATTAGCTAATCATAGATTAATTATTAATGAGTTAATAATTAATTATGTTCAACTTACTTTAATTAATTTGAGCTAATTGGGCTTCTATTTAATTGGTTAATTAAAGGCCCGATTTAAGGAAGAATGAAGAGACAATTAAAGGAGATTCATTAATTGGTGAATTAATGAATAAAGGCCTTTTATTAAGATGGCCCAAGAGAGCCCATTAGGTGGCTTCTTAGGGTGGATGGCATACTTGTAAATAGTATGAAAATTGGATGAGAGTGGTTGGCTATATAAAGGGGTCTCTTTAGGAGAAAACCCTAGCCGTCATCTCTCTTCCTCTCCCCTCCCTTGCGCCTCCACCTAGAAGAGAGATTTTTCTCTCTTCTCCATGGCTCTTCCCTTCCTCTCTTAGCTCATGTGTTGAGCATCCCACCTCTCTTCCTCTCCATTAAATAGTTAATTAAAAGAAGCAAGGTGATTAGCAAGAGGTTCAAGAGAACTAACATTCTCTTTGAGCTTGGTGGTGGGTCCTTGGTGGGCTAGAGGCGGCCATAGATGGTGGAGATGGTGGAGCACGCACCCCATCGACTCCCATGCCATGGATTCGAGCCTCATGAATACAATTTCATGAGAGATACAATTTCTCCTACCTTCTCTCTTGATTGGATGTGTGATTGCTTTAGCACTAGATCTATTGATTTGCTTGTTGTTAATGGTGATTAATTAGTTGTAATTAATCTAAAATTAAAATATGAGCATTTCCTAACAGTGGTATCAGAGCTATGGTCGTGCTTAAGGTTTTTCACACTTAATTAAGTGAGAATTCGTAATTAATTAAGTTAATTAGTGATGTACATGCTTGCTGGCCCTGGAAAGGCTATTTTCTGTCTTGTTGCTTGTTTTTCGTGGTGTAAAGCTCTCTGAAATTTTTTCCTTCTTATTGGAGGTTGTAGCCCTTTGAGTTGTGGTTGTTTTCCCACTGGAATCATTGAAATTCGATGTAAAATGAATTTTTAGTGATTTAAACGGTAACGGTGCGCAGATCTGTTATTCTGCTGCACAGTTCTGTTTTTGTGGTTGGTAACAAATAAGTTTGTATACAAAATACCTGTAACTTTTAGATAGGATTATTCTAAACTTGATGCTCTTTCTGGATATGTAAATTTTGTTGCATATTTCGGATATTATGTGGGCGTTCAAGGATGAAAAGTGATGAAGTTGTCAGATCTGTTTTTTCAAACAAACTGATTGTTTTGAAAAACTGTACTTATTGAGAAACTTTTATGGAAAAGTGTTGAAATGGAAATGTTCTCCTTTAAGTCTGGAATCTGTGAAAATTAATTTCATAGATTTTCATTGAGATTTGATACCTCAACCGAGCGAAACTTTTTTGGTCGATGGTCTGTTCCAGAACAGGATACCTTGCTTAAATGCTTGTTATCTCGTTGATCTTGAATATAACTTGTGGATTTTCTTTTCATGGAATGATAGCCTATTGTATGTAGTATTTTTCTATGTAAATTGTTTGCTGGAAAAATATCAAGGGGATGATCATACAGATCAAAAGGTTGAGACCCATAACAGAATTTTCTCTAACGGTGCTTCGCGCACAATCTGAGGATTTGTCTTTTTTGGTTCTCCCTGATGGTAATTGATCTCTCCTTGAGATTTTTACAGGTAACCACAATCTTTGTAAGGAGTTCTCTGGATTTATTTCGGATTTTTTGGAGACCGAATTATTTTGAATTTTTCCGGGCCCCGAATTTCGTATTTTAATTAGTTAAAATAGTTTCTAATTAATCAATTTATTGAAAGGTTAATTAGAAGACTCCTTAAATACCCTCCTTTCTGTTTTGATGGTTGGATTTAATTTAAAAGGGCTTAAACAATTGGTTGTTAAGGTTAAGCCTTCTTTGCATTCGAAAAACTTGAGCAACAAGTATGCACAAAGATTCTAATTAATGAAATTAATTAAGAACAAGTGAATCATGTATATTGTATATGTGCTAACTTTATTTTGTAGGAGGATGTGGGTTTGATATGGCTCAAGATGTCAATGCCTTGTGTGTTGTAAAATGTTGTGAATGCATGTGATTGCTTGTAAAGTGGCCTAAGGTGCCTTGATAATTAAGTGGTTAATTTTTGATGTAACTTGTGAGGCTTGCATGCCCCTAAGGCCTAGGCGGGGTTTTAGGAATTTTATCACATGTATTTATTTCCCTTAATTATTAGATAGGATCTTAGTAATTAGTGGGAGGGCTTGATTAGATTAGTCTCGTTACATGGAGATGCGACGAAGATTAATGCAAGCGGGAGCCATACAAACCCACGGCAATGCTTGAGATGCTTATGTTATGTGATTGTTTGTGAATGCCTTGAATTGTCATAGGTAGGTATGGGTGTATGCTTACACGACCACCAAACAAAGTCACGTAATTGCTTTTGTCCCAAACTAAATTGATTAAGTCGACCGCCTTCCTTCTCTCTATCCCCTTCACGTCAATAGCCAATCATGGCGCGGTCCGCCATAGCGGACGTCATGGTTGTCAACCTTGATAGTCGGGGTACAAATGAAAAGATTTGTTAGGAGCAAATAGAGAGAGGTTGCTTATCGATGGACCCAACAAGTTTTCTTGGACATCGGGGCGAAGTTTGTAAATATACTTAGATATTCACAAACCAAGAGTCATATGGTTGATATGATTGGTTGGAGAACCTACCTTGTCTAGTTAAGTAGGGTGTCGTGCCATAGCAGGCTCTACTTGATGAAAACGGGGATCTTGGAAAACCAACTACATTGGGACACTAAATAAATGTAGTGGGAGTTTTTGTTTATCATTCCATAAACAAAACATTGCATAAACTAAATGACCTTAAATTGAATTTGTTATAGATATTAAATATGTTAATTTCGTTGCGGTCAATCTTTGGAAAACGACAAGCTCGTTTATAAGGTATTTACTTGGAGAAGAAATACCGATTTCTAAGACATGTTCTTGGAAATGAGAAACTTGAGCAAGTTTAATCCCAAAAACGTTCCTCAACTTCCCGAAAATAGCTTCGCAATGATTGATTAGTTTTGACGAAAATTATTCAATAAAGCGAATGCTTATATCCTTTTAGAAGTTCTAGACTTTTGAATTGGAGAATTCATAAGGACTAGACTAGACTTCTATACTCTCATTCAGTTACTCAAGAAGACGTTCTTAGAGAAAGTAAAAGATAGACTCAATCATTTATGATCGAGAAATGGAATGTGAGTTAACCAAGAGACTCTTCTTATAAGAAGATAAATGTTTCATTAGCTTGTGACCGAAAGGTTTGAGTAGCTAATTGACAACTAGAGATATTAAGATCTCCAATATCAAGGATTGTTGATATTGTCATACAATCTCTTTCTATGGAAAAAGGATATATTGTTCGCACACTTGTTAGTGCTAAAAGTAATTGGTTAAGTATTAAAGGAATACTTCACCAAGATATGAGTTGAATATTTGAGACCCTCACTAGTGACCGTGTGTCACATGAGATGTTTCATTTGCCATTTATGGGAGGCATTTGAAAGGTTGTCCGAAATACCATGATGTTCTAAACCTTAAGATATTTGTCGTTCAAATTATCTCACTATCTCTAATTCACACTAGTAATTAGGTGCTAGTTCATGTGTTCGCATTTAACGAAATGTGTAGACAATGATGAATAAGAGAAAGTTCGAGATAAGTAAAGTAAACTCCGTTTTGGAAATGGCTTATACGTCTAAGCCGCTACCATTGAATACGTAGAGTTATCTTTATTAAGTAAAGAGTTTGTTTAGGAATTTGAGGTTGTATACCTTATTCCAAACATCTTATAAAACCTTATCTTCATATTTGATGATGGATGATCATGTTTTGTAATAGAGAAATGTTGTTCTCTTATTGTTATAAATTTGTGTATAAGATTTCATGCATCTTAATTGAATTTGCTTGAAATAGATTAACAAATTTTGAATGACAAATATATAAGACTTCGCATAAAGTATTTGACTTTTATGTAAAATAGTTGCTTAGTCGAATATAAACAAGAATCGCATTATGAGAGTCTACGTAACGTGGAGCTCGTAAATCAATTCGATTGCAAATCAATTGAAATTCATGCGAATCGTGTTTGTTAAAAGACAAAAGCGTCTTTGACCTACGAAGGTTTAAAGGACAAGTAACCTTATTAAGACTTATACATATTGATGTATATAGACTTATAGGACTTGTGCAATTGAAAGGTTGTTGACACTTTACCACTTGACCAACGATTATTGTAGATATTAACGTATCTATTTGATATGGTATAAGTATGAATCTTTTGACAAGATCAAAAGAATTTCAAGAGTAAAGTTGAAAAACTATTCAATAAAAGCAAAAGTCTTAAAATAGATCATGGTAAATAGTTAAGTCATGTAGTTTGATATATTGCCTAAAGAGTATGAAAGACGTTTCACTACTCGCTCCATGAGGAACATTTGGAAAAATGTATCCAAGGATGAAGGTATCAAACATTGTTTGATATAGTTCGATCGGTAATAAATCAAATTGACTTGTTTGACTCATGTAAGGGATTTGTGTTTGAGGACAATATTGTTTACACTGAATAAAAATTCCATCGAAGTCTATTGAGAAAGATATCTTACGAGATTCGATCTCTAGGTATATTGTTTCTCAAGATTTGGTATTGAGAAGCTTATTTCAAAGTTTGATTGATTGATAAGCTTGGACCCAAATAAGACGCTTATTATTTTGAAGGATATCTTGAATTAGCCAAAAGGTACTACTTCTATGAACATGATAAGAACAAAGTAGTTGTTGCTCATCATAACGTAATCTTAAAGAATGATATTCTTAAGATGAAGTAGTGGGAGTAAAGTGAGCATTAAAGGAGTTTATGCGTCACTACAAGAAGTACCTTTATAGAGAACTTGTCACTCCATACATGGTGCTTAGTGGAAGTTGAGCGGAACTTAACTCACAAGCAGTTGTGAAAGGAAGAAGTTTATAAGCACGCTCGCTTCTAAAGAGTACTCAAACATCTCATTACTGGATGATGTTAGAGAAACTCGTGCAGTACATTAGGATCAAGAACTTATTCTACAAGTTGTTGTAGAAGTAGTTCATAGACCTCAAGCACCAATCCTACAAAGATCAACGAGAGTGAATTGCCTAAACTGAAAAGTACATAGGTTTCACAATATCCTCATACTTGATATGTGAGGATCCGTTGATAAATAAAGAAGCGATGGAAAGACCCGATTCCACAAGTATGGTTTGAATCTATATGATCTTTAAGTGCAATCCATATATATAACAACAAGGTATAGACCTTGATTGATGTTCAAGAAGGAGCGATCCATCTAGAACATTTAGTTGTTTAATAAGAAAGATAGATATGGATAACAAGTCGACTCTGTACAAAGCACAATTTCATGATTGATGCTATGTCTAAGTCGATAACAAGTTGACCATGTACAAAGCACGGCTTCTCGCTTGTAGCTATGTATAAGTCAATAAAGATCATTCTAGCAATAGTTATATTTCGTATATATAGATATATGGAAAGATACATCAAAACCGCCTTCTTCGATTGAATGAAGGAAGTTGTTGTGTATTTGACACAAACCAAGGATTTGTTGTATTGTTGGAAACACATGTATGCTTCAATGATCCATTAATGGATTGAAGCAAGTACTGTGGAAATTGGAATAAATATTTTGACAAGGAAGTCAAGGAGTTGCACTTCGTCAAAAGTATCTTATATAGACAAGATATTCAGTGGGAGCATGATTGTGTTACATGTATTATACAAGATACAAGACATTAATTGGGAATAACATTAAGAAAATGAATATTGTCAAGATCTCATTGGAGAATGTTTTTCTCAATTGAGAACTTGGGTAAGTCATCTAAATCCAAGGAAACAAAATCTATGGAGATAGATTATGATGGATGTCAGGTTTGAGCAAAATGTGCATATAATGACAAGGTGTTATAGTTACACGAAAAGATAGACTCCTAGAAAGGATGTCTAACCACATTGTATGGCATACACTTCAGTGCTACTCGGTGTGTTGCAACTCAATTCGAGAAGAGTGCACGATACAATTCGAGCATCCTTCTGTTATGAGTTTCATTATGTACGCCATACTTATGCACATGCCCCTATGTGTTGTACCCAAGGAGTATGACAATCAGTTGTCAAATGGATACAAAGAAAAACACATTTGAACAATAATCAAGAATGTCCTCGAGTATCTTAAGAGAAAGAGTGATATGTTTTTCCATCTGATAAGATAAAAGAAAGCTCATATAAATTGATATATTGATGCTAGTTTTCGAAAGATTGATATAAATACAATTGAGCTACATATTTTGTTTAAATGTGGTGTTGTAAGTTTAGAAGGTGTTCTAAATGGGATATTACAACCGTTTCCGTCACCAAAACAAATATATATAGCAACTTGTTAAGCAATGAAAGAATGTAGTAAGGATCGTGAAGTTCTCAGTCAAGCTAATATGGTTCTATGCATCTCGAACCATAGCTTAAACTTGAAGAACCCAATATTAAATTGGTGATCCAACTAAGATCTATGACGATGTCACTTGATCTCACATGATGATGATCAAGAACACATATATAGGAGTATATATGTATATAGGGTCAAATAAAATTTGATAGGTTCGCGGACACAGCGAACACTCTAACTTAACCTCTACCTTAAGCGGTATACGAGATGCAATTGTGCATCCATGCGTGATGGACGTATGAGTAACTTGCTTTAAGTGTATTACATCTTTTGAGGTTCGAGACATGTATATATATAGATATATGACATTGTTCTAAATTCTTCACTGGCTAGAAGTCACTATTGATTGACTCTAGGCCAAGTGGGAGATTATTGGAGTTATGTCCTAGAAGTCAATATTTAATGACTTATTTTCTTAGTTTATGTTAATGATGATATTTGATCATTTGTTCCTAGAGTTTATTATTGACAGATCATTCAGGTTGAGGATCTGAATTGTAGATCTCTGTGGATCATTCATTAGAATGACAATAATAAATCTAAATCGTCCATAATCTTGATAATTAACAAGGAACATTAATTATCATAAAAAATTAGTATGCAAGTTAAGTGATGATTAAGTTCTACAAATCATAGGTAAGGAGTTACCAACTTAATTGCATATGTGTATGTTATTGGAACATAGTACAGGACTTGACCCAATGAAATAAACATATGGATTGTGTTATGTGTCATTGTTTATTTCATATGAGTTTGATTCTAAGTTTGAGATGTTCATCTTTTCCACATGAGGATAGGTTCAATAAATATCGTCTAACGTTGATTCCTGATAAAGGCTGCTATAAGGACTTTATTTATGTTCTCTTGAATTGTGCGGGGAAAAGTTGTTCATCAAGAAAACCGTATGTCCCTCATTAGTATACCTAGTGAGTGATGATATCTGTTTGGGCCCCTTGATGGAGTTGGATCGTATGCATGCAAACTAGACGATCAACTCTAGATCAAGAAATGTATAATCTGCAAGAATGACACATTCCTATCTTGGATTATACAAAGATATCGTGTGACATAAGAATCGAACAAAGAAATACTTTTATTTCTTATGCAGGATTGAGATATTGTAACGGTACATTATTTATACGAATTGGGAATCATAACGTGTTGCTAGATACCGCTTATGATTATTGGAAATAAATAACGATTTATTTCCATGGCCAACATAGTATAAATCCTCAAATAGGGTCGCACAAATAGGATTCTAACCACTTGGTGCATTTATTGTTTATTCACAATAATGTGTATTGTGAAATGTGATAAGTTAATTAATTAATTATATACCGTTATGAACCGTTATAATTAATTAAATTAAAAGGATCATATGGAAACAATATAATGCATTAGCTAATCATAGATTAATTATTAATGAGTTAATAATTAATTATGTTCAACTTACTTTAATTAATTTGAGCTAATTGGGCTTCTATTTAATTGGTTAATTAAAGGCCCGATTTAAGGAAGAATGAAGAGACAATTAAAGGAGATTCATTAATTGGTGAATTAATGAATAAAGGCCTTTTATTAAGATGGCCCAAGAGAGCCCATTAGGTGGCTTCTTAGGGTGGATGGCATACTTGTAAATAGTATGAAAATTGGATGAGAGTGGTTGGCTATATAAAGGGGTCTCTTTAGGAGAAAACCCTAGCCGTCATCTCTCTTCCTCTCCCCTCCCTTGCGCCTCCACCTAGAAGAGAGATTTTTCTCTCTTCTCCATGGCTCTTCCCTTCCTCTCTTAGCTCATGTGTTGAGCATCCCACCTCTCTTCCTCTCCATTAAATAGTTAATTAAAAGAAGCAAGGTGATTAGCAAGAGGTTCAAGAGAACTAACATTCTCTTTGAGCTTGGTGGTGGGTCCTTGGTGGGCTAGAGGCGGCCATAGATGGTGGAGATGGTGGAGCACGCACCCCATCGACTCCCATGCCATGGATTCGAGCCTCATGAATACAATTTCATGAGAGGTACAATTTCTCCTACCTTCTCTCTTGATTGGATGTGTGATTGCTTTAGCACTAGATCTATTGATTTGCTTGTTGTTAATGGTGATTAATTAGTTGTAATTAATCTAAAATTAAAATATGAGCATTTCCTAACACTTTGACCACACAATGCATTATCTATTTATTCGCAACAGTGAGTATTGCGAAAATATGATGAGTTGATTAATTAATTATATACCGTTATGAACCGTTATAATTAATTAAGTCAAAGAGATCATATTGAAATAAATTAATGCATTATCTAATCCCAAAATAATTATTAATGAGTTAATAATTAATTTTAGATCAACACATTTCAATATAAATGGTTATATTGATTAATTGGGCCGTTATTTAATAGGAAAATATATAGCCCAATTATAGAGCAACCTAATGGGACTTTAATTAGGTGAATTAAAGACCCAAATGAGATTGTGAGGTGGCCCATATAGGCCCAATTCGTGGCCAGCCATAGGGTGGCAAGAGGTGTAATTTTGGGAAAGTTTTCCCTAGGGTTTGAGCTCTATAAAAGGACCCCTTTGGAGGCTCCAAGAGCTAGCCTTTCTCTCTCCTCTCTTC
Organism: Rhynchospora tenuis; assembly: GCA_027725995.1. Lineage (NCBI taxonomy): Eukaryota > Viridiplantae > Streptophyta > Magnoliopsida > Poales > Cyperaceae > Rhynchospora > Rhynchospora tenuis. Next base: position 26,221,948 of record CM050889.1, read on the forward strand.
CTCCCCTTTGTGGCTGCCATAAACCTCCTCTTTTCTCCCTCTTTTGCTCATGTGTTGAGCTCTCTTCTCCATTTAAATGAAAGATTTAATTGTTAGAAGAGAGAAAGCTAATGGGATTAGGCTTGTTCTTGGGTGTGCTAGCACATACCTTGAGAACGTGGTTAATCTCCTTGGTGGACTCGAGACCGGCGGCACAACCATGGTGGTGGTGGTGGAGAATGCACGCCATCGACTCCCATGCCATGGATTCGAGCCTCATGAATGCGAGTTCATGAGAGGTACAATTCTTCCTACTCTCATCTTGAAATGCTTGTGAATGATGTTGAAACCTAGATCTCTTGTGTTTAGTTGTTGTTTCTTACTATTTGATGGCACAAAAATGGAATTAAACACTTCCTAACAGATATAATTCACAACTAAATAAACCACATAGCATATCATAAATCCATCAAGTCATCACAAAATACCAAACTAATCTACTAACTACCCCTAAGACATAATAAACTAGCCTAACATGCAAGAAAAATAAGATACAAGCTCCATCAAATCAAATATCAAGAGAAATAGAAGGAATAAACCAAATATCGCTTCTAACTCGAGATACCGAACGTCCAGAGCCGTGGTTGGATTGTTTCTACCGCTGTCGCACCTAGAAATTGCTCCAAAGTCGCTGGTGAGGTCGTGCTCTGCTGGAAATGGTGAAAACCCGCGCCTATCGGCGCGAGAACGGAGGTGGAAAAGGTGGAATTTGGTGTATGGAGGCTTCAATGCCCTCTCTGGAGGCAGAAACGTGCATATATGCCAGGGGAATGACTTGGGAGGCAGGCTAGGGCAAAGGGGAGGCGGTTTGCACTTTTCTTCTTCGAAAATTACCAAAAACGCACTTTCCAGAAGTGCATTTCGGACCGAAATGAAGTCATTTCGGACCGAAATCCGTACAATTTCGGGCCAAAATTCCAGAACAGCGCACCGATAGTATTTGGGCCATAATTTCTTCATCCGGACTCCGATTTAGGTGATTCAAAGATCGTTGGAAAGCTGAGGATGAGCTCTACAATTTTATGGATCCATTTAGTCATTTTGCTTCTCCAAAATCCTCCCTTTTATGTAATTATTATGTCCAATCCACCAAGTTCCTACAAAACAAATGAAATGCCACGGCAGTACCAAAATCTAGGAAAATATAACAATTTATGAGGCAATTTGTAATGGTTTGATCAATAATTAAGGGCTAAGTACGGTCAAAACATGTATAAAATAAGAGACATCAGAGGTGATGTTCCGATCAGTCAGAGAAAGTACGCTCCTATGGAGTCCAAGCTGCGTAATATGGTATTGACTGATTGATTAATTTATTTAAATCAGTTTCTATTTAATTATTTTTATTTATTTTCTAATGAATTATTATGATTTTATTTTATAATGACTGATTAAGATTTTATTTATTTATTTAATGCATGGAAACAACGCATTGAATAATACGGTTCATGCAGTAAGCCTCCTTGTGAAGAAGGGATGCAGAAAAATTGGTAAGGCAATCCTTACCAATTGTCGATCCCAACTTCGAGATGCATCTATGCCGTTCAGGATCGAGGATCTATTGGAACAACGGAGGCTACCAACGAAGATAGAAGACATACCAGATTCTTCGGAGGAGTCCCAAGAACCGCAGACCAACTTTGAGGCTGAGGATCTCGTCAATCCGGTATATATTATTTGTAAATAAATATGCATTAAACATAATATTATAATTAGTTTTATTGATGATAGTTTTTTTTATCTTAACAGGATGGTGGTCTAAATACAGGACGATTAGACGACATATTAGGACCACCCAGGGGTTCTCATTCCCACGTAGATCCTACGCCGGTGACACTTTCAGGTACTACTCCCACACAGGATGCTGGTCCATCGTCATCGACCTCTCAGTTTGCCGGTATGTGGCATGACCCCACCGGCATTTTTAGTGGCTAAATGCCAGGATACCAGCCACCTTTTCTCCCGTTTGGCCAGACTTCTGCACCGTTTAGTACGTTCGGCCAGACTGCTCCACCGTTCACTATGCCAGTATTTGGTACGCCATATAGCATCCCTTCATTTTCTTCGCCATTGGGTAGTATGGGAGGGGAAGAGTCTTTCACTACCTTACTACAGACCGCCACGCACGAGGGTGGTCAAGTTGTTGGCGATGAGGAGGGTGATCAGGGCGGTGACGAGGAGGGTGATGAGGATGACGGCGGTTCTGAGGAGGTGGACGAGGAGATTCAGGCGAAGGATGAGTCAGTTACCCCTTGTTTGGCTGAGAGAAGAGAGAGATGAGTAATTAGGAAACGCGAGAGATTTTCGCCGTCTGGACGTAGGAGGTAGTATGTTATTTATGTTATGGATGTTATCTATGTTACGTGGATACTCCTATAATCACCCGTATCCTGTGTCGGGTGCGTGTCCGACGCGGATACTCGTGCGATTCGTGTGCGATTCGCACCCGACGCGCCACGTGGCGAGTCCCAATATTTTAATCGGTTTGACTGCTAGATTCGGTCAAGATACGTGTTCAGATTCGACCAGACACGTTGGAGACACGTTTGGATTCGGTCAAACACTCGCGCACCATGCCCTACCGAAGTGTTCAACAACTTGTCTTGCTGCATCTCGTTACTCTACTATATATACTATCCATATAGAGTATCATTCCCCATGTGGGACTAAATTTCCCCTCAAAACCGGACAACATAGCATTGTTGGGCCTGGGCCTTTGTTTATCACTTTATTAATTGTTAATACTTAATACACAGGACATGAGCAGGAACGAGGCATTGCCGCATTAATGGTAAATTGGTAATAATAGTCTTCTAGGGTTGGTTAAGCGAGGAAAGTATATAGGACAAAATTAAGCCAATTATTCCCATTATTTATTAGATTCTTCTCAGTTACTAAAGTCTAAATAGGTAATATTTCTCAATATAAATTATTAACTGTTAATAACATTATATTATTAATCTTTAAATTTCTCAATATAAATCAAAAGATTATAATATAATATTAATAACATTATATTAATAAAACATATAAATTAGTTTTTTAATTAAAAATATATTATTCTAATTATTTTATATATACAGTCGTATCCGCATTTTTTGAAAAATGCCGTATCCCCGCACCCGCAACGCATCCGACATGACACCCGCACCCGCACCCAAGCAACATAGGATGTTATGGATGTTATGGATTTGTATATATTATTTTTTATGTCATGTTTTATATCATATATGTGTAGTTTATGTTGCTTATTATTTTTTGTTGCTTATCTGTTGCGACTGGTAGGCAATATTCGAAAATAATATTACGACGCACGTACATCTAAAATTAAATGCGAATGAACAACATTTCATGACCGTCAATAGGATACTTTATTGAATCTAATCATCAAATAAAATCCGATGCTCCCGATCTAGACCAGACTAATATAAATAAATAAACATGTTGACAAACATGTTTATTTGAGAACCATGTGAGTAAACAATTATCAACAATAAAAAGTATAATAGTATAAATTTAAAAATTTATATATGCTCTTGATAACAGCACATTAACTCTAGTATATATATTTTTAAAAATTCTGAAACCTATCAACAAGAGAAATAGGCAACAATTCCAGCAAAATTAATATGAATACATACTCCATACGTATTTAAGTGAACTGATAAATTTTATTACATGGGGTGGGGATGTTTGCCATATTCACTAATTATACTGATAAATTCATTAATTTTATCAAACAAACTCGTTTCAGCTAAAAAAAATTAAACAAGTTTGATTTGCCTCCTAACGCGGTCGTTGACCGCGTTAGGGCCCTCTAACGCCTTCGTTGATAGCGTTAGGAGCCAGGAAACGTACGCGGTCAAATATCGCGTTGGGACTTTTTCCTTATTAAAAAAAAAAATTCCTTTTTCCTTATTAAAATTTCTGAGTAAATATTTTTTTTATTAAAAATACTACTTTTTTTAATTCATAATTAATGATATATATTTTTAAAATTTTTATTTGTTTGTAATTTTTATTTCATTTAGTTGTTTACAAGTCTTATTAATTACAATTATGTTATAAAATTACAATTTACCATTATAGTATATATGATCGTCATGTAAACAAAATCATTATATATTAATTGATCAATTGTATTCTTATATATTATCTTTATAATTAGTTATGTGTGTATTAATTTTTGTTAGCGTATTGGTTTTATTGATTCATTAACCTTGTCTTACAAATAATTATAAACAATTTTTTTTGTTGTGTTTTAATACTATATGAATTACATTTTTTTTTTTTTTGAAAAAAACAACTAGAATGATATTGACACTCATTTAGTTTAATTGTATTTTTGCATTTTAATGGTTTAAATTTATTAAATATTTTTTATAATTTATTTATTATTTTTATTTTATATGTAATACTATTTTAGAATGGTAAATCTAATTTAACAAACTCATTCAAAATATATTAAAAACTTATAAGAAATATAGTTTTACATGTTTACCATCTTATTCAGATTTGTCTAAGAAATTTGTTTACAAGCCTTTTCAAATCATATTTGCATGAAATTTTATGGATGTTCTAAATATGTGTGTGTATATATATATATAGAGAGAGAGAGAAAGGATTCAATACAAGCGCTTTGACCGGAATCCCGGTTAAACCCCGTTAGTTCTCAATTTTGAAAGTTTAAATGACCGATCTAAACCACTCAATATGATCTCTATATTGAAATCTCCATACACAACAAATTTTACATTTTTTTGAAATTTTTAAGTATTTTTTTCGGATTTTTAAAAACTGCAGTTTTTGAAGGGTTCGGAACAAATTAGATTAACGATTTTCTAAAATCCGAAAAAAATACTTAAAAATTTCAAAAAAAATGTAAAATTTGGTGTGCATGGATATTTCAATATAGAGATCATATTTAGCGGTTTGGATCGGTCATTTAAACTTTCAAAATTGAGAACTGACGGGGTTTAACCGGGACTCCGGTCAAAGCGCTTTGATTGAAAGCTTTCTCTCTCTCTCTATATATATATAAATAAAATTCAATGATATATTTTTTCTATTTTCCATTTTTTATTTTAAAAAATATTTAATCGCGCGAATCGTGATGCTTCTGCTAGTTGTAACAATTATTGGAACAATTATAATAACTAATAGTAAAATTGTAGCGATTACTAAAAGAATCAATGAGTTAGACGTATATATCTTTTGTGCAGACAATTAATATGATTTGTAGGACAAATGGACAATTGTAACAATTACATGTACAATTATAATAACTAGTAGGAAAATTGTGATGGTTGCTAGGACAATCAGTGTATCTACCATAACAACCAGTTCTGTGCGCGGAGGAGTGGAGGGGAAGGGTCGGTGACATGGGAGGAGTTTTATATATATCTAATTATGTATTAAATTAAATAATTTTTTTAAAAATATATTTAGACCATAATATTATTTAGCTTTTATCCATTAATAATTCTTTGTCAATAGCATAAAGTACAAAACATGGTTTGAGGGGGAAAAATTGCATCCAACAATAATGCATGGTTCCGCAGTTTGTATAGTAAATTATTTTAAGTATAAAGTACGGTTTTATGTAGCTCAATTATGTAGATAGTATATAATTAGGAAAAAACTTGTGAATGAGATAAAAATTTATGCTTACTCGGGAATACATTATTTCAATCCCAGCAAAGCACGTTGACGATATTTTGGGATCTAGGATTACTGGATTAGTAATGGGATAGTCTAAGTTCAACTAGTAAGATGTTTATGTTTTAAGTCATTCACATTATGCATCAGCGACCCTCCGTGTCCTCATATACACTAATACAACAAGTTGCTCCAATAACATAATGGTGCCACTCATATACAGTGCCTTGAATCCAAATCTCCTATTTTCCATTAAAATGGTCTTAATCTAGGTCCCTAGAACATGTAAAATTTTGTTTGGCAATTTTGAGAGTCACGCATTCAACATGTAGATCATAACATTATTATTTCAATAAAAACGTATAAAAGGATTAGATATTTGAAAAACATATAGTTGTTAGTTTTTCATCACCCACTTTATATAACTAATATACTATCCTACTAATTTATTTTCAATTGACAAAATTGAGATATTAGAGAAAATTAAAATATTTTATTTTTTTCAAATCCTACTTATTTTATTCACTAGTTGTGATACTGAATTGGGGGCTCTATTGGGCCATCGATACAACAATGAGCTATATCAATGCAGAGTTAAATAGTGCCAAAGGAAAAATTCGATCAAAATGTAACTTGAGGAAATTTAGAATTTTCTCAGACAATCAATTTGTTGCTATGACTTTTAACATAGGTTATGTGCAGTGGCGAAAACAATGGGGGACTGGCGAAGGCCAGGTCCCCCTAATAATTAGAAAATTTCTCATCAGATATTAAGATAAATCTATATATTATGTCCATGGCCTCCCTTAGGCCCAAAGTACATTCTGCATACCATGAAAAATTCCCTCCTCCCGTCCCATGTTGTTCAATTTCCATTTCCTCGAAACAATTGTAATAAAACGAGTAGAACATTAGAACATCGAGTCATTGAAATTTGATTTTCTAAACACAATTAGTTCCTCACTCAACAATTTAGGTTTGGAGTATAAAACCCAATTAGTTACAAACTTACAATAATTAAATTTTAGAGGCTTTAATCATTAATCTATAACTATAACCACACGGCTGTGCTTGATTAATTGGATTTTTATCATATCATTGAACTTGAATTGCAAATTTGTTTATCTCGTATACTTATTGATTGTTCTACTAATTTTTGTTAATGTTAACAGAAATGGATGTGAATTAAGTAGCAATTAACATTGCTTCAAAAGAACAAGAAGGCTGAATCCAATGACAGTATTGTTTTATAACTAATTTTGATATAAGGGTATTTCGGTCAAGTTTATTTTATTTTAAATAGTTTACTTTCAGTTTTAACAAACAGTTTTAGATCATACTGAATTTTTTAATATTTGTATGTTTATTTAGTTTGAAGATGAAAGGAGGAAATAAATGTTGCGCCTAATGATGCTTCAGTTAAGAAAAATTAATGGCTGCTGGTATTGTTTCAGGTATTAACACTTTCTTGGTTCTCAATATCAGTTAGTCAAATTTTGGCCCCCGTTATTTCTCATTCCTGGCTTCGCCACTAGTTATGTGGATTATGTAGAAGATGGTATAAAAAAGAAAGTTAATTTAGAAAAGGTCTCATGAGCTTTCTGGGTCGGAAAAGTGGACACTGAATATCCACTTAAAAAAATTTCCAAAAATTCCTTGATCAAGATAGAATGGGTTAGGAGGGAGAAAAAAATTAGCAAATTTCTTGTCAAGGGTTAGAAGAGGCATTTCAACGGTTAATTACGATGATATAACATTATGAAATTTGACTATCAAATAAAATAAATAATTTACAATTAAGTAAATCATAACAAAGAAATTATGTCATCTAATCAATGAATATTATTTTGTCATTAAGATAATGTATCAAAAATAATAATAATAATAAATAAGCTCAACAATAAGCTTTCTAACTCACACGACTTTGGATCATGACAAATAAGAATTTTGGATGTCTATTTATTATACAAGAAAACTTGCAACACCAATATTCACAAAGACTTTGGATCACGAGATAAATTCCTAGATTTATCTGGGCCGTAGGATCAAGATCCGGACCCAAACATTTTTATTTCTTTACTCTTATCCTCTCCCTCTCTGTTCGAGTTCGACCCGTCTTCTCCACCTCTGTTCTTATCATCTCTTCTCTCTCGCCGACTCGAGTACAAGCCCACCATCCGATCAACATCGTGTGCACGCCCATGATCAATCGACCAAGCTCTCAATGCTTATCCTTTTCTTTGTTTTATCTCCTTTTCCTTGCGTGGCACTTTGGATGTGAGCCAAATAGCCTGATCTCGGCCGTTCACTCTTGTCTTGCCGCCTTAAAAAACCCTATAAATAGGTTTCCTTCTCTGTCCTCTCTCTTCTATTTTCTATCCAATTTTTGGAAACCGTGATTAGGAGTGGAAACCGTTACCGGAGGAAATTCCTCAATTTTCTATCCAATTTTTGGATTTCCCTCTTTGATCCAAATTGATAAAGACAATAAAAAGAAGTGTCTAATTGGTTCAAGAATACAGTGGAAACATTATGTTGGTTTGGTGTATTGGTGGTAAGGATGTAGAGAAGCTCGATAATAGTTAGTACTTAGTACCAAGCTCGGTCTGTTTACTGGTACAAACACTAGCTATTTCAGGGACCAATTTACAAAGTTTCAGGGACCAAAATAGGATGCCAGTAAAAATTGGAGGGGGGGAATATATATATAAGATGGGAGGCTAATGGATCTTTTTACACTGTCGGACCTAAACCCGAAACCAACAAGTTTAACCATTTCCTTATTGGACCTAAATACATTGTGGATCTTGGATCTAGATTCTAAACACTATCAGATCCAGACCCAGACCCACTAGCAATTCTGATCGGTTCAACTTTCAACTTTGTCTTATTCTCTTTCAACTTTCAAGTAGTAGAACTTGTTATTAAGAAAAAAAGTGGAGCTTATTATATTCAGATGACAGCATATATATATAATATAAAATTATTTTCATAACACTATCTAGGGAAACCAAAATAAAACGTATATTGCATATAATTATACTTGAATATTATTTAATAACCCACAGTCTTGCAATATTAAGTTGCATGTGATTGTTATGTAATTGTGCTCCCGTTTTTTAGTTCGTTCCTTCAAAATTATCATTGTATCACTGCTTTAAATCATTATAAGTTTTTTTTTTCAATTTTTAAAAAATACTGTGGTCAAGAATACCTTTCATAAAACAAAATTTGTAAGTCTTTTTAATAAATGAAGGTGACAAAATGAAGTCAAGGGAGTTTTTTGTGATTGGTAGTTCATCCCGCCCTCCCCAAACAAAAAACAATAATGATAATAACGGTGATTCACTATAAATCAGCAGATCGTCTAACAATTAAACAGCTCGAAAAAAATCAAAATAATTAAAAAAAGTAAAATATATATTTTATTTTATATTATTTATATTTAGTTACTTACCGAAAGAGATTTAAAAAAATGGAAGGTTTCCAAAGAGTTGGCGTTAGATAGGAACGCATGGAAGTTGACAATTCATGTGTCAGAGCCATGACATAGGAATCTAGAATACAAGTGATGTCATAGGTTTGTAGTTTTTGGCATTAGGTTACGGATGAGGCCTACGTTTTCATACGTTTTACTACTACTATTACTATTACTATTACTATTACTAGTACTATTACTTTTATTAGTATTATTAGTATTATTATTATTATTATTATTATTATTATTATTATTATTATTTAGTATTATTTTCACTATTTTCACACATACTTTTTTATTTTTGGTGGCTTGATGATTTTTGTTGGATTTCTTTTTAGCTTATCACAACTTATTTGAGACAAAAGACTTAGCTATTGTTGTTGTATTTATATTTACCAAAAATCACCAGAACTGTCACGCTACTACAATTTTCAGCTGTCTAGTATATATATTATTGACTACAACTTCTATTTAGAGTTTAAGAGCACACTTCATCGGAAAATAAAAATACCATGCATCTTGTGATGATATTTTGTGATTCCAGCAAAAGCACGTTGATGATATTTTGTGATCAAGGCCTAATAATGGGATAGTCTAAGTCGGACAACAAGTAAGATGTTTATGTTAAAGTCATTCACTCTATGCGTCAGCGACTCTCCGTTCTCAATTTTCACAGATACAACAAGTTACTCCAATAACATAATGGTGCCACTCATGTACATTGGCATGAATCCGAATCTTCTATTTTTCATTAAAATGGTCTTAATCCTAGGTCCCTAGAACATTTAAAATTTTGTTTGGCAATTTTGAGAGTCACGCATTCAACATGTAGATCATACCATTATTATTTCAAGAAAAACGTTCATAAATGGATTAGATACTTGAAAAACATATAGTTGTTAGTTTCTTTGCAACTTGAAGTTAATAAGCATTATATAACTATCATATTATTACTACTAAATTATTTTCAATTGACAAAATTGAGATATTAGAGAAAATTAAAATATTTCATTTTTCAAATCCTTATTAATAGAAATAAAGTAGGCATAGGGCTGACAAGAGAGGTGAGGGATAAAAAATTTTCTCATTTTCATAATTGTTTGTGACTTTAGCAATCTGATTTCTTATCAATACTACTTACCAAAATTAAGACCAGTACCGAATCGAGAATGAAATTCAATTGTCTGATGTCAAAGCAATAATTTACCAGATTAAAATCGTAAGGGGAGTATGTAAATACTCCTAAGGGACTACATATATAAGTTTGAGGGAGTACATATTGTTATTGATTTACTTTTTGTTCGTTTCTTTTGAATTTTTAGGTCTGAAATATTTGATTGGTGACAATTTGAAGCATATGTGATTACGACACCAAACCAGGTTTGAAATCACTTATATCATTTATAACTAGGATCAATTTCAATTTTTTGAGAATATTGCTTTTGGAATTTTCAATTCAGCTGTTTGAATTGTGGTTTGGCTGTGTTCAATTTTGGATCAGATGAAAATTCAAAGGAACATCCATGAACCTGAAGAGCTGATAAACTAGGCAACTACCTCCAAGTGAGACGGTGAGGATGGCCAGAGGATGTTGGCCGAACCCAGGGCCCTCAGCGTACTTGCACCAGGTAACATTCACGCCGACGACATGTGGGGGTGTGCCATTCGCCTCAACCTAGAGAATCCATTCATTGATCCATTTAAGGACACACGCACCGGAGTTAGTGACCGTATAATTCGCCCTTTGACCTTCAGTTCTGACCATGATTTCCCCTTCAACAAGATTGTTGAACATTGTAGGGGAGGGGTTAGGTTAGGTTTAGGATTTGGAGAGAAATTTGGATTGGGAGGCAGGGAGCTGATTAGTTGAGGCGGCCCTATAATCCTTTTATATATGCTCCCGTCCAAAAAGAAACTGCATGGTCGACATCCTTTGATCGAGATCCAACGACGTCAGTGTCCGAGTCGATCCGACGACCTAGAATCGCATCCTCTGTGGCAGTGCTAAAACGCTAACATGTAGCGAAGGACTTAATCATGTTCGTTAAATTTAATTTGACCGAACAGACGGATGGATTGAATTGAAAAAAAAAAAAAAATCATTCTCGTCTCTCTATTTCCTGTATCATCTATTCTCGTCTCTCTAGATCACTATCAAGAGGTATTTCCAATTTTACTGTTAATTTTGTTCTTCAATTCAACACAAAAGCTTCTGAATTTTCAAATTAAGTTTGAAACGCAAAGGTAGTATGGACGATTGATTTAATGTGTTTCAGGTAAACCAATTTTGTCATATAGTTAATGGGGATGTGCTCTTTAAGGGTGAAATTACTGAGAGGCACCGTGATTAACGCATCACTAATTCAAACCAGGCTTGTAAATGTTGGCCAACATCTTTGCATCATTGAGTTATAAAACAAACTGTTTGAGTTATATAGCCAGAAGCAATTCTATTTTTTTCTGTTTTACCAAACTTTATTTTAGTGGTCACTTGAGCTGCTGTTTTTTTTTTTTTTTTACTATGTACCTTAAGTTGTCATTGCAAATAACAATCATATTGCGTATTATATGCATTGTGGTGGTAAATATATTCTGTGTTCAAGTTATTTTGTTTAGGCTCAATTGTTTAATTTTTATATTGCTTCTACATATTCTGATGTACTCTTGTCAATCTTCTAATTGCTTACATGTTACTTTCATGAAGGATACGAAAGAACAACAAGATCATTTTGTACCTCGTTTGGGTATGGACTATGAAATATCAAACAATTTTTGGAATTGTTTATTTAGGCCGAAGTTACAACATTATTTACAATTTTAATTATAAATTATACTAATTTTTTGAATTTATTTATTATTAAAACAATAAAAAAAAATGGTGAACAACATGCAAACAATTTTTGAGACAAAAAGTATTAAAATGGACCGAATATTCCCACTATTATATATAGTAATTCACTAATTCATATAGCTTATCCCAGTACAAATATACATCTTCAAAATGTAACTGTCCACTATAAATATGCAGAACTTCTATTAGTTGGATCTGGTCCTAAATAAAGTAATTTTGAATAAAAGCCAAGTTTTTTTTTCATTATATTTTATTAATTTATTGTGCAAGTAAACCATATCCAACAAAAGTTACAAAGGATAAGCAAATATTACTTGATTTAAATAAATGGTAAAAAAAAATAACAAATAGCTATATGAGGCAGTAGCTCCGTGCAGGGGAGCCAGACATATTGACATATTGTCATGTAAGTAGTAAATTAAACACAGCTGAGATTCTTCAAACATATGAACATAAACAAGATTGAATTACAAGTTTACAACAGAAGAATGAAACAAACCAAAACCAATTGAATCCAATTAAAAGTCAAACAGCCAATAAAAGCAAGGTAATAGAGGGGTCATATTGTACCTCAAGTTTTAAATAACAAAAAAATGAACAGTTAAAAAAAGAACAGTGCCATTGCAGAACTTTACAAGTTTTTGAGCAGCAAAGCATTGATAGCACAACAAACATAATTGTATATAGGCAAATGTCAAGGTTATGAAGTAGAAACTTGATGAAACCTTCATTGTGAATAAAACTGAAATTCAATTTCAACTATTTCGGTTTGATCTAAATCTATATGAAATACAACAAAAGTTTCCCCTCTAATGCTTCGCCTCTCATTCGTGCCCTTTCTTATGTGTAAACCTTGCGCATTTTTGTTCATTTTTGTAGAGAAGCTCATATTTGAAATGTTCTCCTTTGATTCGTGAAGAACAATACCTTTTTCCTTTCCTCATTAAAATCCATTCGGCTAACGTGGGTTATTTTTAATCAATTTATCATGCTTATTATTGTTGAACGATGGATTATTTTTTTTTCCTCTTTGTAGTTTGATTTTTAATAGGATATTTGATGAAGACAAGCCACATGCCATAGCTTTCGAGAGACTTGTATGTATTGACCCAAGTGGCCAAATTCAATCCATGTAATTGTTTCACAGAGTTTATTAGTATATTGGAATAAAACAATGGGAGTTGCTATTCTGATTATGTATAATGCTGAGGTGCTAAATTTCAATACATTAATGCAATATTCTTTTGTAACTTTTTAGTTTTAGTAAGTTCCTTTGTCGTATATTTTCATTTTATTTTATTTATGGAAATACAAAAATCGATGAAGTAGGTTGAGATGGAACAAAGTATTGAAAGACAGTTTATAAACAGAGTACTTGGCTAGGAGGAGCGTTGTGGTGTGAGTCAGATTGGACTTGGGAGAGAGAGCTGGGAAGGGAAGAGAGAGATGATATTAATTTATTAGTTTTTGTAATTTTTTGTGCTCAACATTATTAAATCACAGCCTCTCATCAATATATGATCCAACGGCTGCTGATTGGTGGCATTCGGGGGCATTTTAAAACTGGGGCAGCGAAACATTCATCATAAAATAAACATAGAATTAACGAAAGATCATTTAATGCCATTCTTACAGCAGCATCAACATTCAACTGGTACAAGTTGGCCCGCAAGCAGCTTTGTCAGGAGAGGCGTCATCACTATGGCAACTATTGTTGAACGACTAAAAATAAATCAAAGAATAATTAATTAGAAAAAAGGCAAAAGTTGCATGTCAGGGCTGATCAGGAAACTCCAACTAAGCATAAGTATGCACCCCTCTATTTGGAAGTTAAGTACTAGTTTCAGAGAACTATCTGAGTTAATTCTTTTAAAAGTACAATAAAGCCTCAATAGTCAATTCTCAAGTCTTAACCAATTGACCTCAACTCACAATTTTCAAATATAGCATATAGGTTATTGTTAGAAAGTAGGATGAATAATCAAAAAGAAATACAAATGAACAAAAATGAGGAGAAGATACAAAAAATGAAGTTACGTTGTCACGGGGACTGAAATTGCCACATTTCCTTTCGAAATGTAGGTTGCCACATTTGAAGCTTGGCCACCAGGACATCATGACACCAGAATAAGACCAGTAGCAAGAGGAGCTGATAATTAAGTGCCTGTCATGAAAATTATTACTGATTATTTCATTAGTTATAACAAAAAAACTTACTCTACAATGTCCTCTGAAACAGATATAGACAACATTAACAGGGGCGAAGCCAGAAACATGAAATTCTATATATTTGAGAGGGCCATTCTATATATTTGCTCATATTTTTACTAAAATAGCCTGGTAATGATTTGTAAAATTCAGAACTGAGTGGGGGCCAAGTCCACCAGGTCCCCCACACTGGCTTCGCCCCTGTTAACAGTAGATACCAACAAAATACCACCTATATCTGATAAAACCTATTTGAGTACAAATTGAATCCGACTACAAGACAATTCAGCTCATAGTATTTCATGACCAAATTGTAATCTCAACCTTTTATATAATTAATGGGAAGATGGAAAGATCATATAAATGTGTTTCTATAGTTGCATAAAAAAGTAAAAATATAAAAATAAAAAAATAAATATATAAATAAAGCTCATTGACAATTGTACCATTGCAACAGAGAAGCCCAGCAAAGGTTTCACAAGGTATTGTGCAAGGAAGCCCACACTGACCTTGAAAATTTAAAAAAAAAATAGTGGCAAGCAAACTGAAACTGATAAACATGCCAGTTAAAATGATGTATTCCAGGATGATAGGTTTCTATTATTTCGGGAACAGCTAATTAAAATTGAAACTTGGTTACAAAGCTGAGCTTTAAATGGGACACAAAGTGCTAACTAGGGACAAAGAAAAGTACTTGTATTCCATGTAAACCATGCCACCAGTACCAGAGTAAGTGCTCATGGAGCCAGGCACACGGCGGGCCTTCAGGGCTTTCCCATCGAAATCCTCTTCCAACTGCTCCAGGCCCACCATGTCATCTCCAGCATTTAGTACCTACACTTTGTGTGCCCAACAGAATATTATGATTATTATTAAAACCCGACAGAATAAAGCTAAAAGTACTGCAGCTGTAATTATGGTGTCAATGAAACTGTAATCCTATCCTTGTGTGTCCAAATTTCATAACAACAACTTTACTGGCTAGGTTAGACTAGACCCAGTGGTTCGGCGACTTTCCAATTTTGTAATCAAAGAAATAGATGTCACCAAACAATTACTCAAAATGCAAATACTGAAATGTTAACAAGTTCAATCAACCTTTTGAATATTACACTAACTTTAACCTGCTTAGAGTTGTTCTATAGTCAAAATGTTAACAAGTTTATGATACTGACCATTTTGTTTAAAAAAATATTATAGCTGATGTACATAAACAATACACCAGATACTGAAAGAGAAAGAACCTTGCTAAGGAGGTCTAGTTGCTCATCAAGAGTATGATAGCCGAGCTCTGCCCCTGATTCTCAGGCATTGGTAAACTTGTTATTACCTAAAACATAAAACATGTTGGCTTTTTATATTCCATGATTACTTTAATTCTAGTATTGGATTCCATGAATATAACATAGACCTACCTTAAAGCTGTAACCTTGGTCAATAAGAAACTGCTGTCTTTTAGTAGAGTAATACATCTCCTAAGGAAGCCAATGAAAAAACATATTAGAAACAATACTATTAATGCCCAATTATAGTAACCACTTTTTTATTCTGTCCACAGCTGCTACATCTCCCTTAGGCACAACCATATGCTAATTTGAAGCTAACAGATACCACAGAACACAATACAAAGTAAAGACGAAAAATTTTACTAGCACAAGGCTTGTCTGCTGTTTCTAGCCAAGATAAGCAAACCTGCCATATTGAAGCCTACTACAACTACAACTACAACACAAAAGAAGAAAAGCAAAACCCCAAAAAATATTAAAAGCTATTACATGAGAGTCAAACCTGTGTGTCACTTGATACAAGGGAATAGAAAAATGCGTTGTATTCTTCTTTACCATCAGCCATTCTATCTTGAGATTTCCCCTAAATTAAAATGAACAGGCAATCATTTGCAGTTCTTTTTTTTTTTTGAAGAAATAAAAAGATAGGGTGTTTTTCCACCGGAAAAAAACAAAATCATTCTTTTATCAATTTACAAATACTGCCACGTATGATGCAAAATACATAATCCATTAAATGCTGACAGATTTGACAGGAAACTATGTGAGCTGTAACTATGCTTCCTCCCGAATTCAGAATTAATTACTATGAGAGTTGATATATACTTAATGTGAACTACCCTACCATTGCATGGGGTGGAATTACTAGAAATATGGCATCACTTTACAACTTACAAAGCACCAAATATGAGTACCTCTTAATTAGAACTTTCATACCTTAGCCCTAAGAATACGGTCAAGACATTGGGCCTCTTGACGATGCGAACCAGCATGTGAAGATATCTGGATTATCACATTTCTTGTTTGCAAAGTAAATGAGATACTTTGATATGTTGCAAGGTAAGCATGGCCTCTTCTAAAACATTTGAAACCCAAAAGTGCAAACAAAAGGGGTTCAATTTTACATATTCACCAGCTTAAAAGGTTCTTCCATTGGCCAGTATCTCCTGCAGTAACGTACCTCAGGGAATGGAGATTCCACAAATACTGGTTCTTTTTCAGCACCAGCTTGGCCTTTCCATAATTAGCAGTGGATGCATGAATGAAGTCTATAATCTCCTTAGGTAATTTTGTGTTGGATAGCTTGTTGAGAACACTTATTATGGTTTCAGTCTCCAATCCAACAGAACAGCAGCATAAAGAGAGTGAGGCTTCAAATTATACTCGTGCATTGATTCAGGCCTGCAAAAAGTCAGAATCCTAAGGTACTGCAATCTACATATAATTTATGTATTTTTCCCCAAATTAGACCTATACTTCTCAAATTTGCAACTAACATTTATACCTGTGAATAATAGCTGCATCAAATGTTTTTAAAGCAAAATGCCAACTAAATTTGTCAACTTTTCATACCAAATCAATTCATTGCTCAAGCAGTTGATCTATACCAGCTCAACACCCAATATCTGATCTCCTTGCTCACTTGAATTTCATTTTTTTTTTTTCCAATTTTCACGAATACTTGACCAAATTCAGTGAATTGTCAAGCTGAAATTCATATATTAGGAGGTTGTGAAAGGGGATTCAAATCAGAAATCCATATTTTTATTGCACCAAATATTCCACAGGGTCCCAATTTCAATGTGAAAATATTAAGTAGTATTTGTTTCAGCTAATCATAGTTTGCCACAAACCTAAAAAAAGAGGCACTGCATGGCCTAAATGTGCACAACCCCACCTCAACTCATCATAAAATTGCACTAGACATTTGCTTTATTTATGATGTTATGGGAAAAACTTGTAAAACTATACTTGCTTCCTGAAAGAATCGTAAGTTTATGGTCCAATTCTGGTGCTGCCCTACAAAGGATGGTTTGCACTTTTACCTACAAACAGGCTCTGATGTGGTAATGAGGAAATCATATGCTTGTTTATAGAGCGGAGAAAACGTCTCAAGGAAAATCCGGCCATCAGCACATGCCCATAATGGCCGATTTGCATGGTCAAGTTTAAGCTCCGATTTACTGAAGTCCCTTTTTTTTTGCGTCCTTTTCTACTGCATTAATCACCTAAGAAAGATGACACGCAAAATTCTCAAAAAGGCCTCAATCGGGCAATTTACCAACAAGGACATTCAACAAGAAAAACAAACCACAATAAAATGGGGCTCGACAGGTAGATGAAACTGATTGTAATTTGTCCTTGAGACATGGACCTTTCATTACTTATGAATAGTACAGATAAACTATTGATGATGTCAGGAAATACAAGCTGGGGTGGAAGGAAAAGTCTCATTAGAAGTTTTGGTCCTAATACACTGTGTAACAAGAAAACTAATTGCTTCTTAAGTGGCTATGCATCATTTATTCAATTCACAAATTCAGGAGCTTAATCTTAATATTTTTCTCTACCATGAAAAGGGTTTTATGGAAATGAAACTTAGAGACATTCAAGGAGTTCGTAATACCATCTCGTGCATCTTCGTCAAAATCATCAGGGTACTCGTACTCTTCTTCATCGACAACCGCCGCCTTAAAGGCGGAGCTCTTGTGTCTCTTCGGTGCACGCGGGTCGCCTGAAAGAGAGAAGAATTATAGAATTAGATCGTAAGAGAGGCGGAGGAAGAGGAGGAGTCAGGAGGGAATACCTTCGCCAGCCATGGATTCTCAGTTCTCTATCGCCAATCGGTGGCACTAGAATGAGACGGTGCGTAATTTAGAAGAAGGTGGTACTTGGGGAGAGAGGATTGTTACGTTGTTAGTCCTTTTGATTCCCACTCTTCTTCGACTCTTTCAAAGATAAAACTGGAGATGGGGGTTTTAGCCTTTAGGCCGTTCCTCTAAATCCCGTTTCATACCGTTCCGTTCTATTTCAGTTTCTGAGCGGTTCAAAGCCCAAAATACTGGGTGAGAGTCCATTTTATTTTGGGTTTTCAGTGTTATGCAACGGGAGAAAGGCCCAATTGTGATAATTCTAATGGAGGAGGAATGGTCTACGTCTCCAACGGTGTCCACGAGTTCCAGGGGATCCACACTGAACAGAATGGACGGTCTTCTGTTAGCAACATGGCAATAAGTCACGTCTAGTTGGAACATTCGGTGGTCCATGAGGAAGAATATCATCAATTATCGTACATCAATTTCCAAAATTATTGCGTGACACAAATTTTTTATATATAAACCGAGATACAGTATATAGATCTTTGGTAAAATTATCAGTTGACAGTTTTCAAATTTAAAGTTTCAACAAACAAAGAAATTTGAAGTGCTAAACCATACTGTTATATGACATCTGATCATGACCGTTTATGGTGAGCACCAGTTTGCGCCATAAATTCTTGCAAATTTTTGGCTCTGCATTTATTGATTTTAGCCTCACGGTGGCAGTTTCGAGGCGACGAGGCCGTTACAAACTCTGTTTTTATGCCTAGACCGATCATTAATCGTCGATAATCATATGAATCAAGACACGAGTTTAAGTTTAATTATAAAGAATTTGGATGTTGTTTCCTGTGTCCTTCAGGAAATAAAAATACAAAGAAAGGGACCAAACAAACTTTTCTATGCTACCAAAGAAGGAATAAAAAAACGATCTTTAAAGAACCTCTGATAAACAAGAATAACATAACAAACTCTATATGATTGAATAAAAAAAAAAATCTGAAATAAAATATAGGATCCTTTAAAGGTTCTATATGCTTCAATTAACTAAGTGCAGATAGCTATATATCTAATCTAACAGAAAAAATTTGCACTTCCAATTACATGCAACTTTTTTCATTTAATTTATTTCCAAAACCCTACTTGGGCTCCTCACTTGGAGGCTTCAACGGGCATGGAAGGGCAATGCAGGAAACATGGTCGGAGCCGGCACTAATAACCAGCTTACTGTCACACTCCTCGGAAACCTCAGCAGCTACATTTGGAATTTCAGGCTCTTGATACCTCACCCAAGGGGGAGACAAGCGAAATAAGAATTGCATCGCCTCCGCCGTCGCCCTTTCTCTTACTTCTCTGATTTCTCTTATGTTTCTTTCTGTCGTCTCTGTTGGTTCTCGGTCTCGTCCACAACAGACTACTGCGATAACATAGAACAGAATTCGAATGCTGATGATCACACATATTACCAAAAGCGCCGTGATAAAGTAGGCACCGACGGTGCGGTGAGGGCACCCGACGAAGCCGACACACACCATAGCTGATTAGAGCTTTTAGAAAGATTTTCTTTTTGTGCATGTGCTACCTTCTTTGTACTTGGGGGCTGTTTCAAAGATTCTTTTCTTGGATAGTCGAGGAGAAGGAATGAATGAGGGGCTTTGTTTTGTGCTTTTCTTGCTTGAAGATGGTATTTTGGTGGGCCATATAAAGATGGGCCCTACCTCATAAATTCTCTCCATTCATTATTTGAATGGATACGTGGCATAAACATTTGTCAATACGTGTCGATTCTTATTGTTAAATGCGTTTGTATACGCGGTATTAATATAAATTATTCTGTAGTTATTATTTTTTTAAATTGAGAAAATGTGATAATTATAGAGTAGAAAAAGAGTAATATATTTAAACATGATCGTACTAAAGAGCATTTAATGTAATTAACTATCATCCACCAATTATTGTGTAAAGTAATATTGGAGTTATATGATTGAGGCACTTTTGTGTTTTATTCATGGGATAGAGCTAATATTGAATTATTTAGTTAGTGTCCAATAATTTTTTTTATTGTAAGATACAGCATGAGGCGAAATATAAAACTTCCACAGAATTGAACCAGCTTTTAAACTTGGGTGTTTGACGAATTAATCCTCACCTTTCAAACCCATTAATTTTTACGGATGTAGCATCCTTCAGTTATGGATTTTTTTCGATCATTTTTTTTAGTGCTGACAGTGTTGCATTTCCTTTCAGACTTCAGAGCAAAGAAGAAAAAGAGACTGCTCCTTTCCAGCAAAAATGGAGAGCTAATCCAGACCTTATCCTCTCAGCAACTTGTTAGTGGGGTCCGCCTCTACCAAGTCTCTCTAAAATATATTTTTTGGAAGTGAGTCTCTCTAAAATAAAACTTGTCAATGGGGGTCCGTCAATTATTTTTTCAAATGAATCTCTCTTGGATTCTCTGCAAGTCTTCTTTCCTATTTTCATTAGTAAGAAAATCTCTGGAACTTTATACCTGCAAATTGCGTTCATGAATCTAAAAGGAAACCCAAATTGAATTAAAATAAGGTTTCATGGAAATCAGAGTTTGGATTTTAGCAGAGTCCTAGGTGTAAGATTATTTGGCCATATTAAGAAACAATCTATTTTTGTATGGGCAAATTCTGCTTGGTTTCCAAGTCAATTAAGATATGGTAATATGCTAAACGTGGCTGTAAATAAAAGCAAGATTTTGTGCATAGATGTGTTGCCTTTTGTAGGTGGTCATATTTAGAAACAAATCTATATTGATGATGGACCAATATGGTATTGTTTGCGTGCCAAGAAGCCCTTGGTACTATATATACGGGGTTGGTCCCCAAGGGACAAGACAACAACGAGCACTGCTGCATACATGCGTTGATAGCAGCATCTCTGCCCCTCTTTCTAATACTTCCATCAATTAGAGAGAGATAGTGCTTTGCTTTAGGCGTAAGGCATCAAAGGGCGTGTCTTGATCCTTTGGAAGACCTTTCTCCCAACCTCTGTACACGCATAAGAGCATGGTTAAGGCCTTGAGTCGAGATGATGCAAGAGGATACACGCGAGGCGCTCTCGAGTAAAAGAATTAATCAAGACCATTGAGATCCGGATAAATACAAGTAAGCTTCCGCGCTTGTGATTAGTTCTATTAGTATTTTGATTCACTTGAGTTGGATCCTAGTGTAATTAAGTTTTAGATCTAACAAGTGGTATCAGAGCCATCTCATGTTGAATCATTATGCTTTTTGGTTTCTATCTAGTTAAAATCTTTGATTTTTTCTTGTTTTAAGACTTTTGAATTTTTTCGAAATAATTCGAAAAAAAAAAAATTTTGAACTTTTGCATCCTTGTAGCGCTGAAAGTTTTTTTTTTTGTTTTTTTTTTTCTTACGGCGTATTTTTGATGTTTTAATTAGCAATTTAAAGTTTCCTTAAAAAAAAAAAAAGTTGCATCTTCGGTTAATTTCTTTTTTTTTTGTTTTCAAAAGAAAAGAGAGTTCACGTTTAAAAAAAAAAATTGTGTATTTTTTTTTTTGGCAACTTAAATTATGAAATTATTTTATTATTTTCATAAATTAGGTGCTTGATTAAGGAAACATTTTTTTGTTTATGATTTTGCTAATTAAGTTTTTTTTTTGGTATTTATACAAGGATATTTTTGTATAGATTTATTTTAAATCTTTTTTTGGGAAACTGCCTTGATTTGGTATTTAACAATTGGAATATTGCTATTTAAGAAACCTTTTTAGAAACAATCTTTATTTTTGATATGATGCAGTTTTAAATATCAAAATTTATTTTTGGATTGTTCCTTTTTGGTAATTAGCATTTTATGGCAATCGAACTTTCTAAAATTATGAATTTATTTCAAGCTTAACTTTTTTTTTTTTATGATATACATTTTTTTTTTAAGTTAAGTTTTGAATAAAGTTTGATAATTAAGAAAGTTGAAATACCAAATCATTAAAATCTGACGTAATTAAACTGGATGATTTAGATTAGAGTAGTTTGTCAGGTTAGGAGAGAAATCTTTAGGATTTCTCGACCTAGACTAGGACGTTCATCTCTCTACTCTTTCTGCGGTTTTCAAACGGTACGTTCTACTTCGGGGCGATCCGTTCCAACCCAGTTTTGTTGCAAACTGTTAGGTATCGATCAGATTGTTGAGACGGTCCGACCCAATGCCAGGGCGGTCCGTCTGAGAACCAGAATTGAGTAGGATTTTAAGCCAAAATTATTTTAATTTTTGCGTCCCTCCTCCTCTTATCTTGCCGTGGTTTTCAATAGTAAGAGCTGTAAGCGTTGGGTTACACCATGTTGTCATGAGGACAAGTTCTGTCGCAGAAAATAAGGTCGGCGCCTAAGTGTCCATATGACCCTGGCCTTTTCTGGGAATCTTGCCTGGATATGGTGTAATTTCAATGGCTGCTGGCTGAACGGGAAACCACCGCTTTCTACTCTTATCTCTCTTTGGTTCTCATTCTGGTCTATTTAGGGCGGACCGTCCTCTCACCAAAACGGTCCGTTCCGTGTGTGTTGGTTCGTATGATTGCCATACGATTCATCATTTTCGAGTTATACCTTAAGTTTTGCAACATTTTTTAGTTTAGTCTAAATCATCCTAGGTCAGTATTTAGATAGGCTTTTCATATTTAAGGTTGATGTGCATAAATGAAAAGTCTAAAGCTTAGGTGTATTTTAAGTCTGATATAAAGGTAACTTTAGTTGTAATTAAGAATTGGCCCAATTGTAATGTCATCCCGCCAAAGTGGGCTCTCACATTATGGGTTGTGTCAAATCTCAATTACAAAAGTGATATAGTGCGTGAGACCTTTAAATTATGGATCGGCCCAAAGGAAGGACATAATTTAAAAGGCATGCATGCACAATTATTGGTAGAATCAAATCGGTAATGATTATTAGGTTTTTTCGTGTATTCAATTGATCGGCCCAAAGGAAGGTTAATTGATTGACATGACATGAATCATTACATTTGATACTACACCTAGTCAATTGAAGTTTGCTCGGAGACTCCAAAGAGCACTTGCAAATGAATAAAGACTAGTAGATGGGATTTGGACCTTTATATTATGATTTATTGTTATACAATTAAGAATTAATGTAAGTGCATTTATTAAGTTCAAATAAATATCTAGCAACTTTAATATTCCAACTTAAAATTTAAAGGTTCTCAAGTTGGTTTGATCTTGACCATGTATTAAGGGCTGATAATCCCATTGAGGTCAAAAAAATACATGTGTCTTATGATCATTTTGTGAAAATCATTCTTGAGATATTTAAAGGGCATTGTTTCTAATTTTATTAAGGCTAAATGATTCATATGAGGTAATATTGTTTTGCATGAATAAGAAGGTAATCATTTGAAATCTGTCAGGAGACTCCAAAGAGCACTTACAGATGGATAGTTGTTACATTTATATGTATGTCATGGCAAAACGCTTAAGTTCCTCAATATGGTTAAGAATTCTTGGAGAAAATTCAGCAAATGTATCTGCTAAGAATAAGTAGGTATTTGAAGTCTGTAAGGAGACTACAAAGAGCACTTACAGATGGACAATAGTTACATTTGAACATTCATTGCAGAAACACTTTAGATATCTAAATAAATATAAAATCAACATAAGGGAGTACATTTGGAGATATTATGTTTATGCTTCAAAATTATAAGCACTAAAATATATCGCAAGATAATAAGATTATTTAGTGCTTATTTTTCTTTCTATTTGGTTCAAGATGAGTTATGTAACCCTCATTAATCTCAACTTGAATATGGTAAAAGAAAAAAAAAATTGAAGATAAGACATATGGTACTCAAGTTGATTTTGAATCCAAGAATATAAGAAAATTAGAAATATAAAGTTTAAGAATAAAACTGCAATTTTGAATCATGAAAGAATCCCAATAAAGTTAAGGCTCAAAAACTGATTGAAAAGTCAGAATCTGAGGGGCATTTCTTTTATGAAAATAAGAGCATATTATACTTGGGGTACCAAGAATAATATTGTGTTTCTTGCTAAAGTCTATGCATAAGTTGTATTTAGTATCAATATATATACAGATAGTGGATTGATTCGGATAAAACTTCCCACATTTGTATTTCTAGGATTTCCTATGATTGTTTTAAGTCCAATTGATGTTGAAAGATACATTCATATAGCGGTGACAACAAGACAATCAATTTAGGAAGCTATAATAACCATAGTTTGTTATTTAGTTATGGATCATATTTGGACATACATGAGACATTTATAATTTCATTTTAATGAAATTTCAACTCTATCTCAAATCAACAAATAAGAATTTATTTGTTCATTTAAGAATAGAAATTTGGTTTTGTCTCATGGTCCAAAATCAGGTAGATTCATTTCTTCTTCAGTTTATAACAATCTTGTATGGAAATAATAGCTTATATAAGGAAAATCTATAAAAGATACTAATTTTTATGCATAAAATTGAAAATTCATGAATACTTTGGCACAAAAGGTTAAGTTGTATCTCTAAAGGAGATAATATATTTTTGTCCAAAGTTAAAAAGTTCTCACGAATAGCAGTTTGTATTCTATATCAATTAAAGGCAACTATTATAAAACCCATATAATATATAGACTGGAATGTCCATAATATTATATTGGGGATATCTAACAAAACTCGGTATAAGCCACATGAGTAGTTGGATGAAGGGATAATTAGTTGTTTTGTTGATTATGCCAAAAGATCCAGGAATATCAAAATTATTATATCCCATAACTTAAGTTTTAGAGACAAATAAAAATAAGTTCTTTGAGGATGTTTTGGTTGTGGGGGGAGATATGACACATTATGATATTATCTTCAAACAAGAAACTGAGAGCACTAATCTTTGTGAACTCAATCAATACAGTGCCCAGGGTTGATCCTGAAAATGATAATGATTCTTTGTGGACTCAAACGGATCGTTTGATTAAGGAAACAGATCCTGTTCCAGATCCTATGGACTTAGACTCTGGAAATAATTGAAGATAACAGTGTCATTGAACAACTACAACCACCTCAAGAACTTGTGCTTACAAGATCTATAAGGAAGAAAAGACGAACAATATCGGATGATTATGTTGTCTATCTTCATGAACATGAGTTTGAAACTCATAAAAGTGGATTGATGCCATATGAATTTCTTGTGTGACAATAATATTTGGGATTTAGTAACATTGCCTTCAGGTAAGAAACTCATTGGTTGCAAATGGACTTTTAATACCAAAAGAGATTCTAAAGGCAACGTAAAAGGTCATAAGGTACATCCTGTCACTAAGAACTTCACCAGAAAGGAATGAAGTTACCATAAAGAGACTTTCATTCTAGTTTTACTAAAAGACTCTTTTGGAGTAATCATAGCACTTGTAGCACAATTTTGGATCTCGAGTTTCATCAAATAGATATTAAGACTGTATTCTTCAATGGAGACATTGATGAAATAAGGTGCAACCATCCCATTTTGAATCGGATGATACAAATAAAATGGTTGCAAATTTATGTCTATTTGTGAACTCAAAATCGACGTCTCAACAGTGATATTATAAATTTCATCAAGTGATTATCTCATTTGGTTTTGAGATAAACTTGGTTAATGATTGTATATATCACATGTTCAGTGGGAGTAATATTTTGCATTATGATGATTTACTACTTGAAATGATATTATCATGTGTACTGGGCCTCATGGTTCTTGGGCCTTTAAACAAATGATAAAAATCAATTAGGCTCTTAAGTAGTATGATAAGATAAAAATGCAAACTATTGGATATTTTGTGATTGAGGTATATATATACACTTTGTTTATAGTATACCCCATATATGTTGATTAAGTAAAGTTGGAAATTTAAGTACTCCTTATGATTCAGTTATAAGGAATTTGATCTAAGTTTGTGTACATGTGGATACTGTATACATAATAAAGATGCAAAGTCTATATCTGCACAATATGAGTGCAAAATTATGGAATGCAGCCAAATTTAGTTATTGGATATAACTATGCACTTACAGTTCGGATGTCAGAAATAGGTTGAGGTTTTTTTTGGTGTTCTGACTTCGATTTTAGTGAATGCCATGATAACATGCTAAAGAATAATTCCATTTTTTGAAGAATGTTAAACGGGTGTGTATTAACATCTCTCGCAATGGAAATAAGGTTTATAGTATGTTATAAAGCATTCAAATTTGGGAGTATGACCATGAATTTTGTCACTCGGCTGCACATGATGGATGTTGTTTAAACATCACTATGGATATATTGTGACAATAATCATATACTCCAACAACAGAAACTTCAATAAGTTAAAGCACATAAAACTTTAAGTTTCTGGTTGTAAATAAAATAGTTCAGAATGATTTAATGTCAATCTAGCACATTAGAACAAAACTCCATAATTGCAGATCTGCTCATAAAAACTTGAAACACCCAATTTGGTTACAGAAGCATGTTGCTTCTGTGGGTGCTAATTCAAGTTGAGGGTTTAAGACTTGAGTGGGAGTTTGTGTTCAGTGGGAGTGCATGATTGGACATATATTCAGTTTTCAGTTTATTCAGCATGTGAAGAATTTCTGCAGAAATGATTCAGTTTTCAGCTTTTAGTTCTCATTCTGACTCTAAATTAAGTTGACCTCACTTCAGTTTTGGGCGACCAATAAAAGTTGAAAATAGACACGTGGCAGTCACACTTGCGTGTATTTTTCATACCACTTACACACATCTAAATTCAATGTCATTCATTTATGATGGTATTGTGATCATTGTGGGTTTAGTTGCGACGGCTTTACAGGATTAGAAGCCTGTAATGGCTATAATGTAACGAAAGCTTCAATGGTCTTTTATCGTTATGAATGATGGACGGAATTAGAGGCACAAAATTTATTACCATGGAAATATGAGCTCATTAAGTTAAGGACTTTGGATAACACTAAGCATAATAGCCCAAGTGGGAGATTGTAAGATTATTTGGCCATATTAAGAAACAATCTATTTTTGTATGGGCAAATTCTGCTTGGTTTCCAAGTCAATTAAGATATGGTAATATGCTAAACGTGGCTGTAAATAAAAGCAAGATTTTGTGCATAGATGTGTTGCCTTTTGTAGGTGGTCATATTTAGAAACAAATCTATATTGATGATGGACCAATATGGTATTGTTTGCGTGCCAAGAAGTCCTTGGTACTATATATACGGGGTTGGTCCCCAAGGGACAAGACAACAACGAGCACTGCTGCATACATGCGTTGATAGCAGCATCTCTGCCCCTCTTTCTAATACTTCCATCAATTAGAGAGAGATAGTGCTTTGCTTTAGGCGTAAGGCATCAAAGGGCGTGTCTTGATCCTTTGGAAGACCTTTCTCCCAACCTCTGTACACGCATAAGAGCATGGTTAAGGCCTTGAGTCGAGATGATGCAAGAGGATACACGCGAGGCGCTCTCGAGTAAAAGAATTAATCAAGACCATTGAGATCCGGATAAATACAAGTAAGCTTCCGCGCTTGTGATTAGTTCTATTAGTATTTTGATTCACTTGAGTTGGATCCTAGTGTAATTAAGTTTTAGATCTAACACTAGGCCCCATTTGCAAATTATACAGTCCATGATTGGTCTGAATCTAAGTTAGAAAGCCAGAGATTCGTTTTTTCTTTATTTGAAAGAAATGAAAACAAAAATTCAGATCGTACGCGACGCTGCACCGTGCACCACAGAAAACTAACGGTCCGATATTCATCAACATTTGCGTAAATATTGATATTTCACACTCAAAGGCAGCCCTGCAAACCTAGCGGGGAACGCGCTGAACTGTTCAGTGTGCAGTGCAGCAGAGGATAAGGATCCGTGAAGCAAATTAATCGGCTCGAATTTAATTTATTTTTTAAAAATGAAGATGAAGTAATTTACATTTTTTAAGATTAAACGTAGTTCAATTCTTCGGTCTTAGATATATGCCTAATACTTCTATCATTAAGCTATTAGGTTATATATTAGGCTCATCTTAATTAGTAACATGGTATTAGATTTAAAAAATTTAACAAACATTCTTGTTTTTAACTGAAAATCTAAAATATTTGGATGTGATTTATGCTATGAAAATAAGTGTTATTAATATTATGATAAAATTATAGAACTTAATGTATGTTTAATCACTTAACAAGCTGTATAACAGATTTTGATGGAATTCAAAATTATACAACAAGTAACATTGAAAATGAGCAACAACTATACAAGTTTCGAACAAAATTCTCCAATCAAGTTTCGAACTTCAGTCAACTCGCGATGTCCATTATACAAGGGCTGTTTTTTTTCATACCACTCTAATATTTAGCCCCTATCTTTTACACACAAAAGTTTTTCCTCCGAAGTTTTACGATTTAATTGGTAATAAATAACTCTTTACGTCAGTATATCTTGCTCAACAATGATCAGATTACAATTCATACCTACCCTGATTGATATCGAAAACCCAAGTTGGCGAAAATGAAAGAAATAGGAAATGTTCAATATGCAACCAGAATACAACGTCGTGGGACAGATTCTCACCAATTCTTCCATCGCATTATTTGGCGACAGAAATCTATAAAAATGGCATTTGGCTGACGAGGGAACAATGACAGAATTGTTACTTTTTTCTCCATGAACAAAGCAAGTTTGATAAAGGAAACATAGTACTCCCCTATCACACTCCTCTCCATTATATCATATGCAGATAAACATATAGGTCAACATCAACTATGGACCTAGTATTGCTTTAAAGGCAATTGATTAAACAATTTGTGCCCGGAGTATAATTTCAATGTTAACTTGGTATACAACTAGGCAAGCAGACTTCATTTTCCTTTCTATCTTTCTTCCCGTTTTCTTGTGGTTTAACACGCACAGGAAAAAAAAAACTATAAAAAGCTTCCCGCATGAAGCAGAAACAAACGACCATAATAAATGCAAAAAAAAATTTCTTTCTATTGAGAGCATTACCAATTACAAAATTTAATTGCACAAAGCCAGGTATGACATCGTACAAAAAATTGAAGCAGGGACTTTTGCAAAAACCAATGATGCCGCAACAAGCTTGCAATACATTAATGCACAGCTTTTCGCTCTGACAATTACGAAGTTCCCTATCATCTTTTGTAAATTTCTACCTTTTGAAGTACGTCCAGTCACAAAATTTAGAATTTTATACACATTAAGCTGCATAAGAAGGAGAATAATTAAGATTAAAAGGAATGCTTAGTAAAGTTATTTACAACAATGAGAATTAACTGTGGAAAACATGACAGATCACATACAACCATGCAGGCAATCAATAAAATAAAAATTTATAATCTACCATACAACATGTCCTCTTTATTGGAAATCAAAACAGCAGTTGTTAAATTTTGGAGTAATATTGATATATTACTCGAGGTTCTTGAATTCCAGGCGAGTAAACATGTAATTGCATATGAAAGAAGAAAACACTCAGAAGTTACAAAAGGAAGAGACAAGCCAAAGTTACCTTGTTATTTTTCACTTATAGTAGGCTGTAATGGGGCGGTCGAATCCAGCAACTGTACCAGTTAGCTTGTCAGTTATCACTTCTGCTGATCTAAATCCAATCTACAACAATAATATATAGAAGTTACATATTGGGCATTCCATCAGTTTGAGCCAAGTAACCTAAGATACCTTTAGGCTTTTAGCAGTATCTGAGCAGCTTAAGGACCTCTGAGTTGAACTTTTTAACAGAATGAGGAAATTATGTTCAGGTCTTAGAGAGGTACAATCTTTATATGCCTATTTATATGACAACTGAGGGAATAAAATCAGTTCACTATGACATGTATTGTGCTCTAAATCTGTTTTAATATAGCTGTACTCCTTTCTTAACCAGTGAGAGAAGGGTTTTTCTCGTATCTCTGACAATCCTTATATATTGAATCTTCCTAAAGAGATGCCAGAACAGACTTTTTTATAAATTTGCAGTTGGGTCGTACGTACTGAAAGGAATTAATTCATATTTAAATTACACATTGGAAAATCATATATTTTATTGATCCAACATCACTAATTAACATTTTTTTCCTAAAAATGTCAACAGCCTTTGGCATCATACATTCTGCCAGTGATGATTTGATTGTGAAGTGATTCCATATTTCTATGTCTCACTGTGGTTCTGGATATAATACACACATATTGTACAGCAACATATAGAATACACGAAGAAGAAAAGCATACCTTATCCAGTAGTATTTCACGAAATTTTCCTGGACGCAGAAAAATACTTCCAAATTGAGCCTTTGCAGTCTAAAATGAGAAAACAAAACAGAATCAGTCAAGGTCATATGGAAAATAAAAAAGTGATTTCTCACTATTACTTTTATTATCTACTTACCTATTGTTTAGTTATACTGCTACCGCAATTGCTTACAGTAAATTTAATGCTTCTTCAAAAGGAAGCAAAAGTAATCAAAGGCACGATAGCTTACCTCTGAAACCAGTCTGTTGCGTTTATATGAGTTCCAAGGTTGAGGCTCTAGCAAAAACACTCCACCCTAGCAGCCAGAGAGGACAAAGATTGCAAACATAAGTGCATATATTATAGAAGTACTATGGGACCAACCTGCAAATCTCAATTTCATCATGACTAAACTTTCATCTTCAATTTTAACTAATTACCAATTGCATAACAAATATTGGCATAAACCTGACTGCACCATACCATTATTAAAGTGAACAAAATTTTTTAAGGTAAATTGGTTTCTGGTGTCTTTTCTTTTTCCAATTAGTTTGTTTCTGAACCCTAAGCTAGGTCCGACATGCTAGTATACTTTGCAGAAATAAAAACATACTGGTCGAAGCAGTCTCCAAATTTTAACAAACAAGGTAATAAGTCCTTCATCTCCCCAATTTAAATGGATCCACTTTGTAACACTCAAACTGCACAGAAAAAAAAAGATCTCATAATGGATATATAAAATTAACAATAACGAAAGAAAAAGAATTCACAGAAAGAAGAAAATCTTATGACTCCTACACACAGTTCTATCAACCCAAGGAAAGGACAGTAACCTCATTGCAGCCAAAATTTTTTTTACAAAAATGAATACTTGTTTAAATACCAGACATTAATGATAAAAAAAAAACCAAAATCAAGACAGTAATCTCAAAACAAGAGAGTACCAAAATTGGCCATAATTTCTTTCTTTTAGAACTGCACTAGAATAATCCCATACTTATTATTTTTACTCCTTTTCATACTAAGTAATAACTATTCCAACACTCCAAATTATTCCCAAGTACTCATCAATAAATTTGGGCTTAATAAGAAGGTGCAGTTAATAAAGTGATAGTCTCTACCACAAAATAAGAGCCAACAATTCCAAATGCTAAAATCACATAAATCAAGCAAAGTGCATTTTAATGCAAATTCAAGCTTGTTTGATAGTATCAACTATGAAGTGATATAGTTGAGTTCCAACAACACAGTTCAACGACCTCTATCTCGTATTTATTGTAATGACAGTAGAAAGAATTTAACATTACTTCAACTTCACCTTTATGATAAAAGATATTGGGCCTAAGTTGTAAAAAAGAACTCTGAAAGCAAAGTATAAAATGTGAGCATACCAAACAATTGCATCATACTTCTCTGATGAAACTTGTGAATGCTCGACAAAATTTTCATGGCGGAAAGAGACTACATTTGGCAAATCCATCTCTTCATCAGCATTTGGTTCATCTTTTGGAGGGTTTTCAGCATTGCCAGAAGACCCCATAGTTTCTCTTTTATTTAAATTCACTTGCCTGGAGACCTTTCTTAGGTACCACTGAGCGCTCTCAATCAAACCTGGTAAGAATTAAGAGTCTTAATCGAGTGGATATAAATAAACTATTAAGTAAGACATAAAGACAGCTAACAGAACGAATAAAAAAATTCTAGTGCTTTCAAAAAAAATAATTTCCTTTATTTATATCAAATAATAAAAGTTTTTTCTTCAAATTTGAAGTACACAAAACCCACATTTCCATCGTCCTTGACCCTCCCCCTCACTTGTCTTTTCTATTGGTTGGCAGATCCTCTCTCTCTCTCTCCCCCATTGCTTACAGAAGTGTTGTGTTTCGGTTATTCTCATTCTAATAGCTTCAATTGCTCTAATAGTAAATAGAAATCAATATGATACAAAATAAAAGAACAAGGCACCCCAAAAAAAAATGGAAACTCACCTTTATCGATGTCAATTCCAACAATGCTTCTGCATTTAAACTTCTTAGCTGTTTAAGATTAAAAAAAAAAATTACTACTTCTTTAAAGAACAAGGGGTAGGTTCTCCACAGACAAAGGGGAAAACTAGATATTGAGCCAATTAATTTCCACTTAAAATAGAAGACAAATGATAAACAGTAAATTACCAATGGCAATAGTAACAACCCCCTGGTTGCAGCCGATATCAAGACAATCTTTCCCTTCAAACCACTCCTTCTTGAATACAGCTAACCTTGGATCCTCATTTGCATTTCGGTCTATCTGCCTCAGTCAAAACATCCAAAAACAATAATTACTCTTTAATTCCAGATTCCCCATTCAATTTTCATTTGAAAAGGCTTGTGAAGATGGATGCTTAACCTTAAACCTCCGAACAAACCCTAAAACCTCATTACTAAAATGTTACCAGATGGAGGCTTAACCTTAATCAAAGAAATTTCAATAAATAGAAGCTATAAAAGAGAACAAAAAAAAAAGGAATACCCGATAGCCATAGTAGTTCTTGTAGTTGCCGTAGATGAAGACATCTTTCGCCTTGCGCTTCTTGTTCTTCGTCGATTTCCACTTCGACGCTTTGTTTTCCTCTTTCGTTGTCTCAGTCGCCATTTTCTCTCTCTCTCTCTCTCCTTGTCTGCCTTTTGGTTCTGACAAATTCACAACAGCATTTAAGCTCGATTGTAAGGCGGTGGAGGGAAGGAGGAGAGAGAGAGAAACCCTTGGTGACTGAAGCGACAATTTCCAATTTCCCGCACAAGACACCAGCGACCTAATTGTAATACTAATGAAAAATGGATAAATCTCAGCCGTGTGATTCAAAGAGAAGTATGATTGGGGAAATGATAAACGGAGGATCTTGGATAAAAGGTTTAGATGGTTGGTGTTTCGTTATTGGAGATTATCGCATTAAGGTATAGATGGGTAGGCTTACAGTAAAGTCCGAATAGGCCTACAATTAAAGAAAGCCCAACAAACTTAGTTTGCAAATTCATATAGGCCCATTAAGGTGCATTACTTAGTTATTTACTTAACCTGCCTCGACAAGTCGACATTGCATCTGAAAATGAGAGAGAAATATTCTAAATAAAAAAGAAAAATTTTGAATTTTACTTTTTTTTAATGGGAGAGAATATTTAAAATAAAAATTCCATTTCTTTGTCGCCTTCTAATTTATGGTATAGTTTTATCAGTGCAGAATGCAGAGAATATGAGACCCATGGAATAAATGCATAACATTTTTGTCGGCAACTAGTAAATACCTCAACATTGCATCAGAAAAATGAGACAGAGTATTCTATAAACATTTGCAATTTAATTTCTTTATCGTCATCCAATTGCTTCTATTTTTAAAACTTTATCAGTACGGAGATAATGAGACCCACGGAATAAATAGATAACTTCTTTCTCAAATAAGGTAGAGAAACCGGGAATAACTTCATTCTCAAACAAAGGTAATTTAAGGTATGGAAATCGATGATGTCCTAAATCATATCACCTTCATATCTATGAAAATCTTCTTTATATCACATTCTCTATAAAGTTTTAGTTAAAATAATCACATGAAATTAAATAAATTATAAAATAAAAGATGATTTGCAATTCAAATCGTGATTTTGAAGTCTTGTCAATCAAATAGTAATTTCGAAGTCTTGTCAATCAAATAGTAATTTCGTGAAGAATGCATGTGTCAAGTATCTATCAAACAGTTTTCTGTTCTAGCATAGAAAATCAAACCATATTCGTGATAAACTCATGAGTACTGCATTTAAGTATGCGTCCCCCATAGTGTATTGAATTCGGGAATGTCCTTTTTCAAGTTTTTTTTTTAAATATTTTTTTTGGGTGGCACATCTAATTTGGAATAAATTTATATTTTATTACATCAATAGCTCAAGAAATTTGTAAGAAATAAATTATGTCCGAAATATTAATTGATATGTCCCTGTTCTTAGGTACTTATTAAACTTACCTCTTTCTTACTTATTAGACATCCTACTACAACGATGATTAGTTTACCACTATTCTCACTTTATGCTTCATCTCAATGCACAGTTCACTACTTGAGCGAACTATTATAACTAAGCCATTACACACAACCGAGATTTCGAATTGAAGAAACCCCTACTAACAGAGAGATACGGAGATGAACTACTTTCTTACAGCGATTACCCTTTTACAGACATTTACTCTATGGTAATGATACCCTTACGAACTGAGGACTTGGATGTTGGGGTTTAGGGTTTGCATAAAAGACAAAGGAATAACAATTCTAACAGATCAAATAGCAAACCAAAATAACTGAATAACTCGTTGAACCGGAAGCATACCTGAATCCATAGCTACGGCCAAGATCTTCGATGCAGAGCACGTCTTGCTTGATTGCTGAGATCCTTGATGACTCGAGAGAAGCACCAAGGTGGGAGGAGATCTTCCAAGGGTTCAAGACTTGCCCTTTGATACCTTTAGCCTTAACAAAAGCACTATCTCTCTCTAATCGATGGAAGAATTAGGGAGAGGGGCAGAATAGCTGCTATCAACACATGTATGCAGCAGGAATTCTTGGATTGTCTTGTCCCTTGGAGACCAATCCCATATATATAAGCCAAAGAAACTTGGCATGCACTCATCTTCTATATTCATCCATCACAAATATAGAACATGATTTCCCTAAATTAACCACTTATTAAAGGCTACACACTTTCTGTACAAAATCATACTTTTCCTTAACAGCCACGTTTAGTATATTACCATAATTAACAATATTCGTAATTAGAGAATCATTAAGTCATAATTAGCCCACCTTCTAGATTGTTTCTATTTCTGGCATGATTGGAACGGTCCGTTCTAATCCTAGAACGGTCCGTTCTAAACGTGTCCAGAGCAGTCGCCCCGACTTGGGACGGACCGATCAGTCGACTGGTCAGACCAGACCATGGACTGTCCGTTCTGAATTTGGACTGTCCGTTCCGATCCTGGAACGGGTCGTTCCAGCCAAGACTCGTCAGCCTATATGGCTAGAAATAATCCAACAATCTCCCACTTGGGCAATTATGCTTAATGTTATTTAATTACGCTTAACTTAAATGAGCTCCTGATTTATGGTAATAAATTTTGTACTCCAATTCCGTCCATCATTCATAATGATAAAGGACCAAGGAAGCTTTTGTCACATTATAACTATTACAGGTTTCTAATCCTGTAAAGCCGTCGTAACTCAACCCACAATGATCTCAATATCACAATAAATGAATGACATTGAATTTAAATGTGTATAAGTGGTGTGGAAAATACACGTAAATGTGACTGTCACGTGTCTATTTTCCAACTTTATTGGTCACCCTGAAACTGAAGTGAGGTCAACTTAAATAGATTGAGAATGAAAACTGAAATCTGAAAACTGAAACTTTATTCATTTCTGCAGAAATTCTTTACATAATACACTGAAACTGAATAAACTGAAACCATTATCTAATCTAGCACTCCCACTGAACAAAACTCCCACTAAAGCCTAGAATCCTCAACTGAAATTACACCCATACTAGTTACATGTTTCAGAAACTGCTTGGGTATTAATGCTTTAGTGAGTGGATCCGCAATCATTGAGTTTGTTCCAATGTGCTCGATAGATAATTCGTCATTCTCAACCTTTTGCTTAACAGACAGAAACTTAATGTCGATGTGCTTCGAGTTGGCTGAGCTTCTGTTGTTGTTAGCATACATGACTGCTGAGTTATTGTCACAATAAATCTTTAGTGGAGTCTTGATAGAGTCCACTACACGCAGCGCTGTGACAAAATTTCGCAACCATGTCCCAAATAATGATGCCTCATAGCAAGCTATACATTCTGCTGCCATGGTTGAAGGTGCCACAAGGGATTGTTTGGCACTTTTCCATGAAACAGCTCCACCAGCCATCATAAAGATGAACCCCGTGGTTGACTTCAAGCTATCTCGACATCCCGCAAAATCGGAATCAGAATATCCTATGACCTCCAGCCTATCTGATCTCCGATATACTAGCATATAGTCTTTGGTTTTCTGAAGATATCTTAAAACTCGTTTTGCTGCCTGAATGTGCTGAACACCTGGATTATGCAAATATCTTCCTAGCATTCCTGTAATAAAGGCAATATCTGGACGTGTACACACTTGGGCATACATTATGCTTCCAACTATGGAAGAATACTTATTGTCCTTTACTTGCCCTTTTTCCAACTCTGTTTTAGGACATTGTTCAAGACTGAACTTGTCCCCTTTAGCAACAGGGGTCTCTGTTGGTTTGCATTTATCCAAATCATACCGCTTGAGTACTTGATTGATATAGGCCTTTTGTGATAGACCTAAGATACCTTGAGAGCGATCTCTAATTATCTTTAGGCCTAACACGTATGATGCATCACCAAGATCTTTCATTTCAAAATGCCTAAATAGAAATTTCTTAGTCTCATGCAACATATCCTTATCATTTGTGGCAAGCAGTATATCATCTACATACAAAACCAAGAAAGAATATTTACTCCCACTGAACTTATGGTATATACAATCATCCGCCGGGTTACTCTCGAAACCAAATGAGAGAATCACTCGATGGAATTTATGATACCATTGTCGAGACGCTTGTTTGAGCCCATAAATGGATTTCTTAAGTTTGCAAACCATTTTCTTTGGATCATCCGATACAAAGTGGGGTGGTTGCACCATATAAATGGTTTCATCAATGTCTTCATTGAGAAACGCAGTCTTAACATCCATTTGATGAAGCTCAAGATCTAAATGTGCCACAAGTGCCATGATTACCCTAAAAGAGTCTTTCGATGAAACTGGAGAGAAAGTCTCTTTGTAATCAATACCTTCCTTTTGAGTAAAGCCCTTAGCGACAAGACGTGCCTTATACCTTTCCACATTACCCTTAGAATCCTTTTTGGTTTTAAATATCCATTTGCAACCAATAGGTTTCTTTCCTTCTGGTAATGGTACTAAGTCCCATACATCATTGTCATACATTGACTTTATCTCCTCATTCATGGCTTCAATCCACTTTTGTGAGTTTTGACTATCCAAAGCAGAACGAAGATCATGAGGATCTTCGTTCATCCCTAAGTCATACTCATGTTCTTGGAGATAGACCACATAATCTTTAGGTATTGCTGGTCTTATCTCTCTAGTGGATTTTCTACGCACATGTTCTTGAGTTGTTTGCAGTTGTTCAATGACATCATTATCTTTTACTTGATTATTTCCAACATCCAAGTCCATAGGATTTGGAACAGGATCTATTTCCTGAATCAAGTGATGATCCGTTTGAGTCCTCAATGGATCGCTATTATCTTCATTAACTGTTTGAAGATCAATAGTTTCCTCTTCGAAGATAATATCCTGATGTGTCATTTCTCCCCCCTCAACCAAAACATCCTCAAAGAACTTAGCTATAATCGTCTAAAAAATTATCCTATTAGTGGGATCGTAAAATTTGTAACCCCTGGATCGTTCGGCATATCCTATAAAATAACAACTAACTGTCCTTTCGTCCAATTTCTTCTCATTTGGTTTGTAAGGCCGAGCTTCAGCTGGACATCCCCAAATGCGACAATGTAATAAACTAGGTTTCTTACTAGTCCACATTTCATAGGGAGTTTTGTTGTTATTTGCTCTAGTTGGTACACGATTAAGTAAATAGGCTGCTGTTTTAAGCGCTTCTCCCCAAAGAGATAATGGCAGATTAGTATGACTAAGCATACTCCTAACCATGTCCTTCAATGTTCTGTTTCGCCTTTCGGCTACTCCATTCATGCTAGGCGACCCTGGCATGGTATATTGAGGGACAATGCCATTTTCCTCTAGGAATCTAGCAAAAGGCCCTGGACGTTGTTCACCTGAACCGTCATATCTACCATAGTATTCACCACCACGGTCAGACTTGACTTGCTTAATCCTTTTGTTGAGTTGTAACTCAACTTCAGCTTTAAAAGATTTGAACGCGTCCAAAGCTTGCGCTTTTTCACTTAATAGATATAGATGACCAAACCTTGAATAATCGTCTATGAAACTGATAAAGTATGTTTGACCATTCCTAGTAGGTGTAGGAAATGGTCCACATATATCCGTATGAATCAGTTCTAAGACATCATTCGATCTAATGGCATCATATCTCTTTTGGTTGGTTTGTTTTCCTTTAACACAACTAATACATGGGCCTAAATCTGTCATGTCTAAAGGATCTAAAATTTCACTTTGCACAAGTCTTTCAATTCTCTTTTGAGAAATGTGACCTAATCGCTTATGCCAAAGTGCACCTGAATTCTCATGAGTTAATTTACGCTTAACACTTCTAGTACTTATATGCAAGTTTTCATTACTTGAAGCAATAATTTCCAAAGAATATAGATTGTCATACACAGAAAGAAAACCAGATCCAACACATTTAGAATTATGAGACAAACTAAATTTTCCATTTCCAAAAGAACAAGAGTAACCAAATTTGTCCAATACAGAAATAGAAACCAAATTTCGTCTAAAAGACGGTACAATAAAAGTCTCATACAAATCTAAATATAATCCAGTTTTTAATAACAATCTAAAATGCCCAATTGCTTCAACTTGTGCCTTCTTGCCATCGCCCACGTAGATGTATCTTTCACCATCACTTGGCTTTCGGCAATTCAGGCAGCCCTGCATAGAGACACTTATGTGAGTTGTAGCACCTGAATCAACCCACCAAGTATCATTTTGTACTGAAGTTAAATTAACTTCTGAACAAACCAAAGATAGAGACATACCTTTCTTCTTGCGCCAGGCTATATAACCTTCGCATTCAGACTTTTTATGTCCCTCCTCATTGCAGAAGAAACACCCAGTTGGATTTCTAGCTTTCTTGCCAGTCTTCCCCTTATTGGGTTCTTTCTTTGCGTCCAAATTAGCAGCCTTTTTCTTATTTTGTTTCTTCTTCCCTTGATTCTTGGAAGTGGATGCAACGTTAGCACTATGTGTCTTATCTAGCTTCAACCTTTCCTCTTCTTGAACTAGATGCGAAATCAGTTCATTCAGAGTCCACTTGTCCTTAGTGCAGTTATAAGTAACCTTGAAATGGTTATACTGACTAGGGAGAGAGTTAAGCACTAGACACACCTGAATTTCTTCAGATATGTCTAACTTGAGGGCTTGTAATTTTGAAGCTAGATTTGACACTTCCAAAGTGTACTCACGAATGTTGCATTTTCCATTATACTTCATAGAGGTGAGTTTAGCCATGAGTGTGCAAATCTCCGATTTCTCACTCTTGGCAAATCTCTTCTCAATTTCTTCCAAGTAAACCTTAGCTGGATCGGAATCTGAAATTGTACCCCTGAATGCCTCTGGAATTGTCTTCTTAATGATCATAATGACCATGCGATTGGAGCGATTCCACTGAGCAACATTTTGAATATGCTGTTGTGTGCTCTTAGCAACAATCTCAGATGGCTTATCCTCCCTTAATGCATAGTCTAGATCTAGACAACCGAGAACTATCAATAAGTTCTCTTTCCATTCCTTAAAGTTGGAACCATTTAGCATGGGTATGCTGTTAATGCTAGCTGGAATATTTGCTAAAATAAACCAAAGACAAAATACACTAATTAATAACTGAAATGTATAAGATAAATCATAAGAGAGATATAAAGGTCTTAATCCCATCTACTAGCCTTTATCCATTTGTAAGCGCTCTGAGAGATCTTCTTACAAACTTCAATCAACTAGGTGTAGTATCAAATGTAACGATTCATAACATATTAATTAATTAACCTTCCTTTGGGCCGATCAATTAATTATATGTAACACCTCACAATCATTACCCATTTGATTCTACCCAAACATTGTACATGTAGCCTTTTAAATTATGTCCTTCCTTTGGGCCGATCCATAATTTAAAAGTTACATGCACCTTAATACACTTGTACTTGGGCCTTTGAGACAACCGTTAATGTGAGAGCCCATTAGTGGGATGACATTAGGGTTGGCCCAACTGCTTAAATACAACAAAGTTACCCTTATATTTGATTTAAAATATACCTTAATTTTAGACTTTTCATTTTGCACATTAATCTTAATATGAAAGCCTAACCTAATACTGACCTAGGATGATATAGACTTAAGACCCAGTTGCAAACCTTATGGCATACTCAAATTGGATTGCATGATAATCATGCAAACCAAAATAACCTGGAACGGACCGTTTTGGTGAGAGGACGGTCCGTCCCAAATAGACCAGAAAGGAACCAAAGAGATATGCAACTCATACAGTCCAGTATGAGTTACATTAAGGTAAGAAAAGAATGCTATGGTATCCCGTTCAGCCAGCAGCCATTGAAATTACACCATGTCCAGGCAAGATTCCCAGAAAAGGTCAGGGTCATATGGACACTTAGGCGCCGACCTTATTTTCTGCGACAGAACTTGTCCTCATGACAACTTGGTGTAACCCAACGCTTACAGCTCTTACTATTGAATACCATGGCAAAGATAAGAAGGGGAGGATGCATAAAAGTGTCATTTGTACCTAACCGGTACAAACAACACAAAAACTACCCTAAATTCGGCTTAAATTCCTACCTAGTCTGGTTTGGAACGGACCGCCCTGGCATTGGAACGGACCGCCCTACTGGTCAATACCTAACAGTTTGCAACCAAAACTGAAGAGGAAACGGGCCGTCTCAGTCCAGAAACGCACCGCCCCAAAGTTGGAACGGACCGTCCCAGGATGGAACGATCCGCCTTGAAAACCGCAGAAAGAGTAGAAAGATGTCGTCCTAATCTAGGTCGAGAAACCCTAATGATTTCTCTCCTATCCTGACTAACTACTCTAAATCTAAATCATCCATTAGGTCAGATTTAACGATTTTGAAACTTCATAAAAGCCTTAACTTAATTTTCAAAATCTTAACTTAATTTCTCAAGAAAATCCTTTTCAATTCAATTGAAACTTAATGATTTTGAAATTCCTTAAAACATAACTGATTTTCAAAACCTTTTTCTCAAGAAAAACAAAACACAATCATATCTGGCATAATCAATCAAACGAATAATAAACAGTTCAAAACAGTTCATAAACAATTGCCAGAAGAACGGAACGGTCCGTTCGAGCCATGAAACGGACCGCCCTAAATATGCCAGAAATCAAAAGCAATTCAAATCAATTCAAATTCACCAAATATCAAACAACAATTCTGAAATTTGTGTTATACTGCTAGGCTCAAGACGAGTGGCTCTGATACCACTTGTTGGGGTTTAGGGTTTGCATAAAAGACAAAGGAATAACAATTCTAACAGATCAAATAGCAAACCAAAATAACTGAATAACTCGTTGAACCAGCAGTGGAACGGGCCGCCCCAGTCCTGAAACGGACCGTTCCAAAACACCGAAAAGTAATCTTTAAAGCGGAAGCATACCTGAATCCATAGCTACGGCCAAGATCTTCGATGCAGAGCACGTCTTGCTTGATTGCTGAGATCCTTGATGACTCGAGAGAAGCACCAAGGTGGGAGGAGATCTTCCAAGGGTTCAAGACTTGCCATTTGATGCCTTTAGCCTTAACAAAAGCACTATCTCTCTCTAATCGATGGAAGAATTAGGGAGAGGGGCAGAATAGCTGCTATCAACACATGTATGCAGCAGGAATTCTTGGATTGTCTTGTCCCTTGGAGACCAATCCCATATATATAAGCCAAAGAAACTTGGCATGCACTCGTCTTCTATATTCATCCATCACAAATATAGAACATGATTTCCCTAAATTAACCACTTATTAAAGGCTACACACTTTCTGTACAAAATCATACTTTTCCTTAACAGCCACGTTTAGTATATTACCATAATTAACAATATTCGTAATTAGAGAATCATTAAGTCATAATTAGCCCACCTTCTAGATTGTTTCTATTTCTGGCATGATTGGAACGGTCCGTTCTAATCCTAGAACGGTCCGTTCTAAACGTGTCCAGAGCAGTCGCCCCGACTTGGGACGGACCGATCAGTCGACTGGTCAGACCAGACCATGGACTGTCCGTTCTGAATTTGGATTGTCCGTTCCGATCCTGGAACGGGTCGTTCCAGCCAAGACTCGTCAGCCTATATGGCTAGAAATAATCCAACATTGGATACTTATCAAACCGATTACTGGCCTATATAACCACTAGGGGCACGAAAGTTAACACTTCCTTAAATTAAAACATTGTGTCTTCTTTTCGGCTTTTCTTGGTGCACAGACAGTAGACGATTACTCACATAAATTTACCAACCAAAGAAAGAAAATGGTTTACAATATTTATTTATTTTAACGGTCAGATGCATTTATTATCAAATTGTTTTAGTGTAGCGACCAACGGTAGTGAATCGAAAGCATTTATTCTATTCAAAACAGTCACCTCAACATTTGACTAATGCTATGAGACACTGACAGTATTTTCATGCGAGTTAATTTAGATTGTATGAGACTGGCATGGGATAATGGGTATTCAGTTATTCCTTCCTACTCCAGCCGAAAAACAATCAATTTGCTTTTTATTTATAAGACGAGATTGTACAATTATTTGATTTAAAAATAATTCGAAAATTAAGTCTTAAGTGAAATTTAAAAAGTTAATTTAATCTATTCAAATTTTCAGAAGTTTTTTTTTCTTTTTAGAGATTTGAGATAAAGATGTGATCAAATCTTAAAACTTTAAATATACGCAAAAAAGTATCCAATCAACATAAACATTCGTCCTGTATTAAGGAACATGGCCTATATATCTACTAAATAAAAAAAGGATTTTATTGTTTAGGAATTTTGAGGTTAAGAAGCTTGTAATTATTTTATTTTTTTTAAAAGGTGACCACGAGGGGTTAAGAAAGCTTGTAAATTTAAATATCCACGTAAAAGTAATCACTGAATTTTAAGGACGCGCTCTCCATTAAGGAGTCGTGCCTAGCTGTTAAATCTAAAACTGGTTTCATCGTAGATGGTCATATCTTACATTGTACGAAAAAAAAATATATAAGTATAAATAGAAAAAAAGAACTAGTTAGTTTTAGTGGTCTCACAATTATTCTGAAGCTATCCTTGTGCAAATTTAAATAACATAAAGGTTGAACAATTCAAATGTTTCATTCTAAAATTTAATTAATCATATATATTGAAAAAAAATATTGTGTGACATCTCCGAGTACATTTATCAACCAAAACCAGAAATCTTTTTGTTGTTTGTTGTTTGTTGTTTGTTGTTTTTTCCCCTTTGTAACTTTTGACTTGGTAGCTTTTACCAAACACTGTATTAAAAGAAAAAACAGACTAATGTTTCTTAGGCAAATCCAAATTCACTTGGACCAGTTAACTTACGTCGAGGTTTGTCAGTGACAATTGGATTTAGAAAGGTTAGGAACGTCACTAATTTGAAGTCTCTACCTTTCATTAATTAAGCACTAATAATGCAGCAATATTCTATTATTATGTTACATCAGGTTTCAACGATGTAAGGCGTCCAAATGCTTAATTCAGCTTATTGTATTGCCTGACAAACTCAACTGCTAAAGATAGGTTTTGCGTAATCTAAGAGACTTGTTTTATTTGTCTCTTGTATCTTCATCGCTGCAATTGCAATGCAAGAATTTCAACAAGAATTTTCTACATACTGTGTAAATGTGATGCTTAGCTGCGACTTGGAACCCATGCAAAAGTTGGTTTCATTTGTCTTTAATACGCTTCCAGAAATAAAATATATTCAGAGAATCATACTAAATAATATTATCTATTGAGGAGGTACTAATAGTAATTATCTATTGCAGAGGTTATAATTTTGTCAAATAAAGAAATAAAGGGATCCATTGTATTTGGCCCAGTGTAATACAATGGGGGAAATATGTGTAAAAGCAAGTGGGCATTAAAAAGAAGCTTAAAAATCTAACATAACATTACTGATTCCCTTCCATACAAGTTATTTGATTTATAATATGCAATTTGTGTTAGTATGATGGAAGCGCAAATGGCAATAATTCAACAACTCCAATTAAAGGGAATGATTCTGTATTTGTAGTGCAAGGAATTGAGGGGGCAAAGCGCATTGTAGGGAC
The DNA here is from genome assembly GCA_027725995.1 of Rhynchospora tenuis. Classification (NCBI taxonomy): domain Eukaryota; kingdom Viridiplantae; phylum Streptophyta; class Magnoliopsida; order Poales; family Cyperaceae; genus Rhynchospora; species Rhynchospora tenuis. The sequence goes on from CM050889.1 coordinate 26,266,650, forward strand.
AAAGGAGATTTTAATAATTTGCTTTTAGATTTAAAAATTATATAATTGAGATACAGTAAATCAGACATGAAAAATTTGTAAAGAAATGCAAAGACAATATTCGCTTATTGGAGCCTTTTGGAGTGCTGATTTTGATTTTTTTAACTTCTCTCATTGACACCAATTTTCAATAAAAAAAAATAGAATAAATTTGATTTGACTAATTACAAATAATGTAAAAATTAAAATATTTCAAATTATACATTTTAGTTAATGTCTTTGTTAATAAATCTTATGTTAATATCTTTTCTTGTCTTCCAAATATTATTTCTATATATTTTCACAGATTAAATCTTTATTGTACCCAATAAGTTTGGATCTCAATGTGATTAATTCAGAAACAATAGCAAGTCCAAATAACAATTTCAAACAAAAAAACAAGCCTAAGCAAAATAAACTTTCAGCAAAAAAAAAAAAGTAAGTGAACAAATTTAACAAGCACAAACAAAATTACCAATGGAATTAAAAGAAGAGGTAGACTAAAATCAGCCGCGACTGACGGATGAGCCTGTCAGCCGCGGTTATATCTCAGGTTTAGAGGTTCTAACGGCCGATCCGAACCGCTCAATACGTTTTTCATATTGAAATCTCGTTGGAGACCAAATTTTACATTTTTCTGAATTTTTTTACTATTTTTTTGTGATTTTTAAAAATCAGTGTTATTGAAGGGTTCAAAATTGTTTAGATTAAGAATTTTGTAAAATACCAAAAAAATAGTAAAAAATTTCAGAAAAATGTAAAATTTGGTCTCCAACGAGATTTCAATATGGAGAACGTATTGAGCGGTTCGGATCGGCCGTTAGAACCTCTAAAACTGAGATATAACCGCGGCTGACGGGCTCATCCGTCAGTCGCGGCTGATTTTAGTCTACCTCTTAAAAGAACTCTCAAAATGCCTGTGAAATCAGTTTTTTTACGTAAAGACGTTTTGCTAAACTTTGGTCTTGTATGTAGTTTATTATTATTATTTAATGTAAGCAAAAACTAAATTATATTAAAAAAATCGAGGATTGCTAGAATGCAACGTACTACACGTTCGATCTCGGATTTTATACTTCAATGACCGATCCAAATTGCTCAATCTCATCTTCATATTAAAATTTCATGAAAGACCATTTTTTTTCGAGATTACTTTTCTGGTGGGATTTTTAAAAAATAACGGAGAGCTCAAAACTAATTAAATCACACGAATTTCTAAAATTTAAAAAATTACAAAAAAATTCAGAAAAAAAATATATAGATTTTGGTTCTCATAGGATTTCAATATGCATGAATGTAAGATTGACAGGTTTGAATCGGTTATTTGAAATATAAAACTTGAGAACAAACATACAACACAGATCCATCTGTACTACACGTAGTGTTTTAACAATCGTCTAAAAAAATTATAAATAGTCCATAATTTTTGTGTATAATATAAAGTACTATGCACAATACGAATTTTCTTGAGTTATAAAAAAGTAGCAATCCCCTAAAACAGATGTATTATATCCTGCACAATGTAGTTTTTTTTTTTTTTTTTTTGAAACACAATGTAGTCATGTAGTCTTATAATTTTTAAATTTGGCATGCTATAACGGTCTATTATACAAGTTACACAAGTTTCATTGGTACCCCGCATTGTTCTTGCGAAAGGCTGCAATGTTGTGTTGCAAGCAAAAAACACAATTGTAACTTAGCTCTAGTTTTAACTTTTAAGTTAGTTGAAATTAATTAATGATTCATCAAATATCATTAAATTCAACTACCAAATATCTTAAATTATTTCGTAACTGCTAAATAACTTCCTTATTGATTCAAATAATCAAATTTAATAAACATCATACAATAATAAAGTAGATAATTCCTACAATTTAGTGTAAGTAATATTTTCAAAGTTCTCGATTGAATTTATATATATATATATATATTAAATGTAAATAGAACTACGCAAAAAATATTGCTGCGAGATTCACCCCCAAAATGTTCATTTTATTGACTGAAAGGTCAGAAATTTTGATATCTTACATGTTTATAGACGATCCACTGAATATGACCCATTCATATTACGTTCTTCAAATAATCTGAAAACTTAAAAAAAAAAAATACTAAGTCTTTATGATTTGAAATTTGAGTTTTCCTAGTATGAATATGTGCTGACTAAAACAACTTGAGTTTTAAAGGAATGACAATTATTAATTTTGACATTGTGGATGCATGTTCACTCTTTGACCAAAAGAAGGAAAGTCAACGGGCCATTAAACTGTTAAGAGCACAAATCCATGTTCTACATGGATCAGTTTCCTATAAAAAGAATCTATCTAGAACCCTTTGCCATTTTTTTAAAAAGAGATCCACTAGATTTTCTCACCATCAAAATGATTTGGGAAGCTTGTCCTCAACAGAGCGGTGATAGTTCTCGATTTAATATTTTGTTTGAACGGAAGGTTGAAAAAGAAAAAAATAGAGAGATAAAAAATTTGTGTTTTTGTTTTGCTTGTAAACTCTTAACTTCATTTAGCTAATAATTTTCTCTAGGATTCCCTGCTTGGGAATCTTTTTGTTTCAAGAGAGAAAGAAAAAAAAATAATTTTATTTAGTTGAATATTAAATATAAATTCCAATTGATAAAGATTATCTATATAATCTCTTATAATTTCACAAAAGTTATATTTTATTATTCTTTAAATTGGAATGTAACGCGAACAAAACAATACCAATCTAACCAAGCTAATATGAGGTGAAAATATTTATATATTTAAACAGAATTATTTATATTCTTTACCTTTCGCTTTCTTTCCTGCCCGCTGAATAAAAAAAATTGCAAAGAAGACTTATATATATATAAGTTTCAATTCCATAAAACATAAAATAATGTTTTTGGTAAATTACTCTAAATAATCGAGACAGAGATTACCAAAAAAATATAATAATGAAAACAAAACAAAACAGGCCAACCACTCCCTTATAAACAACGCAAGCAGCATAACCGACTCTCCTTCCATTCCATTCTTTCAATTTTTTTTGTTGTCCTCTCAAGACACCCAAACCCAATAAACAAACAAAAGAACACAAAACAAAACCTCAATCCCTCCTCAATCCTCATCCTTTCCCTCTGATCCCAAGAAACCAAGAAACTCAGAAACATTAAACACACAATTCACTCATGACCCTTCTTTCCATACTCCTCTCACTCTTGCTCTGCCTCTCCCTCCCTTTGATCTCCTATGCCCAGACTGAAGAGTTTGCCCCGCCAGGCCCCACCATATACTTCCGGCCAAGCGTGGCTATCGTTATCGGCATTTTTGCCATGATGTTTTCCCTAACTTTCCTTCTTTTGATGTATGCCAAGTTCTGCCACTCCAATTCATCTCTTGCTGGTAACGATGCCGCCGATGTCTTCCTCTCACCTGACCGGGCTAACTCCCCGTCAACTGGCATCGACAAGTCCGTCATTGAGTCCCTCCCTTTCTTTCGCTTCTCGGCCTTACGAGGATCCCGTGAAGGAATGGAGTGTGCTGTCTGTCTCTCTGCCTACACTGATAACGAGTTGCTACGCCTCCTGCCGGCATGCAAACATGCGTTTCACTTGTCGTGTGTTGATCAGTGGTTGGAGCACCACTCGTCATGCCCCCTTTGCCGGGCATCTGTTTTGGAGTATTCAGGAGAGGCAGGTGACACACTGGCACCTGACGTGCTTTCTCTGTTCGTGGAAAGAGAGCCCTCATGCCGGTTTGATGAAAAAAAGACGAAAGAGGTAGTGCAAGACAAAGGTGCAGTCAAGCCACCTGAGCCTGAGTACGACAAGTTCAAACACCGGATTGTTATCTCGGGTGCAGTTTTGAAGAGCCGGTGGAGTGATCTCAACTCAGCTGATCTCATGTCGTTGAATTGTGATATGTTAAGGGTCGACTCGAGCCGACGGTTCTCTTCCCCAGTTTTATTTGCTAAGCCAGAGAGCATCCCAGAAAAATCACCCGATGAAAAGGTATATTCTTACGTATTGTGTAATTGTAATATCACTGTATATATAAATGTATTTGATATAGTTAGAGCGATCATATGATGCTACTGTTGCAGCTTATATATGAATTTTATGATTGGTACGGTACAACCTTGCAACACCGAACCCTATACCAGTTGGCATCGGTAACAACTCTTTAGTGCTGTTCTAGTACGGATCAGGACAAGTGGTAGTGTGGTACCGCTCTAAAACGACCCATTTAGGATGGTATATTGTATTCAATCAATAATACTGATTAATGAAAACGACCATAAATAATTATGTACACCATTTATGAAACAAAATGCTAACAAACTAGGATGCATAATTGTAGCTGGTGAGTATCAAAGAGGAGATGGAAAGGAAGAGGCTACTTGAGCTGAAAGCCAATCAGCTGACCAGCTCTGGCAAAGAAAGAAGTACAACAGCCGAACCGACGGCTGCGATTTCAAGGGCAACCCGATCAATGTCAGAGATTGTCAACTTTGCACGGCTTAGTGGGTCGAGGGACCCGAACCCAGTTGGGCCCGAGGATCGAGTGAGACGTATGTGGCTCCCAATCGCACGACGAACCGTGCGGTGGTTTGCCGGGAGGGAAAGTAGGTCCCACATGCCGTACACCAGGGAGGAGTTCATTGCAAGTAGCCCGGATTACAGGACAGAGGTAGATATTGTCACCTCGGTCTAAGGCTAGTTAATATTTAAATTTAATTAAGCAGGATAATCCACACAGGTTGCGCTTTGCTTCTCCAAGAATGCTTCCCAATGCAAGATTGTTTTGTTTAATCTGCTGTGGTGCTGAGGTGGCGAATTGAGGCCAATAACTTAAATGTTTAAGGGCTATCTATAAATCTAAGGAGAAGTTGATAAAGGAATTGATGGGTTTTTGTTTTGTTTATTGTATATTAGAAATTTTAAGAGCTGGTTTTGAGACATTTAGCTCTGTCGACAACAAAAGCCCTGAGTTTTTTTTTTTTTTTTCTATTTCCACTTTTTTTATTTGTTAGTTTTTAGTTGAATTTGTCTTGGCTTTGGCCGTTGGACATTATTCTGTGAATATGAATGGAAATCACGTTGTAGCATATCATTTTTTTCCCTTTTACTTTTATACCTATATTGAAACATTAGCATTTTATATTGTAGAAATTGAGCTTCCCATGATGGCATGATCATACATAAGTGTTGTATATTTTTTCTATAATAACGATTCTTTTGTTCGATATATCCTATGGAATTCAACTTCCTATAATTTGTCTTATCTGTCCCAATCATATTCCTCAATCGCACGTTTGTTTATTATACAAAAAGTTTCAATTTAGGAATTTAAATTCAAACCTTTGGACTTATTTCACATTATGAGCAATGCATACACACAAATACTTTAAGACAAAATAAAAATCAATATATTGTATACTTTTAGTCAACTTAGTGGAGGACTGGAGGTATTGAGTTAAAATATTTTGTTGTAGAAAGCTATAGAACCATCCATTGCATTCTATAAATTAATTCCTAGATACAATGCGAAGAAATCTTCGATCACGCCGTAATGATGAAAACGCATCAACTAAAATTATTGTTTGACCTGAATATACAATTTATTTTTTCTTTCGCGAGAACAATGTTAGTTGTTTGGGAAGATTTTTCTATTTCTATCTGTCGTAATTCATATTTTTCCTTTTTATAATTTGAAAGGAAGGTGGGTTCGTAATTAGGTAGCACATAATTTTATATGAGTTTTGATTAATCTCTCTTTATTTTTTTTCCTTTTGAAAAATAGCCACCCAAACAAGGAGGCGTGAAATGCTTTACTGATGCAATTTTGATTTATACCACCATGGGTTATGGCCAATATATTAGCCTAAATAAAAATAAAATAATTTAAAACTTTGAATAAAATGGATATTTATTTTTGAAAATTATTAAAAGTGATTAATTCCTTCATTAAATATGTAACCTGGAAAATTTATATTTTCTTATCACTTTATTAAAGTTAAATGAAAAGAACTAAAAAAAAAAGGAATAAAAATATCACAATATCATATTTCTTTTCCTTGCATTTTCATTCTCTCTTGCTCTGTTGCTCCTATATTTCTTTCTTTCTTTCACTTCGAGTGGATCAAACAACGTGGCAACAGATAAAATCTTTACAATCACTTTTGTTTTCTTATTGATTTGATAAATAAATTATTATGAGTTTTCATTGCAGCAGAGACTGCAGACGAATCGTATAATTACTGGCAGATAATTTATTTGCAGTACGCATATTCAAGATTATTTGATGTAGAGAGATTGATTAAAAGACAATTCGATTATTTACACTTGAATTGTTTTTCAGATTTCATCCCCTAACTTCAAAAAATTTTAAACATGATATGTATATATTCTTTATGAAACAAATTAATTAACAGTTTAAATACAACATTTGACTTCTATGTTTTATAATATAAAATATACGTACGTAAGAGAAGTTCAACATTTTGTGGTATCAAAAAGTTATTACACTGAAACCCTCCTTAGGGACCAAAATTTACATTTTTTCGAATTTTTTTACTATATATTATGATATTTTCAAATTGGAGGGCCTGAAATATTCAAATTGTAGTGTTTTTTGAAAATATCAAAATATATAGCAAAAAAATTTGAAAAAATGTAAATTTTGGTCTCCAAGGGTTTTTCAATATGGAGAACAACTTGAACGGTTCGGATCGGCCGTTTGAATTTTGGATCTCGAAAAATGACTCATGTGTACGGGGACGATCCGTACACATCAGTGTTCTATATCCATTATATATATAGTGAATGGATAAAATACACTGATGTGTACGGATCGTCCCCGTACACATGAGTCGTTTTTCGAGATCCAAAATTCAAACGACCAATCCGAACCGTTCAAGTTGTTCTTCATATTGAAAAACCTTCGGAGACCAAATTTTACATTTTTTCGAACACTGATGTGTATAGAGGATGGATATAGAACACTGATGTGTACGGATCGTCCCCGTACACATGAGTCGTTTTTCGAGATTCAAAATTCAAACGGCCGATCCGAACCGTTCAAGTTGTTCTCCATATTGAAAAACCCTCGGAGACCAAATTTTACATTTTTTCGATTTTTTTTACTATATATTATGATATTTTCAAAAAACATTACAATTGGAGTATTTCAGACCCTCCAATTTGAAAATATCATAATATATAGTAAAAAAATTCGAAAAAATGTAAAATTTGGTCTCCGAGGGTTTTTCAATATGAAGAACAACTTGAACGGTTATATATATATAAGAATAATACTTAGTACTACTAAATCTCCATTTTCCTTTCTCTATGTATGCATAAAAACTCAGAGGTTTGTTTTTAACTGAATTTCATAGGCATTAACGCCATAAGAAAATTGCATATATAGCCTCAATATCTTACAAAGTTTTTTAGGCCCATCAAAATTATACTGGAATGTTGCAATATTTACGTGGATGTATTCTTTTTAGATAGCTCGACAGCGACTGCCAAGTTAATATTTACGTGGATGTAGAGCAAACGATATTAGACTTTATGTTTAAAATTTTATTGTCAAATATTTTTAATATAAGCATGACAAACACTACGATCATATTTGAATCCTCTTTTTATTTATTAGCAAATTAGTACTTAAATGATAAATGATATACCTATTTAGATTAGGAGCATATCACACGCTGGCAAGGCAGGTGCGTCTCTGACAAATTGTCTATATTATAAAGAGTTCAAATCGTCATGGAGGTGCGTCACTGGTGAGTTAATCAGATTGCATTTAATTATCATTGTTTCATATATTATGAGTACCCTTCCAATAGTATTCGTGGCTCAATTGCCTCCTCGATCAATTTACAATCAGAAATATACGAGCAACATTTTACTAGTGGCTAGCAATTATCCTTCAAATTAATGTAGTTCAATGTTCATCAAGAACCCTAGAAATAATCATTTTACCAAACCTTTAGGTGGCACCGACCACCAGCTAGCATAAACTATGAACAAAATGCATGCAATTTGCCTTAAACATTTTATAAGTGCCATAAGCTAACGGACTGACATCTATGTCATAATATACGTGCAATACCAAGATCGAATTCATTTGCATATTTTTTTTCTTTTCTGTAAAGTTATTTTTAACTAAGAGAACATATTTATTAGGCAAACTATGCAGTGGACTAATTAAACCAGACTTAAATCTACATTGTTAATCTAAAATTATAAACAAAGAATATATTTGTGTTATTTTCTTCTTTTTCCAGGCCCCCTTGTATATCTCCTCAAGTGATTTTGTTCAACGTCTTATTTCTCCATCCTTCCGTCCTTTTCCTTAGAGGTATCTTCTGCTCTGTTTTTGTAACAATACTGTCTGATTAGTCGGTAATTAAAGTTCCAAATTATCTGTATAAGTTAATTAATGATATAATTATGAAATAAATTAAAGTAACAGTAAAATCTGACGGGAAATTTAAGTCTGAGGACATGGAAATGTTCGTTATAATTTTCTGAGTATTTTTGTATATTTGCCACAATTTTCTGACTTCTGGAATGTATTTAAATAATTTTGTGAGAAAATAGCTAATTTACAAAATGACTGTCAGTGATTTATTACACCAAAATTACACAGATCTGTTTGCAAAAGAACCTGACTATTTTTCGATAAAATTATTTCGACGAGGAGCTCTCTCTCCTTCTGCCTCGTCTCCTCCGTCTGACTTGTTTCTCTCTTCTCCTCTCTTTTGCTTCGAGTTACTCAAGCTTGTGCTCTGGATTAAGTGGATTGAGGGGATTGGCTGGCGGAGATGTCGCCTCTAAGGTGCCCCGTGTAGAGGATGCCACCTCTGCTACACCTCATGCGTCTTCACGCTGCTGTCTCGTGCGATACTCTTCTCTGTCCGCTTCTCTGTGTGTTGGATGGATCTGATTGGTTGTGGGGGAGTGGGACGACGTGGCATCATCTCCATCTAAGCCTCGAACCGCCTCTCTTTCTCTTCTTCTCTACGAAGGTAAGTTATTTATGTTAGGGTTCGGATTTGGGGATTTTTCTTGGGGCTAAGAGAAGAGGAAAAGAAGGAGGAGGAGGCCAGAGGAGGTAATCGTCTACCCCTAATTCTTGGTTTTTGCTATCAATTTGATAGAATTATACTTGATTAATTTCTAGGGTTTTTGTTCTCTGTTGACAGTAAGTGCATAGAATTAGCCCTGTGTCTCATAAGCATCACCTTGATCTTAGCCCTAGTTGTCCTTGAATTTTTGAGGCATTTTGTGAAGGATCAAGAGAGAGGTATATCTCTTCCGATCGATTTTTAGTTTAATGGATATCTTTGATTTATGTTATGTTAAATTGTTAGCTACTAACTGTGCTTGGGAAATCTGATACAGAGTTCACTTTAGTTCTGTTAACTAGTGCTAATTGACTTGTTTATGTGCTAACTTATTCTATTATTCGATGTTATATAATTGCTTCTGAGGGATTGTGACTTGATTTCTGTGGGGTATTGATTAACTCAATTGGAGTGCTATGTTGTTTCTGAGGGGAGTTACTTGACTGCAATAGAGTTTATACTTATCATATAGGGCATATATGAGTTGCAGCATCTATTTAGTTGTTTAAGTGATCAATAATAGGCATATACATTCTATATGCTGCATATCTGAGTAGTAGCATCCTTTAGAAGAGCAATATATGCATATTTCTATGTTATGCATCATATGTGAATAAAACTGGAACTGAAATGGTGATTATTAGGTTGTATAAGTGTTTAGATATTTGATGTACATAATCTGTGAAGGAGTTGTAACTAGCAGTAAGCATATTGGATGGGTATGAGTGTAATATCATGTCATATTGTATGATATAATGTGTAAATAAGAAACTGTGGCAGTATAATAGTTAAGTGGTGCATAATTTGTGTCTCTGGTTCATATTCAACTATGCCTGATGTTGTAACATGTATATTTGACTTGATAGATATGGTATACATGCATAAAACTGGAACTGTGGGGTTTATTAGGGTATATATCAGCATTAAGTGAGGTAATTACTGAAATAAGCTTGTGCATGGGCATTCTGATTCATATTTGACTGATCTGAACCATGTTTGAGGGTTATGTTACATGTTTTTCATAAAAAGTGATGAAGAAGTATTAAGATGCATGTTTCTTTTGGCTTATGCAATTCAGAGAGGGAAAATCATGAAAATTGTGTAAATTACTTGTTAAAATGATTATTCAATCATCTACATGGAGGTGTTTGTGTTAAATTTCTGGGGATGTTCATGCTGTTGGTTCAAATTGGAATGATTTTATGATAATGAAGGGTTAAGCTTGTATCAGGGGCATAACATGCATATTTTGAGTTGAGGCGGTGCATATTTGATACATATCATGTATTCTAGACTTTCATTGATGCATTTACACCTTGGTACCAGTTACTGGTACACTAACAGTGGGTGAAATCGATATTCTGGCAAGTATTAAGTGCTCTGGGATGTTAACTGCGATTTCTGGATGTTTGTGGACTTGTTTGCAAATTTCTGAGGGCATAAAAATAAAGATCCAAGGGCTTATTTGTGACATATGGAGTATTTATAATTTCTGGTGGGCTTATGCGAAGAATTTGAGGGTTTAAAACTTTGTTATGGGCTGGATTGAAAAATGACTGATGGCTTATCGGATCTGGTTGGTAATTTTCTGTCGGACCCATTACGGTTGGACTCAGTCGACTTGGTCAGGTCGACTGAGCTTGACCTGCTGGCTTTTGGGTTGTCGCTAGATTTTTGGACTTGGGCTGGAATTGTTGTGGGCTTGGCTGAAGGAAAGAAAAGAAAGAAAAAAAAAATATATAGATGTGGGCTTTCGAAATTTTCTGTGGGCTGAAATGTCTCGCACCTTTTTGGACCCTGATCCTCGGAAGGGGGAAATGACCGGATACTCCCTCGGGGGAAAAAGATATTGCGGACGAGATACCCCTCGATCGTTTCAAAACTCAGACATCGATATCCACCTGACAAGGAATGGGGGTATTGACATGGTTTCGAACCTTTCGAGAGTTTGATTGTTTACTGCAGGTCCTTTTCTTCCAGTAGGCGCAAGCCCCTACTGTTAATTACCTCTGAACCAAGTCAAGAGCACCTCTAGATCGGGATAATCAATAGACTAGGCATGACCGTTAGCATTTCAGCATTTTACTAAAAGACACTTGACACTAGAAGGACATATATGAATGGTGACATGAGCGGAACAGGTATTATAACCATGAGAGAGTCAACATAGTGCAAAACATGATGCAAGGACATTTAGTTCATATTTGAGATTCCAAGATTTTTTTGAGTTTGGTCATTTAACCCTATTTTTATATATTTGACAATTTCCTTGTTTTATTCTCTTCAAACCATACGCATTGTAAGTCTAAAGAGAACGGACATAGACGTGTAAAGTTTCGGTATTCTGATATATTAAAGCTTTAACTACTTTAATACTTCAACATATCAACGTATTTAAACTTTGGTCTGTTTGTTGACGTGTTAGAATCAAGGTTATCAGACGTTTCTGGAAACTCGGGCGTTAAAGCATGTAGAGGTTTCGGTCCTTGAACGTGTGTCGATTCTGGTCAACTATTGACGTGTCGAATTTCTGGCCCTGTGACGTGCAAGAGTTAGGTTATAAAACGTTTTAAACTTTGGTTTTAGGGCGTGTTTAGAAATTCTGGTCACTTTGGACATTTTAAACTTTGGTCTTCTTATGTTCTAGAATTTACCAAATTCTGATTTTCAGACGTATTTAAAGTTTGGTCCCTGGATTATGGAATTTCATTTCTGGATTTATATTACTTTGGATTTAGGTCCGAGTCTGGAGTCTGGGTTTTCTAGATCTAGACTTGATTTGGATCTTTTTGTGCTTGGATTTAATTTGGGTTTGGATCTTCTGGGTTTTGGATTTAATTTGAAATTTATTTTTTTGGAATTTAATTTGGGTTTGATTTCCTGGATTTTTGGATTTATTTTGAGTCTGGATTTTTGGAGTTGGGTTTGATTTGAGCTTTGATTTCCTGGATCTGAGCTTAAGATTTATATTTTGGGTTTTCTGGAGTTGGATTTGATTTGAGTTTGGATTTTCTGGATTTGAGTTTGGGGATTTGTATTTTAGATTTTTATGGAGCTAGATTTAATTTGAGTTTGGGTTCTGGATTTAATTTGAGTTTTGGATTTGGGCTATGGGTTTTATTTCCAGATTTCCCGAGAGTTTTGCATAAAATTCATTCTTAACGGCAATTACCGTTTAATTGTACTTGCTGTCCAAATCATCTTGAGGTACCTGCTGTCAAAGGGGTTCATACCCTTACACTTTTATGCACCTTTTTATTGAATTTTAACATAATTCACTTTTTGGGTATGTTTGCATTATTACTTTTAATCATTTCTTTATGAATTTAATTTTAATTCTCTTTTGGTTGGGAATTTGAACTTGGAGTGTTATAGGGAAATGTTCCTCATATTTTTCTGGACATTTTGGTATTTTGTGGGAATTTTCTGGACTTCCTAGCTATTTTTAGTGTATTTTTTGAAATTTCTGTGTTTTGGAAAATATTGATTGGTTGCTGGATTTGGTGTTTTATGTTTTGTTGTCAGAGGCCCACTACACGCCGCGCGTCACAGATAATCAAATGAAATCGCTAAGGGAAGACGCGGCTGAACCGTTTGGCACATACACGTGTTCATGCGCCGGGTCCTCCTATGTTTTATCTGTTCCGATCTCGTCTCTTCAAACCATTGACTGGATACCTCCAGTTTTGTGCCAGTGACGACTCTCGGCCATTATGGAAGCTGCAACTAGGTTTCAAACTGCCGTGGACGTCACCTAGGCTTGTCTCTGCTACTTGTTTGGGTTGCGTTTTCCAACTCGAGATGGTATTACCTCTTTCCTTTTATGTTCTGACGGGAGGTTCCAGAAGGCAGGGCGACAAACTTCGACAGTAGTTCTTGCCGGTGACTCCTCTTTGAGTGTCGTAGGATTATTACGGGACCATTCAAGGAACTAATTAAAACTCCATTCATTATTTATTGTAATTTTGATCTCAACTTTGATCTTTGGTCTGGTATTGACTTCGACAGGATAATCAACTGAATTAAATTGACTTTGTAAACTAAGTACTAAATATGGAACTTCATAAGTAGATATCTTATCAATATATGTATGAAATTCTGTTTTTTTTTTTTTTTTTTTTTTTCTTAGGGACATCATCATCTTCAATCTCCTAAGTTTTTTTATTTCACCTGTAGGTTTTTTTTTTAGCGAATATCCTTGTAAGAGAAAGGTTTGTACTAATAATTGATGAGACTGACTAAAACTCTTTATTATGACACGGGTCCAGAATAACTAAACTTATTATGAGATTTATTCTATGTATATATGCACATATGTTCTTTTCTTTATCTTTAACTTCTCTTTTTTTTTACAAAATACGACCATGTATATTCTGAGGAAAATTAAAAGGAAGTTTCAGAAATGCCTTCATGCATTCTTGCTGAGTAAACCAAACAATAAGCAGTGCAATTATAGCTATTTGAAAAGCAAATCATATGAACATAAATTCCATTTCCCTGACTGACAGTAATGCATTCATTTGGACTTAAATTCACTTTTTTTTTGTTTGACAATGAGACAAATTCAATTTAGTCCTTATTATTTTTTTTACTTTTACCTATCAAGGCCTTTATTACGTGACTAATTAAAATACGGGGTTAATTAGGCCCAAAATTCATTTTTTTTACCCAAAACTATCATGATAATTGAGCCCACCTGAATTCCAGTTAATTGTCTAGTCCATAGGTTGAATTAGATCATAAGGACGGAGTCTAAGTCACGTACCTCATTTCTTAACTCAAACCATGAATTTGACAACCAATAGGTATCCATATGTTTCTAAAAAAATTGTTTAAAAGAAAAGGAACAGACAAGAAACATTTTAAGGTTCAGAAGAAGTATATTTTTTTTACTGGATATTACACCGAGTTTAGGCAAATATGCAAGAAATGCTTAACTATGCAACTAATACAGAATAATACTCTCGAAACATAATTTTTTGTTTTCAAACTGAGAAACCTTACTGGCACTTCCTGAGGCAGAGTCTAAGTCATGCACACAAGAATGGACAGCAGTACTCAGTATAGTCATATAAAAAAAAAAAAACGTAAATAGTGTGTAAACAAGAAAATATGAAGTTTGCTATTGACCCCATTGAGGACATAACTAGCATTGGTGAAGGCAGAGTCTAAGTCATGCACTCCATCCATGCCAGTCACAACCTCCATGAGGACATGTTTGAAATCAAGAGAGGGAATCAACAAATTAACATCAAAATAAGAAAAAGTGTCACAAATTACACTAAGGAACCAGTACAGTAAACAAAAGCATCTTTTATTGAAAACTCGGAGGCCATTACAAGACTTTACCTTAAAACTTCTCTTTTTTTTACAGCAATTCGACTAAAAATAACACAATGGCCTCCCTTTCTTCAGTCATCTGGGGGAGTATTTATAGGAGAAGTGCTCTAGGGTTTCGCTCCAAGCCCCTCTGCCACATGGCATCATCTCCACATTCCAATGTTTGATGGAGGGTCTTGATTTATCAAAGAACTTGCCGCCTCAATTTTTTTTTGCACAACTTCCTTCACTCTTGTCCCTCCTTGTTCAATTATACTATCTAGTAGTTGGGTGACATTTGGCAGTGGGTGTGAAGATGACATGTGGGACCCTCACAACTTAGTATGCCATGTCATATGAGGAGTGTATTTTCTACTTCATTCTACTGGATGTATGTTTGGGAAAGGGTTTTGGCGCCAGCTGGGTGCATGAACAGATGACAGCCATCTGTACCTTCATGGGCAGTGGAGGGTGGAGATTGTATCACATAATATAGCTTCTATATTCTTTCATCAGCTACAGGCGTCAGTGCATGCATCTCCTGATCACTCAAGGACATACACCAGCTCTCCATTTATGCTTCATTGTATGATTTATATGGCAGAACCTGGTGTGGCCATGTGTATCATTGGTTAGTCATGAGACTATGCATTCTAGGCCCCAATGCCAGGGATGATGCTCCATTAGGTAAAATTAGGGGTAACTGGTTCATTTATGCATCAGTTTTGTATATGATAATACCTAATGCAGCCTGGTGTGCAATTGGCTAGTCATGAGCCCATGGGTATAGGTTCCATAGCCCAAGGGAATTTTTTAACAAGCACAACTGAACTCAAGTGAGGCTAATTAAGTTATACATATCTTCATTTATGTATATTTTGGTCTAATTTGAGGCTGTAAAAGGGTGCCAAACAATTACTCAGCACTCAATTTCCTTTTCTACCCTTCTGTAACATGTCACAATTTGATTTCTATTTCACTGTGTTTATGCAGAAATTTCTCTTTAATTCAACTTAAGCTCTATTATTATTGGCTAATGTTGCTGTTTGGTGTTGGGGCCATATTTCATCTTCATTGTGAAATTCATTTCTTCTGGCGCCAAGGAGTGAAAGGTACAATGTAGTATCTTCATCGATTGGTGTCATACAGTTGGCTTGACAAGATCATATTTCTCCTTCCATCTGAGCCATAGGATGCGAGGGATCCAATACGAAAATGCCTTTGATGTGCTTTCTCTGTGTATTATATCATAGAGATGTATTTTCCCTTTTAAACTTTAACAGAATATAGTACAAGGGATAAGTGTCTCATTTTCATCATAACCATCCAACGATCACAAGCCTATGTTGTTGTCATGCTTCTGTTGAAGCTATACCCCTTTTCTCAGGTATAGACTCAGTTTTGCAGGCGCCAGAAACGACAAAAGGAAGAATTCCTCCTCCATTTCAGCACCATCAGTGCATTTTCTCTACTGGACGTATCTAGTGTTCTGGACTATTCCGAGAATTTTGATTTCACTCTATTCTTTTGTAGTTTTTGGGTAGGTCTCTATGTTAATCCTGCTGTGGAGAGCATCATCTTGAGGGTATCACCTATTCTCTTCTTTTCCATTTCAAAAGTTCTCTACTGAGCTTGAACTTGACGCCATGGCTGACAGTGTGTTTCATTCATCATGGAGGAATTGACATTGGTTAACCCATCTCAACTTTCTTCCAGTATTCGGGGAAACTATCAAGGCAAGTTATCTCCTAAATTTTGCTTGAAACATTTCAGAGAGGCAGCTTCACCAAACCCGACACCCCCCATCAATGGTGACTGATCCTTTTACAGAAATTGATCAAAATTGATCTTGAAACCCTCTTCTTCATGCCTCAGAGAAGCTTTCTTGGTTATTCAATTACCTTTTCCTTCATTATTTCGCCTTACTGGCTTTTTCCAATCGCAACTCGTTTGCTGAGGTTTTTTCGACTTTTCCGAACTGTAGGCTCAGAAGGTGGCCGTGCTTGGTGTCGCTGAGATCGTGGTGACACCCTCTACCTGGTGGTCTGATTAGTTTAAGCGGCGGTGGGGTGTATCGCCGGCGAAGGCGGAGACCTAGCGACTTCGTCGCGTTGCTTCTGCAGGCAAGTACACAGTACCTCTCCTTTTTTTCCTTTTTCCATTAACAGAAACTGGTGGGGGCCACGGGATTGGGCCAATGGGGAGTTGACGCGTGTTCATCCCAGACCAGACTCGATCGAGTCAACTGGGAACTGTTAGACTCGTGTCGACGAGTCTGTTTCCGCCTTCGGGTTCAGCGACGAAAGAAGAAGGGAAAAAGAATTGGGTTTGGGCATATTTGGGCTGAATTGATCCAGGCCTGATTTATTTCGGCTGGAGCCCAATTTGATTTAAACCAGACGGGCCATCTTTGAATAACCAATATATGTTTGGTTTTAATCCCATTTAACTAATCCAATATGCAAAGGTAATTTAGTATTAAGCCCAGATTAGATATATGTATCCGTTTGGTCGTCCCGGTGCTGAGTTATCTGTACTTGTCATTGTACTGAGCCTCGTCCATATACCGGAATTTTGTATTGCTCAATTTCAAACAATTTGACTGGTATTGTTGTAGTGTAGGGATTTGATGTGGAATTTGGTATGAGACTTTAGAAAATGTACAATGTTTGACCGTCATACAATTTCCATCTCTTTTTTCTTTATATAATTAATTAATTAATTAATTATGTGAGATTTTAACGTTTTTCACATAACTTAATTAATTAACTAATTAATTTCTTAGTGACTTGGCAGGTTTTGGTTTGAGTCCCCAAACTTTTGCACAAATTTTACTTTTAGGGCCCCCTATATTTAATTAATTAATTAATTATGCGAGCGTTGGCATATTCACATAACTTAATCAATTAATTAACTATTTTGTGTGGGTTTTATCGTCTTGCCTGTGGATTTTTTTTTTGCGGGTCATTGCTTATGAATTTTTTGTTTCATCATATGACATCTTTCATTTCTGCAGGTCTCTTTGCTGACGTCCACCAATTCGTCATATGGCAAAATTTGGAGGCAAACAAATGCCCCCCACCAGAGTGGAGTGTGAGGTATGATTCCGAACAGTCTACTCTGGTGCCCCCCAGCCTCCAGATTATCATTTTGAGGTTGAGATCAGTGTTTACTCATTTTTTGGTTGTTGTTGTATCTTTGTAGGCGATCATGGGGCCTGTGGAAGAGATTTATAGCACCGTTCCTCGTTTTGTCTTTGTCAGGACCGGCTCTTACGGTCCCTCCGATGAGGCTATCACCGATTATATCGAGCATTACTTGGATCCTGAGAAGGTTCACAAGCATCTTCATAGCAAGTGGAGGAATGCCATCCTTCGAGGGAGGGACAACTTTCATGGATTGCTGGTCCGTCATAACTGCTCTCCTGTGTACTCCCAGCATGCGTATCCTCGTTTGAGACCTGACCCTCCTTCTTATACTGAGGTACGTTCTCGTAGCCAGACTTATGATACATTTGTGTCTGGGAGTCAGCGTCGTGTTGCCAGTGGGAGTTCTATCCGCACTTTTGAGGGTCTTTTCTTGGGCCCCGCTGGCAGGATTGGGTCTCGCCAGGATTACCACTTGCTGAGTACTGAGATGATAGAGGGTCATGTTATCCCGTGGTCTCCGGGAGGTTTGAATGTCCAGGGTGAACTTCGTTGTGTCTCGGGACAGACTGAGTGGACCCGTCATGTGTTGGGTCGTATGGGCTCGTCGTTGAATGAGATTGAGATATTTGGGGGAGTGACGCTGGCTCTATTCATGTATACATGGGATCCTATCATTCTTCGGGCCATGGCTACCAATTGGAGTTACATAGACAACACATTTGTCTTGGAGGATCGACAGGCCACTATTGATCTGAACCAGATGGTTCGTTTACTAGGAGTTCCGGCTGATGGTTTGTTTTATGAGGAGCGAGTTCCGTCAGAGTTAGAGCTTTATGGTATGAATGAGTATGGAGATTTCTTTCACAAGGACTCTCTTCGCACCGTTTTCAGAATCTATTATGAGATTGCTATGACCCGATCCTCTCAGGGATTAGGTCGAGAGGTTCCTTTTAAGGACTGGATCGGGTATTTCATGGACAAGGTGCCATCTGAAAGGGCCAAGGGCTTCGCTAAACCTTTAGAGCCCGTTATACCTGGTTCAAATAAGCTTTTTGCTCCCAACCACTATGTTCCATGGGAAGAGTTGAGCTCACGTGTCCTCGATCAGGATACTATTCTGACAGCATATTTAGCATGGTGGATATGCTATTTTGTGGTGGTTATCGAGCCAGCAGGTGTCATCAGGCATGGAGTATTCGTCATGGCTGATGCTTTGGTGCGAAAGCATAAGGTATCTTTAGCTTCGGCTGCCTTGGTCAATACTTACCGTTCATTACGGGAGCTTACTTCTTCCAGAGATCCCTCGAGGGCTTATGTAGTTATGCCCCTACACATTTTACATGGGTGGTTCAATGTGTATTGGGGCGGGTGTTATGCTCCTTCTACTTCTCGGGGTCTACGCGGATCCAAACCAGCTCTTAGTCTTATAGCTGGTTCTTCTGTTCACCCCCCAGATCAGCTTACTGCGCACCGGTTCTTCTCCCAGAGCAGTCAGTTCATCACTGAGTATCGTCCTGAGGCTTTTTCGCAGGGTTGGCCCGTGGTTACTGGCGAGTTTTACCGGTTGGAAGATTCTAAGGCGTCTCACGAAGGAGCTCCCCCTAGGTTACTTTCTCGGAGGAACCGGCGAGCACGCGATCACGCTTTTGGGGTTCGCGAGGGGTGTTTGATCATTCGCATAGGTGATCGAGTTATTTCTGAGGCTTATCTTCCCCAGAAATGTGCGTGGCAGTTCGGATATGACCAGGATGTTCCATCATCTTCACTCCCTGATCCTCCGAGGGATATATCTTTACGGTATTGCGCAGATCAGGCCGCATTTGCATTACGTCTGGGTACCGGTAGCAAATGCGACGTACCTGATGCTGAGAGAGAGGGTTGTATGACTATAGGCCATGACCGCTGGTTTAGGGGATGGGCCGTGATCCCTCATTCGTATTCCTTTGATCTTATCATGGAGCGAGTGTACCCGCCTACGCGTGTCATTCCGCCGGATCTGAATGCTTCTTTAGGCGGTTTCAGACCTTTGCGAGCTACTCAGGGGGTAGATAGGCGGCTTCCACTCACTTTCCGGCCGGCTAGCTTCAGCGAGCTATCCCCATCTTTTGATGGCTCCATCCCAGGTATTTTTTGCTTTGTATTTCCCTATCTCTCATTTCTCTTTTCTTTCTCTGTCACATATGTTTATGATGTCTGAAATAGGTCTAGGAGAGTGCAATTTGGGCCATTTCCATTTCAAGCTCGAAGGTAACCCTCCGACAGAAGATGGTTGGTCTCAGGCATCCGGGCCCAAGAGTTATCAATTCTGGGCCATGTATACAGGTATGTGAGGTTCTCTTGACCCTTATTTTTGCCTTTTGCGTGCGTTTGGGCTTATAAAATCATTATGTTAGGTGCTTCTGCGTCTGAGCCTGAGCCAGGGCCTGTGCTTGAGCCTGTGTTTGATCCTTTGGCTCCTGAGGACGATCCGGATTTATCTTCTTGCCCTTCACCGGAGTATCCCGAGGAGCTTGCAGAGGAGGAGGCTCGCGCAGAGCTGAGGAAGAGATGCCGCGAGGATTCTCCGTCTTTGGAGGAGGTATCCCGCTATGAGCTGCGGTCGAGACTGGGGGAGAGCTCTTCTAGTATTAGATTCTCTATGGAGCCTCCCTTGCTTACACCTTTTACAGGTATGCTCTTTTCTTCGTATTTCTTCCGTTTCGTTTCGTTCCTATAGTATTATCTCATGTTTTATGTCCAGGTACTTCATGTTCTGGATTGTGGGGCAGTGCTCTTGTTGCTGAGTCTAGTGCCGGTGGGACGGAGACAGTGATTCCACCGGAGACCATAGGGGCCATTGCGACATCAACTATTGAGCCTGACGCAAATGCTAGTGTGATTGCGCCTGTTGAGGCTGAGGCTGGAGGAGTCGAAGTGGAGATGGTGGAGATAGAGATACTGGAGGTACCATTTGAGGAGATGCTGTACCCTAGTTCTGCTATTCCAGCCCCATTCCTTGAGGATGACGATTTGTTTGTCCCGGATGACTCTCTGGCTATTGTTCCGGTGACAGTATTGGGATGTGAGCCAGCCTCTTTACCTCAGATTCCTCCGATACTTCGAGGATTAGGTACTGTATTTCCCTTATCTGCTGTATCTTACTCATTTTATATTTTCTGGCATTCATTATGAGTCAACTATTTTGCAGGACGGTTCCCTCCTTGGCTAGGGGCATTTGATGTTGACCTATGGGTCTCGGGTTTACGGCAGCTGTGTCGCCAGTACCAGTTTTCTGCTAGGAGCTTTGCTAGCATAGACGAGCTTTCAGACGCCATCCCCGGCGTGGAGCTGGAGATTCAGGAGGATATAGAGCCGGAGACTCAAGAGGATGTGGAGCCGGAGACTCGGGAGGATGCTGCTCTTGCCGTTCAGACTTCCTCAGGTACCCTTAGTTTCATAATTCTTATGGGCGCAACCATGAAACAAACAGGGTAAATTCCTTATTTGTTGACCTTTCCCCCTTTTTGCAGGGAAGGATATGATTGGCGCTCTGTTTGATGACTGTGATCTACAGACTCTTCACGACATCATCATGACAGACGCGGCTATAGGGACAGTGCCTTTGTCAGAGCTCTCGGTAGATTATTCTGAGTGGGCGACTGTCTTGTTGGGTGTGGACCCTATTGACTCTATCTTGCCTTCGGATGTTGGGACGAGCTACATTCCTACATCAGGAGTTGTACTGACAGAGTTGTCTGGTCCTGAGGGTGCAGGGCTTATGTCACCCGGTGGGACTGATGATGAGTTGCTTTCGGAGAGTGATGACATGGAGGGAGTAGTTGTTGATGTCGTGCTGGCCCTGCCTTGTCCTGGAGTTCCTTCTGTGGATAGCCCAGCTGATAGTGGTGCTACAGAGCCACTCTCAGGGGACACTGAGCCATTTTCTAGAGGCAGTGGTGGGACTGAGCCTTATCTTCAGAATGAGCCTGAGGTTGAGTCACCACTTTGTTGATGTCTTTGAGACATAATAGAGATTTGTGGAGTTGTTGCACTCCTTGTATCTTCCTTTATCGTACTTTAGTCTTTACTTAGCCTTGACATCATGCTTGTCTTGTCTTGTACGATTGTATAAGACTGGATATTTGTAGTGCTTTGCTCACGCTTCTGTGATATCTTTCTGGATTATATCTTTCCATGTTTTTCATCTGGTTTATCTTTCTGTGATATTTTCCCTCTAATCGCGGAGCGATTAGTGCATGAGAATCGAACGCCTTTAGGTTAGAATCTCGGCATCACCGCCTCTCATTCTTTATTTAAACGTCGCGGTAACGCCGCCCTTTTTACTTTCCGGGCTTAGCTTTTGTCGTCTCTTTTCACCATGTCTGTCTCGAACCCAAAACGTCTCCGGGACGCCTCTAGCTCTTCAGTGGCCAGCCCAGGACCGACTGTTCCCAATTGGTCTTTAGTTCCTGACAACTGCTATCTTTTCCGAGATGTCAGAGCCTTTGATTGCCATATGCATAATACCGGCGGTGATCGACGCCCAGTGGCCGATTGTTTCTTCTTTGCCCCTGACGGTGCCATAGTAGGCTAGCCTAAGAACTTGCTTGACGGCTGGTTGAATGCTTGGAACCTTAAGGGTTTGACTTTGTTCAATCGCTCTTACTATCCTTCGATTGTGCGTTTGTTTTATGCCAATCTTAGGGTAGCATTTGATCACTTTGGGGTTCCCTCTGCTTCTTCTTATTTGTTCGGTAGAGAGTTCCATATAGGGAGAGAGGATCTAGCTGCCCTTATCCAGGCTACCGAGAGTCTAGGTGGCATGGCTGTGTATGCCTATGAGTATTGGCCTCAGGGTTTTAGGACCTTTGGCGCTTGTCGTCGCTGGTTCAAAGCTTGTCCTTATGAAAAAGGTGCCGAGGTCGTATCCACCGAGCACTTGCCTGCTCTTCATAGGTACATTCGCACTTGCATTTTTCTTTAACTTAAGCATTTCTGACTTCATCAGGTTTATTTGTAGGGCTCTTTTCCTAGTGGTGACTCAAATTTTCTTCCCGCAAGGGAGTTTGACCAACCTTTCTCGACCAGGTGGTCTGTTTTATCTTCGCCTGCTTATCCGCAGGCGTGACAAGCCTGATTTGGCCAGCCTGATTCTTCAGCACATGCATCAGGCAGTAAGGTTTACACATGGGTGTTTGCCTTATGGTCATCTGGTAGCGGCTTTGATGCATCGAGCCCTGATCCCAGTGCCTGATATGCTGTGGGGGAGGCCCGTATCCGAGAGGGACATGGTGTACTGTCGCAACCTTCTGGATATCTTACCTTCTTTTGGGTGGGTTGGTGATCAGGACGGTCATTTGGTACCCGATCCCAATCATTTAGTTAATGGATATATCTTGCAGGAACATGCTGCCGTGAACCAGTACAGCCCGATAAGAGAAGCTTCTTCTCCCTCAGATGACGGGTCTGCTATTGGAGACCCTCCGCCGGCTCAAGTTTCACTAGATCAGCAGCTTGGGGAGTTGCATGCGCGTCTGGAGGCTATAGAGGTAATACTCCAGTCACTGTCTGAGGCTGTTAACAAGTTGGCAGGGAGTGTGGCCCTGCCCCCTGTGTAGGCGTCTCCTTTCCGCATTTTATCTTTTTGATGACAATGTTTACTATTTGTTGTTTTGATTGTTCGGTTGACTGTTTGTTCTTGTTACTGATTTTTTTTTGTTAATTGATTGTGGCTTGCTTGTTTTGGGTGATGATACATCTGCTTTGAGGTAACTGCAGGGATGTATACTGGATGTACGCCTATGTAGGCGTGCATATACGCATTTGATCCTTATGGATGTGTTTTCAGACCTCTGTAACCTTTTAAGTTGTGGTTTAAGTACGGTCCATAAGGTTATTGACACAGCCGGCGGGACTTATCATTTGTGAACATTATAGGAATATGTGTACACATATAACTGTCTGAGGTATAGCTTTAAGCATGAACCATGAGGCTGTTGTTTGGGTATACGCATACGCTTTGATCATATGCACACATGTATGCCTGTTTTGGGATAGGGTGTCAGGCGTGGCCCGTGGGACTTGTTATTTGAATATACGCACATATTATAAGGATATGCATACATATATAGCTATTTGAGGTATAGCTTTTGGCATGAACCGTGAAACTGTTATAGGAATGTAGGGCTGTTTAAGGTACAGCCTAGGTATGAACCGTGGGTCAATATGAGGATATACGCACACATTATGGGAAGATGCGCATACATATAGCTATTTGAAATATGATTTTAGGCATATCCCGGGGAATTTGTTGTCAGGATACACACGCATGTTATGAGGGTACGTGTATGTATAGCTATTTGAGGTATAGCCTTAGGCATGAACCGTGGTGTGAATTTCTTTTATCGTTTGATATTGAGTGGAAAGAACGACTTATGAAGCCGTGAGGGCAAATCGTCTTTGAGATCCCTACCTTACTAGGGGACATGGTGGATTGGTGAGGCTCACGCCCTCAGATATGCTTCATGGGGCGTGTCCTTGGTGCTTTCAGCTACCACACAGGTTTGAGCCTCCTCAAGCACCTTTTCGCTTTCAGGAACCACACAGGCTCCCTCATAAATCGGATTTAAAATATTGGGTAAATGTCCCATGACCTGCGTATTCGAAAGCCACACAGTCTTTCTCAACGCAAGTTAGGGTATTAGACTTACGTCTTTAAGTGTCTTCTTTAGAGTTCAAGACACAGAACTTTTGGTCATCCTTTTCAACAGGTGAGATGAACAGGCACCCGGTACTTTGTTCAAAGCACAAAGCACAAAACTTTGGACATCCTTTTATGAAGGTGAGAGATATATATTTTCTTTAGTGGGGATTTTATGGGAGAAATGCCTTAAGGATGTCCAGAAGGACAAGGCATTTCTTTCATGAGTTCTTAGACCGGTGGGACAAAGGGTTAAAGTATCAAACATAAA
Organism: Rhynchospora tenuis; assembly: GCA_027725995.1. Taxonomy (NCBI): domain Eukaryota; kingdom Viridiplantae; phylum Streptophyta; class Magnoliopsida; order Poales; family Cyperaceae; genus Rhynchospora; species Rhynchospora tenuis. The sequence continues at coordinate 26,291,203 of CM050889.1, forward strand.
GCACAGTGTCAGTTTGATATTGGGGAGGTTCTTCTTTGCTTCCCCTTTGTCTTGAGCATGAGATACTAATTCGAGATGCGGTGCCGATTGATACCAAAATTTCTGGATGAAGTACCAACCATGAGGCACGAGGCTGGTCTGAATATTCCACCAAGTATTGCTGATTTAGATCCTGACCAGGTTTCCTTTGGATTTGGATTTGGTTAATGGCTTTGGATTTCGTCAGGGGTGAAGCCCCTTGAGTGTTGTATACACATATGTCTTTGAGATTATGCGTGTATGTATAGTTGTTTGAGGTACAACTTTAATCACGAACCGTGGGATTTGTTTACTTGGATATATGCATATATATAGAGATATGCATACATATATATGTAGTTGTTTGAGGTACAACTTTAATCATAAACCGTGGGATTTGTTTACTTGGATATATGCATATATATAGAGATATGCATATATATATAGTTGTTTGAGGTACAACTTTAATCATGAACCGTGGGATTTGTTTACTTGGATATATGCATATATATAGAGATATGCATATATATATAGTTGTTTGAGGTACAACTTTAATCATGAACCGTGGGATTTGTTTACTTGGATATATGCATATATATAGAGATATGCATATATATATAGTTGTTTGAGGTACAACTTTAATCATGAACCGTGGGATTTATCGGGTATGTTATTAAGTGTAAAGGTCGACTTATGGGGCCACAGGGGCAAATCGCCTTTGAGATCCCTACCTTACTAGGGAACATGGTGGGTTGATAAGGCTCACGCCCTCAGATATGCTTCATGGGGCGTGTCCTCGGTGCTTTCAGCTACCACGAGGGTTTGAGTCTCCTCAAGCACCTTTTCGCTTTCGGGAGCCACGCAGGCTCCTTCATTAAGCGGATTGTATTTTTGGGTAAATTTCACCATGCTCCATGTATTCAGGAACCACACAGGCTCCCTCAACATGGAGTCTTTATTAGGTAAGTTTCACCGGTAAGTTTCACCAATTTTGTGTCTCACTGTTGTGAGAACAGTTGTGTCATTCCCTCGTGGGCCTCGGCCCAGTTGGCAATGAAATCTTCTTCTGGATGCCGTTGAGGCCTTGCATGTTCCAGAGGTTGATTTTGGCTATAATATTTCTTGAGATATCTCCCATTTAGGACTGGCAACGGGTGTTCTCCATTTTCTGTGGCTAAAAGATAGGCTCCTCCATCATAGACTTGATCAACTATGAAGGGACCTCCCAGTTTGGTGCAAACTTGGGGCCGTGGTGTCGGCCAGTGATTGGTCGCCTTAGCGCTAACACCAATTCACCTTTCCTGAATGCTCTTGGTCTTACAAGCTTTTCATAGGCCCGTGTCATTCGAGCTTGATACAATTCCAGATTTTGTTGCGCGATGAGTCTTCTTTCATCCATACCATCCAACTCTTGAAATCTGATTTGCATTTGTTTGGTCATGGGGATTTCTGAGGCCATGGCTACTCTCAGTGAAGGGAGTTCAACCTCAATGGGCAGGACCGCCTCGGTCCCGTACACTAAGGAGTATGGAGTGGCTTGAGTGGGAGTTCGGTGTGTGATCCTGTATGCCCATAGTGCTTCTGACAATTTATTGTGCCAGTCTTTCTGATTATCCCCAATAGTCTTTCGGAGGATTTTTATCAGTGTTTTATTGAATGCCTCGGCCAATCCGTTGGCTCTAGGGTTGTACACAGAGGAGTATCTCCACTCGATATTGTATTTCTTGATGAATTCATCGACTCTGGTATTCTTGAAGGCAGTCCCGTTGTCGGATATAATCTTCCTGGGGGTGCCATACCTGCAGAGGATGTTGGTAGTGAAGAATTTCACTACATCTGAGGCTTTGACTTCTCTGTATGATCGAGCCTCGGCCCATTTCAAGAAGTAGTCAGTTGCTGCCAAGATGAAGCGATGTCCATTCGAGGCTGGAGGGTCAATGGGACCTATGATGTCTGTCCCCTAAATCTCGAAGGGCCATGACATCACAGTCGGGTGTAGTGCATTTGGATGCTGGTGGATGAAATCCCCATGTATTTGGCACATATGGCATTGTCTGGAGAAGTTTTCGCAGTCGGCAATCATCATGGGCCAATAATAGCCCAGCAATTTGATATGGACCCGCATTCTGGAACCTGATTGGTGGGATCCACATGCCCCGGAATGTATTTCTTTCATCACTTGATAGCCTTCATTTCTGGTGATGCATCTTAACCATGCACCTTCATAAGACCTCCAGTACAAAGTGTTGTTAACATAGACATATCTCAGAGCCCTTTTTCTGATTTGTTCTCGAAGTCCCTTGTTTGCAGGAAGCTTTCCTTGTTGGAAGAAGTCGAGGAAAGGTTTTCTCCAATCTTCGTCATCGGCATTTTCAATAGCCATGGCTTGAGTGCTTTCTCCCCATTTTTGTATGGTTTCTCCTTCCCATGTCGCTACTTCCATGAACAGCGTACTTTCCTCATTTTCCTCTAGAAGTTTTGGAAAACAGGGGGATAGTGACCTTTTTCGATGAACCAGGATTTGAATTTCTTCCTGATCGGGATCACTGAGTTCATTGGCCAAGCGAGCCAGAGCATCGGCTTTACCATTCAAGGACCTGGGCACTTTTTCCAGTATAATGTCAGTGAACTTGGCCATAAGCTCGAGAGCCTTTTCATAGTATTTTACCAACTCCGGTTTTCGTATTTTGAACTGTCCCTCCAATTGACTGAGTATCAGCTGGGAGTCGCCGAAAACTTTCATCTTTTCAACACCCATATCCAAAGTCATTTCAAGTCCTGCAATGAGGGCTTCATATTCAGCTTCATTGTTGGTGCGTGGTTCTGTCAGACTCAAGGCATATCTGATGATGCCCTTTTCTGGTGTAACAAAGACCAAGCCTACCCCGACTTGCCGTTTAGGTAAATCTGGCTTGACTGCCGGTTGAATGGAAGAAGACCCATCGAAATACATCTTCCAATATCCTTCTTCAATATACGTATGCAGAGTCTCTTCATCTGGAAAGTCACATGCTAACGGGGAATCATCTGGTATGGGGTGAGCGGCCAAGAAATCAGCTAATGCTTGCCCTTTGATCGCCTTTTGGGGCGCATAAGTTATGTCGAACTCCATTAAGGCAACCGCCCATCTTGCCAATCGACCAGTGAGCATGGGTCGAGTCATGAGGTATTTCAGGGGGTCAGTTTTGGAGATCAACGTGACCTTGTGTGCCAGCATATAATGTCTGAGTTTCTTGATCGCAAAGACAAGGGCTAGGCAATGTTTTTCAATTGGGGTGTAGGCATGTTCCGCTCCTACCAGCATTCGACTAAGGTAGTATAAAGCATTTTCTTTTCCTTCCTTATTTTCTTGGGCAAGTAGTGCTCCCAGTGATCCGTCCAATGCTGTAGTATAAAGGATGAGGGATTTTCCTGGAATGGGTGCTGCCAAGACTGGTGGGTTCAGCAGGTATCGCTTGATGTCTTCAAACGCCTTTTGACATTCATCATCCCATCTGAACGGGACATCCTTCTTAGTGAGCCTGGTGAATGGCTTGATTTTGCCTGAGAGATTAGCAATGAATCTTCTGATGTATGCCAATCGCCCCTGTAAAGATCTGAGTTGCTTGAGTGTCTTGGGAGGTGGCAACTCTTGAATGGCTCTGATCTTCTCTGGATCGATTTCTATGCCACGATGTCGCACCACGAAACCGAGAAATTTGCCAGAAGAGACCATGAAGGCACATTTCAAAGGGTTGAGTTTCAAAGTGTGAGCTCTCATTCGGTCAAACATTAGCCTAAGGTTGGCCAGATGCTCTTTGTGTGAATGAGATTTCACCACCAGATCATTGACATAGCACTCCACGACTTTGTGTATCAAGTCGTCGAAGATCTTGGTCATGGCTCTATGATATGTGGCCCCTGCATTTTTCAACCCAAAGGGCATGACTTTGTAGCAGAAGATGCCAATTGGTGTGCGAAAAGCTGTATGCTTTTGATCACTTTCATCCATCTTGATTTGGTTGTACCCAGAATGTCCATCTACGAATGAGTACACCACGTAGGAGGAAGTATGGTCCACTATGATTTCTGTCACAGGTAGAGGAAAATCGTCTTTCGGGCATGCTTTGTTCAGGTCCCTGAAGTCTACACAGACTCGGATTTGACCATTCTTCTTTTTGACCGGGACAATGTTGGCGACCCAATCAGGAGTTTCTTCTTCTCTTATGAATCCCGCATTGATCAGTTTCTTGACCTCAGCTGTCACCTTTTCCTCAAGTTCGACCCTCATTCTCCGGGGGCCTTGCTTTACGGGTTTGACTTCTGGATCTATTTTCAGTTTGTGAACAGCTACAGCGGGGTCCAGTCCTGGCATTTCACTGTAACTCCAAGCAAAGCAATCCCGGTATTCTCTCAGGAGCTCCGTCAATTCTCTTTCAACACCTGGATCGAGAGAGGTACTAATGAAGGTAGGTCGAGGATCCTCTTCAGTACCCAGATTTACTGGCTTGAGTTCGTCAATGGTATTTTGACCTCCTTCTTCTAATTCTTTTGGGGCACTTTTGGCAGCCAAGATGAACTGCTCGCCTTTCGCTATTTCGGGTTCGATTTCGAGAGTTTCTTCTTCTTCCTCGGCTTCCGTTATTGTGACCCGGTGACAGGAGTATGAATCTTGGCTCGTGTCAGGTAGCTCTCCCCTTCTCCTTCTCTTTGTATAAGAGTGGGAATAAAACTTTTCTTTTTGACATCTATTACTTCGGCTCTCTGCACTGTAATGAGATGTCAGTTCTTGCAGCCCACGGATCTTTCGCCGGAGAATCACTTCCTTTTGTGCATTTTGTCGACATTCTTCTTGGAGCTTATCATTCTTTTTAAGTTCTTCCTCTAAGCGACAGACTGCTTCTTGTCTTAGCCGGTTTAGGGCGAGGATTTGATACTCATGATGTCGTTCCCTTCTTCGGAATATATCTATCTCCTCTTGGCACCTTTGTCTCAAGCTCTCCAATTGGTGGCGCAGACTTGAATTTTCGGCCATTAGAGAGGACATTTCGTGCTCGACCCTTTGATGGGATCGGAGCACATTCTGGAGTACATTTTGGAAGCACTCTTTCATTTCTTCGATTGAGGCCGCCTCTTGTATTGGTGGATTTCCACTGGGGTTGTTTTCCTGGTGGTCGGTTTTAGGATCCATGTTTTCTTCTGCTATTTCAGATATAGTGACCCTGTGGCAAGCATAGGACTGAGCATCCTCTGGTTGTGTCTGGTCTCCAGCAGAAGTGTCGGCATTCTTGGCCTTCCTTGCTTCTTGCCTGAGCGATTCTATTTCCCTCTGGTATGACAGGTTTCTCTGAGACACTTGAATTATTCTGTCCTTGTCCCTTTCACCAGTATCTTGGAGTCGGGAAATTTCTTGACGGAGCTTGCTGACTCGCTTTTGGAGTTCTTTTATCTTTTCTCGGCATGTCTGATTTTCCTGTTCTCTTGCCGCTATTTGACGACAAAGGTCTTGATTTCGGAAAACTAGACATTCTATGGAGCGCTCTACCTCTTGTTGTGAGCGAACCATGTCCCGGAAACGTCTCTGGAGTATCTCAAACATGATTATCTCATTGGAGGGTTGCCTCCTAGAGTTGTTTCTTATCCACGTTTCAGTAGAGGAGATATGTCGGCATGTCTGAACTTGGGTGGTTTTGGGTGCCTTCGGCTTTGATGTCCCTGGTTGAGCCTCGAAGCCTAGGCCTCTGGTATTGGCGATCTTTCCATTGAGCTTGGTCACTTCATTTGAGTCACCGTTCCAGAGCTTTTGGAACATCTCGATTCGTCTTTTAGGGACAGGTTCCAGACAATGAGTTCGGTGGAACAAGCCCTTCAAGCGAGCATCAGTATTTCTTTGGAGTTTGGGATGCATTTTAGTTTCGCCCTCGTTTTCCTCCAGCCATCGCTTGCAGTCTTCGGGGGGAGCCTGATCATTCTCTGGATCGACCTCTCCTATCTTGACAAAGCGGATGCTGGGATGAATCACTGTTCCATGCTCCACTTCTTCAATTTTTGGTGGGACAGTGAATGTTTTAAGCTTGGAGATTCGCTCCCTTTCACGAGGCGTGAGGTCTTTGCAGTGTTTCATAGGCATAAACTCTACTGCTAGGGAGGTTTGGCCATCTTCTTCACTTTCAGAACCCTTGTATGTCCGGGCTGGGATGTGAACATCATCTCCGGCTCTTTCAGAGGACTCCGTTTCACTGTCACTTCCCCACAACATTTGGGCTGTTTGTGCCTTGATGGCTGCTTTGAGTACCACCCTTTTTACTGCCTCTCTAACAGCGTCTGAGGAGGCGGTGTTCTTTGTAAATGCTGCCCCCTGTTCGATCTTGGGCTGGTAATATTTTGCATCATCCAATTCAGCTTCGTGTGCCTCAAAAGGTCGGTCGTCGCCCTTGATTACACATTGTCTGCCATCTCGGGTGAACTTAACACATTGATGTAGGGTGGAAGGGACCAGACCATTTTCATGGAGCCATGGCCTCCCCAGTAGTGCCTTGTAGGTGGTGTCAGCCTCTATGATAAAGAATTTCACGGGCGTCACAATTTCACCAAAATCTATGTCGATGATGGTAGACCCCAAGGCCTTTTGGTATTGATGATTGAACCCGTGAATCCGGATTTTATCCTTCTTGGTTTCTCTGATGCTGAGTGAGAGTTGAACCAAGGTCTTCAGTGGCATGATGCTAATGGAAGACCCTGGGTCGACCAGAATCTTATTGATCTTTTTGCCATATATGACCCCGGTGGTGTAGAGAGGCCTGTTGTGGTCTGCTGTTCCAGCCATCAGATCCTCATCAGTGAAGGTGATATGTGGCTCTGACTCGATTTGTGCCACTTCCTCCCGGGCTTCTTGAGCAAAGTATGCTTGGAAACTGGCGGGGTTTTGTAAGGCATATATGAGAGATTCCGGAGTTCTTGTGACACCATGAGAGCATCAAAGACGCTTAGCAGGGCCGGTATTTTGCGCAAGTGTGCTACCACATTGTAGTCACCTACGGTCATTCTGGGTCTGCTGCCATTAACCCTTACATCTCCTTCAGCGGCCATCTCTTCTGGAGCACTCCGTCTGTTGTGAGGAACATCCTTCGGGGGTTGTCTTTCAGGTATTCTGGTACCAGACCTCAAGCTGACATTGCATTGTCCCTTTTGTTTTGATTGGACTTTGGTCTGAGCTCGTCGGGCTACCGGACTTGGTCGACTCGGGGGAAATGGTGTAACTTCCTCCTCCTCGGTCTCATTTTCTTCAGAATCGCTCCCGAAGGGCATGGTTGTCATTGGACGAGTGGCCATTACGATTGGCTCCTCCTCCGGACTGTCATAGTCTGACTTTTCTGAGTCTTCCTCTTCTGAATTTTCGGGATCCGGGTACCAGGCCGTGGCGTGGCACTCTTCTCCTTCTGTTTCTTCATTTGAAGTGTTGCCATCATTATTGGGCCAGGCTAGACATTCGTCTCTGGAGTGGCCCCATTCTTGATGATGCTCACAGTATTTTTTGCATCCCTTGGGCCTCTTTTGTTTGTGGGCTCGTTCGACGACATTCTGGTGCCTTTGTGGAGCGCTCTTTCTATGTCTGTCGGGCTCTGTCTTTTCGAGCAGAGGTAATGAGACTTGTGAGGAAGTCTTCTTCTTATTTCTTTGGAGTTGACCATGAACATGGATCCATTTTGGCAGCTTCTCAGCTCCAGAGGAAGGCTCTTCTATCCTGCGCAGCCTCACATCGATATGGTATTTCCCTTTGCGAGGAGTTGCGCCTTCTTCTTTTGTGGCGCTTGTTTTGTCTTTGGCTTCTTTGGAGGGTCGGCTGCATGAGCTTTCGCCCTTCTCCATCTTACTGCCACTTGAGCCAGCTGGTGGAGAGTAGGTTTGAGTTTTGTCGCGTTTCTTTTTCTTTTCTGCGACTGGCATTGGTGCCATGCCTTTTCCAATAGGTTCGTTGTTCCTGGCTGAGGGTTGGCGACCTTCTTGGATAGAAATGCCTACTTCCCTCCTCCTAGGAGGAGGTGGTGTCTCAGCTGGCTTTTCTTCCTTGTTTTGTCTTCGCTTCTCTTTTCTTCTGGCTTTGGCCTCGAGGCGTTGCCCCTCCATGACACGAGCCAATTTGTGCTCTATTTCCATGAGCAACCTTCTATTGTTAGACCATTCCCCTATGCTCATTCTTTGTAGCGTTCGGAGAAGTTCAAGAGTGATGTCATTTTGTCTAAGCACGGTAGCGAGGGTATTTTCTAAGGCACCGACCTTTCTTCTGATCCTCACTATTTCACTTTGATCGACCACTGGGTTTTCTTGCAATGCCCCCTGTCCATTGGCCGGGACAGGGTTTGATTGTGCTTGTCGAGACCGGGTACGAGTGGCGGGGCCGCCTTCTTCAGGTCTCTGACATTGTTGTTCATCCCACTTCGGGGTAGCCTCGTGTCTTGGGCTATTTGCCCTGAGAGGGTAATGTGCCCTTCTGCTTTCAGGTCTGACTGGTATAGGTCTATCAGGACTGAAGGAACGTCTGTCAGGAGATCTGCCTTCACCTTCTGAGTCTGACTCTGCGACTGTGATGACTCGAGCGGTCTCAGCTGTGTTTGTTCTTTTTGAAGCATTTTTGAATTTCCGTGCCTCAGGCAATGTATCTTTTTGGATATTTACCCAAATGGCCGGATCATAGTATCGGCGGAACTCTTCATCTATATAATGCCGAGTCCATTCCACCGGGACAAGGTAATGAGGAGATGGCTCGTGACCTTCCGTGCCTTCAGTGACTGCATTCTGACGGAATTGCTGGAGGAGCTCTTCCTTAGTCTCTTTGTTTTTTGATTGATCTGGATAGACCAGTCTCCTGACCCGATCATATTCCAGGTTACACACTTCTCTGCGAGACCTATTCCATCTCATCCTTTCTACCCATGGGAGTGGGGCGGTCCGGATTTCGCTTTCTTGTCTCACAGTAGTTGGCTGGCGTGTTGTAGGCCAAGGATCAAGCACAAATGGTTGAAGACTGGTCAAATTAGGGTGTTGGGGCTCAAGTTCCTCATCACTGCCTTGCCATCCGACCGGTTCACCTGATTTTTCCACATTTTTAATCAAGTGACCCGTCCATCCAATTGGGTCTGTCAAGTCATGCTCATAGTTTTCATCTGAGAATTCTTCTATCTCGGATTTCTCAGATTCTGAATTATCAGAGATATATATTACTCTACAAGGTTCGGATCCTTGGCTTTCTTCTGGTTCTTCTTCCTTTTGAGGAGGGTTAGAATGTGAAGGTGTATTGTCCGGCTGACCGGTGGAAAAAGTTTCCGCTGCCCCCTGTCCTTGGCGGATGTCTTCTTCTTCCATGACTATAGCTTCCCTGGTTTGATTGACCAATTGGCGCACAATTTTGCTCAGGTCTTCCAAGGTAAGCTCAGGATGACCAGGAATGTTGGAAATGTGAATGTGGAGATTCACCACCCGGACTTGTTGTCCTTCCAAATCTGCAGGGTTCACTTGGTATTCAGGGTCCAATACAAACTCATAGTCATACTGAATCCCATCATCTTCGCCATTTAGGTTATATCCTGTCCCCGGTCGTGACTGAGGATTTTCGGGTTGTGGGCCGGAAGTCGATGGCTGTGGCCGGAATGTTTCAGGTTGAGGTCGCGGCATTTCAGGTCGCGACTGTGATGTTTCTGGCCGTATCTGAGGCACTCCAGGTTGAAATTGAGGTGAATCTGATTGTGATTGTGATACTTCAGATTCCTCTTGATCATCACTTGCCTCTCTGCAGGTGATTCGGTAGCAGGAACCGACATTTCGAGAGGACTCACCTTTAGGCGCCTTGTTTTTCCTTTGATTCTTCCCCTTGTTTCTTCTTTGATAGACTAAGAGGGGTTTGGTTTCGACTGTGTCTTCTTCTCCCGGGAATTCACTTTCTTCGGAGAGATAGAAAGCCTCTTCCTCGTCAGTCAGCTGTAGCTCCCGCAAGAATTCGCTGGTTGTCTTCCCTTCAGTGGCTGCTATAAGGGTTGTCAATCCTTCAGGGAACATTTCAGTCCATTCTGGTTGTGGTCGGACCGTCATGCGAGCATTTTTCTTGTGGCTCTTCTTTTCGTTAGTTTTACCACGAGACTTTGGAGAAGGTTCATCATCATCCGTCCATTCCGCTATCTTAGCTGCGCGACGATTGAATTTTCTTTCTCTGGGACTTTCAGGTTCATCGCTACTGATGTAGCGGGATGACCCGGAAAGACCAACTCCGGAGTTGTCATCATTGTCGGGTCTGAAAATATGCTGGGCGGTTTCTGCTACTTCTCGCATGCGAGCAGCCTCGGTGGGATGGTTGCGCACAAACCTCTCACGATTCCTTCTCCAGGTAGGATCAGAATCCGTGATGGGGTATTCTATGTACTGCATGAGCATTTAGAAATTTTCCGTTCCAAACCGGAAGAAGGCCGGCTCACTATTCCTCAAGTCCTGAAGGTATGTATGCAAGTCAATGCCTTGGCGCCTTGTGATTCCTGTTCGGACCACTGTTTCTTCGACCAAAAGGTTGGTCGGTCTACGTGGCTGGTCTCGGTTTGAACCGGGGGCATCGCTCCCACCAACACTGGCATAGCAAGTGGTGCCAGAAGTATTAGTTGAGCTTTCACCATCGCTGTTGTCATCATTAGAGGGAGCAGAATTCCTCAAGTTATCAAAGTTTTCCACTACTTCTCTGATCCGTGCAGCTTCGGCAGGATAATTTCTTGTGAACCTTTCCCGTCTTCTTCTCCATGCCGGATCGGGTTCGTGACGTGGGTGCTCTAGGCAACGAGTCCAGATTCGCTCGTGATTTGTCACGATGTCTAGAAATTCCGGGTCATTCTGGATCAAGCGATTGATATATGAAAAGACACCAACTGTTTGATTTAGGGTAAGGCCTTCAAAGGCGTCGGACACATCCAAGAGCGGCTCCGCGGATCCGGAATTTTCATCATAGAACACTTGCACAGGTGGGCTTCTGGAATCGGGATCTCCGGCATAGAATACACTCATCCTTGAGTATGCATCACTTGGATTGGGTGCTTCTGATGTGGAGTTTTGCCGAGCTCTTCTATCCCTATTGTTTTGGGCACTTCTTGTCCGTTCCCCTCTATTGCGATCATTGTTGTTGCTTCCCTCACCTCCATGAGAGATTGTATGACATGAGGTCGAGGAGGGGTTGTGATTTTCAGTTGATGCGAAGACGTGTCTTGCAGTCTCGGCGATTTCTCGCACACAGGCGGCCTCGACTTGATGACTCCGCACAAAGTTTGCCCGATTCCGGGTCCAAATAGGACTAGGATCGATGCAAGGGTAGTCCATGTATCGCATTATCATTTGGAAATTTGTAGTGGCAAACCTAAAGAATGAAGGTTCTCTATCCCTCAGGTTTTGTAGATATATGTACAGCTCAGCACTTTGACGTCTTGTGGCTTCTATTGCTGCCACAGGAGTCTCATTCAGGGAGTGGGATGGTTCACGAGACTCATTCTCGGAGTCTGAATTATCATCCCAATTGATGCTGATATGACGAGAGGTTCCGGAAGGACCAGCTCCGTCATCACTGTCGTCATCACTTGCTACAGATATCATGATTCTATGGAAAATGGCAGCCACCTCTCTCATATGGGCTGTTGCAGCCGGATTTTCCCTTATAAATCTTTCTCGTTTTCTTCTCCGATCCTGATTGGGGTCATATTCCGGGTGTCCTATGAAACTGCTCCATATTTCATCATTTTCGGATGCTATCCTAATGAATTCTGGGTCAGTTTGATTCAGGTAACCGACATACGCGATTACCCCTGCCGACTGATGTATGGTTAGGCCTTGAAATGCAGGTGTCATGTTTACCATATGATTCAGGAATTGCGGTCCTCTTGCGAAGTATATCTGTGCATTTGGATCCACATCATTGGGGCCAAGTTTACCTGGTCTTCGCCTAGAATTTCTCCTAGAATTGGCTCTTCCTCGCGATGGTGCCTGGGGCTCATTGTTTCTTGAGCGTCCGGTGTTTTGCCTTGAGCCAGCTCTGTTTTGCCGGGATTCTCGTGGCTCATTATTCCTTGGGGTTGCTGATGGTTCCCCTTCATTTTCATCATTACCGCCATCGCCCGCAGTGATGTGGCGGCAAGATGCTGAAGGTGCATCATCATCATTATCTGAGTCGGATACATACGCAGGAGTTTTTCCACTTCTCAATTCCTTCCGTATTATCTCGACGGCTTCTCTTTCAAAATCCTCGACAAACTCGGTAGCAAACATCGAGTTTATAGGATCCATAACATATTTGAAGGTCCTGGGATCAGAGACCCTCAAATCTTTGAGGTAGGAGACATAGAACTCCACTAGTTCATCATGTTCACGTTGCTGAGAATCATGTAGTTGCTCTGGCGATTCTTGTTGGCTTGTCACCACTTGATTGGAGGTTTCCACCATTGATTTTCCAGTTCTTATTTCCCTCAGATGTTGTCTGTAGCCGTACATCCATGGCTCTCGGTTGGTTTCTGGGGAACTGGGTTCTGGTGTGATTTCACCTTCTTCAAGGCCGGTGCCTTCGGCCTCTTCTTTGAACATCCGATCGATAGCCTCCTTTTCATAATCTTCCAACTCGGAGGAATCTTTAGGATTCAGCATGTTGTGAAATTCCTCAGGGGCTATCATTTTCAAGCTCTTGAGGTACTGAACATATTCATCAATTAACTCCTCTCGGGTGGAGCATCCATTATCACAAGGCTTGGGACGCAACCACCGGCCTAAGCCTCCTTCAAAGAGTGGAGCCTCATGCCGTGGTGTCTCACGTGCATCCAACACCTTGGCATGCTCGTAGGCGATCTGGTCATTGGTCATGGCAGCAACCGCACTCACGCCTATTTTGTCCCATCCATTGTTCAAGATGATGTCTACAGCCAGTTTCCTCGTAGCTAGGAGCTCGATACCATCACGATCTAGGTCAGTGACATTTTCTATGGCCTCGTCCACCTTCAATTCATCTTGGAATAGGTCGAAGTCTTGGACTTTCAAGTCCATCAAGAAGTCGATGTATTCCGACACTGCTTCGAATGTCACCTCTGGTGGTGACTCATCATCAGAGTTATCATTGAGATTGAGATTCAGAGCAGAGGTTTGAATTATGATCCTCTCGGAATCACTATCATTTTCCACCTCAGACTCGTCTGAAGCGCTTAGATACCGGCAAGTCTCTGAGGTTTCCTTGCTTTGAGGTTCTTTGAGTGACACTTTCAACTGATACTTGCCGACTAACCATGCGGCTAACAGTTGATCAATATCATCTCCTTTCATCAATTCGTGGACCCACCATGTGGGATCCGCCAAGATTTATGTCTCTAGCTCGGGGTGGAACACAACCGTGCGATACCAGGTGGCCAATTCTCGCCACTGTTTCCGGGCTTTTAGAAACATGCTCATCCTTTGTTGGGTGAGAAGTCCGCGAGGCTCTACCTCTTGGTAAAAGACACCATCTCTTGCGGCCGACCCTTCTCCTCTTAGTAGGGAAAAAGGAGTCACAGCAGCAGTTTTCTCTGTTACATGTTTGTCTTCAACCTCCGCATCTTCTGGTGGTTGCTCGATGTCATCCTCGGCATTTTCATAGAAGTCGCTGTAATCTTCATTTCCATTTTCCTCGTCCTCAGTGTCAGAGGTCGCGAAGACATTACAGCATGCACCGGCGGCGCCACCGCCACCTCTTTCTTCGTCACTGCTGAAGTGACAATCAAAGTCATAGTTGTTATCCTGGTCATCGCGAGGCGGGCTGGTACCAGGCCATGAGTATTCATCTTCAGTGTAGCATTCCTCTTGTTCTGAGGTTTTAGCTGGGGACTTGGCTGAAGTGAACGCCTTTCTGGCTGCCATGGTTTCCCTGTCTCTTCTGAGTCTTGTTGCATTTATGGCTTCACTCATTAGACCGGACACATGTTGGGCCAGAGTCCGTATCACAGAGGGAGGGAGTTCAGGTTGCCCTGCCTTGTCTTCCACAAGTAGGTTAAAACCCAGGTTGTTCAGATCCAGACCGCCATCTTCACTTTGACATTCTTTGGGGATTTCCACATACACCCTCCTTTCTTGTCCGTTGACGGTTACCGGAAGAATCATCAGTTCTGAGTCTGGGGCTCCAGGACCTTGAGTCCTAGAAGACTCTCCAGGTATATTTGCCTGGGTGCCAGATTTTCTGTTTCTGTGACTTCTGTGCGTCTTCTTGGTTTTAATAGGGGTAGTCTCGGTTTGTGTTCCTCGAGATGATGATGATCCTGCTTGGCTAGATTGTCTAAACACACTGGGGACTTCAGGTGTTCTTTCTGAAATTTCTGGTGTTTCTTCTGGGATTTTGGGTACTTCAGCATTATTTCTCCCTTGGGTCCCGTCCGAGATGTGGCGACAAGTAGCCGTCCAGAATTCTTCGGATTCTGCGTTTTCACGCTCTTTTCTTTCCTGCACATCCCTCCAAGCCCTACCAGTAATTTCGGTAAAGTCTTTCGGGGAGAGAAAGTCAGCCAGGGTTGCTTGCCTTGGCCTCCCTTGGATGTATTGCTCCTCAGTCTCTTGAGGTGCAGTTTTCCTCCAGAACGGCCTATTATTGTTTGACCGTGCTATCGGGACATAGTTGCGCTTTGGTCTAGGAGGCAGCCTTGCCGGTATGACCACATTCTTCGGCACGATGGGGGTAATGACATTCTTCCACCTGAGCCTAGGTTCAGCCTGGAGCATCTTCAACTTCTTCTTTGTGCTCTTGTTGAGACACACACTCCAAGTGGTGGGTGGTCTCCCGTCAGAACTGGCAGAGACACGATTTGTGCTGGCAACTGGAGTTCTGGTTGGTCCGGCATGGGGTGCTGGCTCTTGCCTAGCATCATCATGGAGCGGAATTGCACCTTCCTGGATTCTTTTCTCGATCCAGTCCTTGAAGACATAACAATCTTCAATACTATGGCCCAAGACCCGATGATATGGGCAATAGTTCGGGTGATTGACCTTGTTTTCTTCCTCCGGCCTTTTGCACCTCGGGAGTCGTATCTCCAGCACTTTCATGGCTTGCTGAAACAACTTTTTAGTCTTTTCCTTCTTGAAGGAGTACGGCTTGCTTTGTAATTCCTTCAAGGTGGGTCTCGGGACACGAGTTTGTGGCGTGTCATCCTTTTCTTCATCACTTTCTCCCCATTGGACACCGCTGGTGCCTTCAACCTGATTACTGGCCGCTTTCGTTTTCACGGCTTTGCTTTCAGCTTTCTTCGGCCTTTCCTTGGGAAGAGCATACATCAGATTGATGTCATCCTCCATTCCTTCAAACTCAATGATTTTAGTCACTAATCCTTCAAAGGTGGCAACATTATGTCCTGCCAGGAGTACTTTCATGGGTGGACGAATCCCGTTCATAAGCATGCGGACCGCCTCCTTTTCGGAGATGTTTGATTGGCACCGCGTGTACATGTTTTCCCACCTCGCGACAAAGTCTGAGGCAGTTTCTCCTTTGTTTTGTTTGGTGTTGACCAAGCTGGTCAAAGTGACACGCCGAGGTGTGACTATGAACCGGGTCTTGAAAGCGGCGACCATTTCCTTCCAGTTTTTGATACTGTTTTCCTCCAACGAGGCATACCATTCAAAGGCTACCACCGTCAGACTTTGAGGGAATTGCCTTAACAACCATTCTTGCTTTCTGGTGGTGTCCCCACAAGATGTCAGAAAGTGGGACAGATGCTGGTCAGGAGTCACTTTGCTACCGACTCCTTCAAACGGTTTGAATTTCGGCACAACATAACCTCTTGGGTATTCGACCCTATCAAACCTTTCAGGGTATGGTCTTCCTGTGAAGTTGTTGGGGAATTGAGGTCCGTCAACTCCCAAGTATTGGAACTTCTGTTCCATTTGTCTTCTCATATCTTCCATGAGGTCAATTGGGTCGACCTTGGAAGCATTCTTCTTATCACGCGACTCCTCGTCCAATGTTTCACGCGAGTCACGACTGCTTTTGGATTTCCTTCTCTTTTTACGCTCAGACACCGGGTGTTTGGCACTCCCTTGTCTTGAAGATATCGGGTTTGAGTTGGGCCCCGTCGCTTTCTTGGCCATGTACTTTTGGATTTCAGCACAGGCCTCTGTTATACGGACATTGTCAGCTTGGAGCTGTTTCAGCTTCTTGTCTTTTTCTTCCAACTCCTTGCGGAGCTGGGCAACCTCTCCGAGGGCTTCATTCCCCTCATCTATGCTTTCATCAGAGGCATCACCCCTGTTAGAACCGGGATTTTCTCCTCTTTCTTCCTCTTCATCAGCGGAATGATCACTGGCTTGGTGAACCCTTTCTTCTGTGATGGGCTCAGGGACTCTAGGACGATTGTTCTTCTTTGGTGGGGCGGAGGCAGAAGCTTTGCTCTTCTGGCTCCTTGTTTCCACAGGTATACTCTCAGGCTGTGGAGGTTCCTGAGAGCCAGCTCCAACCATGTGAACCTCAGTGAGGTTATCACCATTGTCGTCAGCATCAGCATGGACATGGTACACAGACACAGATCCAGCACCCTTTCTTTTCTTGGGCACGTGGACCTTCCTTCCTGGGGCTTGCGTCATGTATGACACAACATCAGACAATTCGGAGGTTTTCTTCCTCCTTTTGTTTTCCTTCGGGGATCTGGCGCCTTCCGGCTGAGGATCAGAAGCATTTTTAGGCTTCCGAGCATGAGCAGCCTTCCCCTTGGCTTTCATATTTTTGGCATTGGGCTTGAGGGGAGGGAAAGTGAGGCGATCAAAGACCGAATGAGGTGCGGCCTCAACTTTCTTCTCCGGGGCACTGTAATCAGCATCCCCAATCCTGGTATCCTCATAGTAGGGGAAGCGGAGGCGCTGGAAGACCGGGAACCGGAGCCTCTCCTTGATTGAGGGCTTTTGGGTATTCTTGGTGGGTTTGGCGAAGGCTTTGCGGGCCCCGCGGAGTTTCTTGACAATTTTGTAGGTGGCATGGATGGCTTCCACAGCTTGGTGCTTCTTGGGAGTGGGGACCACCTCAACCTTCAGAGGAGCATACTGGGGCAGCTCCCAGTCCTCGCGCAGACGCGGATCGTCGGCATTTTTCTTCACAATGCGGAGAGGAGCAAATGCATTGTTCAGAGGCAAATCAGTGTCAATTTCTTCTTCCTGGGCCAGGCGGAGGGCTTGAGACCTCGAGAGCCTGACTCTGGTTTCCTTCGCCTTTTTAGGGGCGACGGTAACCTTGAGATGCTGGGCACCAGCCCCAGCCTTCTTGTTGAGAGAAATGGTTGCAGTCACGGACGCTTCACCAGCAAGCACGGTCAGAGGCACCTGGACGGGCACAGTGAGAGTCCCGGCCACCGAGTTGTTGGCCTTCTTGAGGTGTGCACCGCTCACGATTTCACTCCAAGTCACCATGTTGATTTTGTTGGTCTTGAGTAAGTTTTCCTGCAAATGGAAAATACTTAAAGTCAACGTCAGTGTCTTTATACATTTTAAATGAATTTCATGCTATGCTGATATGCTATGCTGGTATGCCTGGTTTATTGAGTATTCCCTGATGAGAGGAGAAAAATGTCCCACCGGGCGTGCCAGAATCTGTCTCGCACCTTTTTGGACCCTGATCCTCGGAAGGGGAAATGACCGGATACTCCCTCGGGGGAAAAAGATATTGCGGACGAGATACCCCTCGATCGTTTCAAAACTCAGACATCGATATCCACCTGACAAGGAATGGGGGTATTGACATGGTTTCGAACCTTTCGAGAGTTTGATTGTTTACTGCAGGTCCTTTTCTTCCAGTAGGCGCAAGCCACTACTGTTAATTACCTCTGAACCAAGTCAAGAGCACCTCTAGATCGGGATAATCAATAGACTAGGCATGACCGTTAGCATTTCAGCATTTTACTAAAAGACACTTGACACTAGAAGGACATATATGAATGGTGACATGAGCGGAACAGGTATTATAACCATGAGAGAGTCAACATAGTGCAAAACATGATGCAAGGACATTTAGTTCATATTTGAGATTCCAAGATTTTTTTGAGTTTGGTCATTTAACCCTATTTTTATATATTTGACAATTTCCTTGTTTTATTCTCTTCAAACCATACGCATTGTAAGTCTAAAGAGAACGGACATAGACGTGTAAAGTTTCGGTATTCTGATATATTAAAGCTTTAACTACTTTAATACTTCAACATATCAACGTATTTAAACTTTGGTCTGTTTGTTGACGTGTTAGAATCAAGGTTATCAGACGTTTCTGGAAACTCGGGCGTTAAAGCATGTAGCGGTTCCGGTCCTTGAACGTGTGTCGATTCTGGTCAACTATTGACGTGTCGAATTTCTGGCCCTGTGACGTGCAAGAGTTAGGTTATAAAACGTTTTAAACTTTGGTTTTAGGGCGTGTTTAGAAATTCTGGTCACTTCGGACATTTTAAACTTTGGTCTTCTTATGTTCTAGAATTTACCAAATTCTGATTTTCAGACGTATTTAAAGTTTGGTCCCTGGATTATGGAATTTCGTTTCTGGATTTATATTACTTTGGATTTAGGTCCGAGTCTGGAGTCTGGGTTTTCTAGATCTAGACTTGATTTGGATCTTTTTGTGCTTGGATTTAATTTGGGTTTGGATCTTCTGGGTTTTGGATTTAATTTGAAATTTATTTTTTTGGAATTTAATTTGGGTTTGATTTCCTGGATTTTTGGATTTATTTTGAGTCTGGATTTTTGGAGTTGGGTTTGATTTGAGCTTTGATTTCCTGGATCTGAGCTTAAGATTTATATTTTGGGTTTTCTGGAGTTGGATTTGATTTGAGTTTGGATTTTCTGGATTTGAGTTTGGGGATTTGTATTTTAGATTTTTATGGAGCTAGATTTAATTTGAGTTTGGGTTCTAGATTTAATTTGAGTTTTGGATTTGGGCTATGGGTTTTATTTCCAGATTTCCCGAGAGTTTTGCATAAAATTCATTCTTAACGGCAATTGCCGTTTAATTGTACTTGCTGTCCAAATCATCTTGAGGTACCTGCTGTCAAAGGGGTTCATACCCTTACACTTTTATGCACCTTTTTATTGAATTTTAACATAATTCACTTTTTGGGTATGTTTGCATTATTACTTTTAATCATTTCTTTATGAATTTAATTTTAATTCTCTTTTGGTTGGGAATTTGAACTTGGAGTGTTATAGGGAAATGTTCCTCATATTTTTCTGGACATTTTGGTATTTTGTGGGAATTTTCTGGACTTCCTAGCTATTTTTAGTGTATTTTTTGAAATTTCTGTGTTTTGGAAAATATTGATTGGTTGCTGGATTTGGTGTTTTATGTTTTGTTGTCAGAGGCCCACTACACGCCGCGCGTCACAGATAATCAAATGAAATCGCTAAGGGAAGACGCGGCTGAACCGTTTGGCACATACACGTGTTCATGCGCCGGGTCCTCCTATGTTTTATCTGTTCCGATCTCGTCTCTTCAAACCATTGACTGGATACCTCCAGTTTTGTGCCAGTGACGACTCTCGGCCATTATGGAAGCTGCAACTAGGTTTCAAACTGCCGTGGACGTCACCTAGGCTTGTCTCTGCTACTTGTTTGGGTTGCGTTTTCCAACTCGAGATGGTATTACCTCTTTCCTTTTATGTTCTGACGGGAGGTTCCAGAAGGCAGGGCGACAAACTTCGACAGTAGTTCTTGCCGGTGACTCCTCTTTGAGTGTCGTAGGATTATTACGGGACCATTCAAGGAACTAATTAAAACTCCAGTCATTATTTATTGTAATTTTGATCTCAACTTTGATCTTTGGTCTGGTATTGACTTCGACAGGATAATCAACTGAATTAAATTGACTTTGTAAACTAAGTACTAAATATGGAACTTCATAAGTAGATATCTTATCAATATATGTATGAAATTCTGTTTTTTTTTTTTTTTTTTTCTTAGGGACATCATCATCTTCAATCTCCTAAGTTTTTTTATTTCACTTGTAGGTTTTTTTTTTTAGCGAATATCCTTGTAAGAGAAAGGTTTGTACTAATAATTGATGAGACTGACTAAAACTCTTTATTATGACACGGGTCCAGAATAACTAAACTTATTATGAGATTTATTCTACGTATATATGCACATATGGTCTTTTCTTTATCTTTAACTTCTCTTTTTTTTTACAAAATACGACCATGTATATTCTGAGGAAAATTAAAAGGAAGTTTCAGAAATGCCTTCATGCATTCTTGCTGAGTAAACCAAACAATGAGCAGTGCAATTATAGCTATTTGAAAAGCAAATCATATGAACATAAATTCCATTTCCCTGACTGACAGTAATGCATTCATTTGGACTTAAATTCACTTTTTTTTTGTTTGACAATGAGACAAATTCAATTTAGTCCTTATTATTTTTTTTACTTTTACCTATCAAGGCCTTTATTACGTGACTAATTAAAATACGGGGTTAATTAGGCCCAAAATTCATTTTTTTACCCAAAACTATCATGATAATTGAGCCCACCTGAATTCCAGTTAATTGTCTAGTCCATAGGTTGAATTAGATCATAAGGACGGAGTCTAAGTCACGTACCTCATTTCTTAACTCAAACCATGAATTTGACAACCAATAGGTATCCATATGTTTCTAAAAAAATTGTTTAAAAGAAAAGGAACAGACAAGAAACATTTTAAGGTTCAGAAGAAGTATATTTTTTTTACTGGATATTACACCGAGTTTAGGCAAATATGCAAGAAATGCTTAACTATGCAACTAATACAGAATAATACTCTCGAAACATAATTTTTTGTTTTCAAACTGAGAAACCTTACTGGCACTTCCTGAGGCAGAGTCTAAGTCATGCACACAAGAATGGACAGCAGTACTCAGTATAGTCATATAAAAAAAAACGTAAATAGTGTGTAAACAAGAAAATATGAAGTTTGCTATTGACCCCATTGAGGACATAACTAGCATTGGTGAAGGAAGAGTCTAAGTCATGCACTCCATCCATGCCAGTCACAACCTCCATGAGGACATGTTTGAAATCAAGAGAGGGAATCAACAAATTAACATCAAAATAAGAAAAAATGTCACAAATTACACTAAGGAACCAGTACAGTAAACAAAAGCATCTTTTATTGAAAACTCGGAGGCCATTACAAGACTTTACCTTAAAACTTCTCTTTTTTTTACAGCAATTCGACTAAAAATAACACAATGGCCTCCCTTTCTTCAGTCATCTGGGGGAGTATTTATAGGAGAAGTGCTCTAGGGTTTCGCTCCAAGCCCCTCTGCCACATGGCATCATCTCCACATTCCAATGTTTGATGGAGGGTCTTGATTTATCAAAGAACTTGCCGCCTCAATTTTTTTTTGCACAACTTCCTTCACTCTTGTCCCTCCTTGTTCAATTATACTATCTAGTTGTTGGGTGACATTTGGCAGTGGGTGTGAAGATGACATGTGGGACCCTCACAACTTAGTATGCCATGTCATATGAGGAGTGTATTTTCTACTTCATTCTACTGGATGTATGTTTGGGAAAGGGTTTTGGCGCCAGCTGGGTGCATGAACAGATGACAGCCATCTGTACCTTCATGGGCAGTGGAGGGTGGAGATTGTATCACATAATATAGCTTCTATATTCTTTCATCAGCTACAGGCGTCAGTGCATGCATCTCCTGATCACTCAAGGACATACACCAGCTCTCCATTTATGCTTCATTGTATGATTTATATGGCAGAACCTGGTGTGGCCATGTGTATCATTGGTTAGTCATGAGACTATGCATTCTAGGCCCCAATGCCAGGGATGATGCTCCATTAGGTAAAATTAGGGGTAACTGGTTCATTTATGCATCAGTTTTGTATATGATAATACCTAATGCAGCCTGGTGTGCAATTGGCTAGTCATGAGCCCATGGGTATAGGTTCCATAGCCCAAGGGAATTTTTTAACAAGCACAACTGAACTCAAGTGAGGCTAATTAAGTTATACATATCTTCATTTATGTATATTTTGGTCTAATTTGAGGCTGTAAAGGGGTGCCAAACAATTACTCAGCACTCAATTTCCTTTTCTACCCTTCTGTAACATGTCACAATTTGATTTCTATTTCACTGTGTTTATGCAGAAATTTCTCTTTAATTCAACTTAAGCTCTATTATTATTGGCTAATGTTGCTGTTTGGTGTTGGGGCCATATTTCATCTTCATTGTGAAATTCATTTCTTCTGGCGCCAAGGAGTGAAAGGTACAATGTAGTATCTTCATCGATTGGTGTCATACAGTTGGCTTGACAAGATCATATTTCTCCTTCCATCTGAGCCATAGGATGCGAGGGATCCGATACGAAAATGCCTTTGATGTGCTTTCTCTGTGTATTATATCATAGAGATGTATTTTCCCTTTTAAACTTTAACAGAATATAGTACAAGGGATAAGTGTCTCATTTTCATCATAACCATCCAACGATCACAAGCCTATGTTGTTGTCATGCTTCTGTTGAAGCTATACCCCTTTTCTCAGGTATAGACTCAGTTTTGCAGGCGCCAGAAACGACAAAAGGAAGAATTCCTCCTCCATTTCAGCACCATCAGTGCATTTTCTCTACTGGACGTATCCAGTGTTCTGGACTATTCCGAGAATTTTGATTTCACTCTATTCTTTTGTAGTTTTTGGGTAGGTCTCTATGTTAATCCTGCTGTGGAGAGCATCATCTTGAGGGTATCACCTATTCTCTTCTTTTCCATTTCAAAAGTTCTCTACTGAGCTTGAACTTGACGCCATGGCTGACAGTGTGTTTCATTCATCATGGAGGAATTGACATTGGTTAACTCATCTCAACTTTCTTCCAGCATTCGGGGAAACTATCAAGGCAAGTTATCTCCTAAATTTTGCTTGAAACATTTCAGAGAGGCAGCTTCACCAAACCCGACACCCCCCATCAATGGTGACTGATCCTTTTACAGAAATTGATCAAAATTGATCTTGAAACCCTCTTCTTCATGCCTCAGAGAAGCTTTCTTGGTTATTCAATTACCTTTTCCTTCATTATTTCGCCTTACTGGCTTTTTCCAATCGCAACTCGTTTGCTGAGGTTTTTTCGACTTTTCCGAACTGTAGGCTCAGAAGGTGGCCGTGCTTGGTGTCGCTGAGATCGTGGTGACACCCTCTACCTGGTGGTCTGATTAGTTTAAGCGGCGGTGGGGTGTATCGCCGGCGAAGGCGGAGACCTAGCGACTTCGTCGCGTTGCTTCTGCAGGCAAGTACACAGTACCTCTCCTTTTTTTCCTTTTTCCATTAACAGAAACTGGTGGGGGCCACGGGATTGGGCCAATGGGGAGTTGACGCGTGTTCATCCCAGACCAGACTCGATCGAGTCAACTGGGAACTGTTAGACTCGTGTCGACGAGTCTGTTTCCGCCTTCGGGTTCAGCGACGAAAGAAGAAGGGAAAAAGAATTGGGTTTGGGCATATTTGGGCTGAATTGATCCAGGCCTGATTTATTTCGGCTGGAGCCCAATTTGATTTAAACCAGACGGGCCATCTTTGAATAACCAATATATGTTTGGTTTTAATCCCATTTAACTAATCCAATATGCAAAGGTAATTTAGTATTAAGCCCAGATTAGATATATGTATCCGTTTGGTCGTCCCGGTGCTGAGTTATCTGTACTTGTCATTGTACTGAGCCTCGTCCATATACCGGAATTTTGTATTGCTCAATTTCAAACAATTTGACTGGTATTGTTGTAGTGTAGGGATTTGATGTGGAATTTGGTATGAGACTTTAGAAAATGTACAATGTTTGACCGTCATACAATTTCCATCTCTTTTTTCTTTATATAATTAATTAATTAATTAATTATGTGAGATTTTAACGTTTTTCACATAACTTAATTAATTAACTAATTAATTTCTTAGTGACTTGGCAGGTTTTGGTTTGAGTCCCCAAAATTTTGCACAAATTTTACTTTTAGGGCCCCCTATATTTAATTAATTAATTAATTATGCGAGCGTTGGCATATTCACATAACTTAATCAATTAATTAACTATTTTGTGTGGGTTTTATCGTCTTGCCTGTGGATTTTTTTTTTTGCGGGTCATTGCTTATGAATTTTTTGTTTCATCATATGACATCTTTCATTTCTGCAGGTCTCTTTGCTGACGTCCACCAATTCGTCATATGGCAAAATTTGGAGGCAAACATGAAATTATTTTTATTTGTGGGCTATGTAAATGAATAGAATTTGGATTATGATTTAATTAAGTTTCGGATTAAGACTTAATTAACTATTAGTGGGCTAATGATTTCTGTTGAGCTTGATTAAGACTAAATGACTTGGAAACAATGTGCTTAGTCTAATTCTCGGAACTGTGGCAAATACTGTGGCAAACAAGTCCACAAATACTGTGGCAAATACTGTGCCACAGTATCTGATTTAACTGAACGGATACTGTGGCAAATACTCAGACACTCTGATCCCGTAGAACAATAAAATAAATTTTAGATTTATGTTTTCTCTGAGTTTAATAAATATTTCTGTCATTTTTGTTATTTCTGTTATTTCTGTTATTTCTGAAAATTCTGCAAAGAAAATCTAACTCCGATTTCTGATTTCTGATTTCTGACTTCCATATTAGAAAATAATAAAGTAAAGTAATTAAATTATGACGACTGAACTAATAATTAAAATGTTAACATCTGTTAAAAGAATTTGGAACTATTACCGTCAGTCAGGTGGGGTTTAAGTCAACCAGACTTTAATTCTGTCAAGAGTATTGTAGAACCCCGTTAAATAAATATTAACGGATCTTGATCTATTATTTATGAACAGGAGCAGCCAGCCTCTCACACGCCCCAGACGAGTGTGAAGGTGCGGATACGCGGTTTCTTGATTAAAATTCGGAATTCGGTACTTTTAAATTCATGCATAGCATGTTGAAACATCTTTGATGTTGCATTCTAATTTCATATAGAAATAGAAGCCCGAAAATAATCAAACAATTGCATGTTGATTACATCTCCGCTTTTGATAATGATTGTTGCACAGTCTGAATCTGAAATCCGTTTGATACTGAGCAAATGACAGACTGTTGAAAAATGACTGGAATGGTTTCCGTAATCTTCTTATCACTTGTCCATATTTTGTGATAGAAGAATCAGACTTAAATCTGAACCATTTCCAATTTCCGAAAATTTGATAAGCATATTTATGATTTATAAACTCTTGCACTCTCCGGTGATTATCGGTTTGGCCACCGACCCGGCCAGGTTATTAGCGCTATTATCTCTGAATTTATTCCCTTTGTGTGGTCTGTACCAAATGGTTTTTACCTTTGGTTTTGAAAAAAGTTCTTTCTGTATCCGTCAGGCCTTAAGAACTTGAGTGTATAAGTTTTATCTGAAAGATAAATGCTTATGTTTGTGATTCATCTTTCTGTTGTTGCATGTCATCTGGCAGATGCCGGTATTAGGACCTTTCCAACTGATACCTAGGGTATATAAATATCTGTATATCTGTGTTAATAAATTTATCGGGATTTAGTCTGATGCACGGATTTGTATTAAGATCCACGTACTGGAACTAAAACCTGCACTAAGAATTTATTCTCACTCTGTTTATTTGTTTTGCATGTGCCTCGTTGGGACAGGGGTTCCAGGCCAGGCAGAGACTTACTAGGCCTCGTGCTGTCGCCACTACTGAGTGCTCCTTTGTAAGGCTTGAAGTGTACGTGCCAGGGTTACAGTGTAATGTTGTGTTTCTGCTCTGTTTCGATGACTTACCGAAAATTTCTGCGTATGTGTATTTTGAGTTATTTGGTGATGGTCCTCCGCCTGACGGTGTGGTTCCCGAGTGGGACCCATCGCAACCAGTCACGGAAGAGGAAATTTGATGAGTTGTAGGATGACTCATCACCGTGTCTTGGTTTGGTGCATGTGTCCTAACTGACGAGTCACTAGGGTTAGAGGTACGAAATAAGCCGGGCATGTAAATAATGTAAATTTGTGTAAAATATTGTGTGTGCTTGCAATAGAATAAACTTGTGTGTTATGTCTGCTAGGACCAAAATCAAGAAAATGGAACAAATAAGTTTTGAAAAAAAAAATTTACTGTCTGTCTGTTAGCCTTACAAGAGTATTAATTACTCTTGTGGCAAAAACTGACGTCATGCCTAGCTTCCGGGGTGTGACAGTTTTTGTTTTGGTAAAATGCATATGTTCAAGCTATACAATTATTATATACATCTTTGCATAAAGGCACTCGTGTTTCTGTATAAATATCATGATAGTAATTATAGTATCTAGCTATCTTTTTAACAAGTTTAAGTACGGAACAGTGAAATTAAATTGAATTTAAACCAAACAATGTAGGCTTAAACATTACACATTCTGAGTATTAAACTAAATTCAACACCATATAGTACAAATTTTAACAAGAAGAAAACCCGATAATTCAAGCATAAAATCGAACTACGCAAGTTTAACCCACCAAATAGTTCAAATTTAAACACCAAGCATCTCAAGAACATATATATACACGCCTTATATTTATAATAACAGATGAAAAGCAATTAAAACTGTAGATATAAATATCTAGTACTATAAATACGTATAATTGACAATATAGATATAAACTTCAGGTACAATTAGTTTGAGGGTGTGGATATGCATACGAAGCATAGATGTTGACTTAATTTTTTTTTTTTTTTTCCATTTTTCCAGTGCAGAAAGCCATTGTGATATCTCTTCCCTTTTCTCAAGTACAGCTAGAGGGTGTGTGCACCAAATATATCTTTATTTTTCTACTTTTTTTTTTCCATTTGTGACATATTTTTGAATAACACTGAATATTAGTTAAAAAATTACAAATTATGATATATTTAATTTTTTATTTAAAAATCATAGATAAGCCTGATTATATATATTATTGATGATTATTCTTATTTCGAGTTAACATTAAGAAAAAGAAAAGAATTATTGGGCTAACTGAAATTCTGAGATATTTCAGTTATTACACGTCAAAATATTAGTAATTAGACTATCGTGGAATATATGATTGCTATTTTGACGCAAATTGAAATTCTAAAGTTCGATGATTATTAAATTGAAATTAAAAAAATGATTTTAAATTATATAATATAATAACCAGATAATGACTAATTAAGAGGAAAGGGGTGCATATCAAAGAGAGACGTGGTTGGATTGATTAATTAAGAGAACCGGTCGTGACTGATTATAAGGAAATTTGTTTAGAAAAAAAAAAAGATAAAAGATAAAACATCTAACAACGTTAAAACAAAGGGCTGAGGTATGCTTATGAGATGGAGTTGGTCGGTCATGTTGAGTATGAAATATATGCCAATCCTATTTGTAGTTGCGTAATTGGACTTATATTTAGTCACGTAACCTAAAGTCACATTTCATACGTCATCTATCAAGCTGTCATATTAATTCAGTTCATGGGAGCAAAGTGCGTATATATGTGTTGTCAGACTCTCATTGTAGGATCTGCATTTTCAATAGAAGAGACTGATCTAAAATTAACGTGTTCGTTTAATTCGGTGTTAATACTTAAGGTTGATTTCTTGTGACGTTAATTATGAGATTAATTCTATGCATTAAAAATTTTAAATCTAACTATTCAGATTAAAGATAAAACAATAAGATGAGAATTCGAATTCCAGGAGTTCATTTTTTTATAAGTTGCCACAATTTTACTTTTGAAATAGATTTTAAAATAAAAAAAAATTCAATACTCAGATTTGAACTGTTGATCTTTTTCAATTTTATGAGAGGTATTTTATAAAATTTTTTAATTTATAAAGCTTATTTGATAATAGATCATGATGCCAAAAAATGAACAAATAAATTAATTATGGTAGATTTATTCTGATATGTTAAAAAAATTCTGAATTTTAGATAATTAGATTCTAAATAAATAATCAAGAATTAAGGGTTACTAAATGTTGGAATATAGCTAATAGTTAAAAAAAAAATTCATTTAGAAAATTTCAGACGTACAATTATAATGAAGTTAATCATTCTAAATGATAAGAGTCCTCCATATTGGGGCTCAACTATTATTCATCATCTCAAAAATATTGTATAGAAATGTCATTTGCGGAGTACCAGCTACTGATGTACTTAATGAAAGCACCTAACGAAGGACGTGACGTGAGTTCAAAATTGAACTAGAAATTTTTCTATAAATATTTAAAAATAGAGAAGTTAATTTCAACTTTATATTTTGAAAGGAAAAACATACATTATCATCTACATACTTATAAAATATGATGCTTGTATTGACCCGAAAAAAAAAAAAATGTGTGATGCATGTTAATTTGTTCCTGCAAGACGAGCTACTAAGACTGATATGGTCTGGTCATATATATGGAATCTTTTCCATATTTCCTACCACAGATGACTTCTAGATTGGGGAAACATTACTAGACTAGGATATGTATAGATTCTCTTGTCAGTAAAATAGTCCGCTAATTGTGCTCCGTCTTAAATGCCACTATATTATTTTGGAGATGACTCTTGACAAGCATTTAATCTGATGCGCGTTGTATGTGGTATTCCTTTCTTATTAAATGTTCTTTATAAAGTATAAGTAGTATCTTGTAAGTTATACAAGTCATTGTAGGTAAAATAAGAGAGGAATATATAATTGTTACATTGTCGCACTTCAAAATTATTTTTACTTTCTGAAATAACATTTTAATACTTAATGATACAAGTATTTATATATGCTTACTTAAAGATGTTAAAACTTTTTTAATATATTCTATACAAGTTCAAAATGTATGGAATTTCATATTATACTGCATATAAATTAACTAGAAAAATAATAAAGAAACTATCTAAACAATCACAAACATAATTATCGTTGCATTCATTCTATCTAGAACAATGTTATATTTGTAGATCTTATCAACAAAAAGCTAACAATATGTAAGAACAACGAGCCCGATCTATAAAAGCCCAATACAGAGCACTTGTCCAAACGATGCTCATCTAAAACCAACAATTTACTTTCAGTAGCCTTAATCAATAGCCCACAAGCAATTTCCCTCGATTAAAGAACAAAAAAATAACCTCAGACAATTAATCAGTGAATATCTCTCACTAACATTCCGTGATGCGGATATAAAACAGACTATTTTATAACTTCAACTGACATAGCCGTATTATTACGCACAGCATAAGCAATAACGAAACCTGATATGACCCGCCGCCCAAAACAAAATGGCCTCGTCTATTAGTTCAGTCTCCTGCTTGTGTATATAACACTACTGTAATGTTACGCCTTAATGATTTTCATTTTTACCATTTGTTGTCTGTCTCTTACCCCTAATTATATTTGTGATTAGTGTATATTGTGGTCTTAATTTGTTAAATGGTGCAGAGAACATTAATATATGGTGTAGTTCTTCAAACTGACAAGAAGGTTCTTCCTGAATTAGATACTATCTGAAAACCTGGTGTACGGACAAAAAGTGTGAGACCAAAATTTTAACATGTTGTTGCTTATTAATTCTTTTTATTTATTCCGCTTAGATTAATTCTGACCTCTCATTAATCATTGAATGAGCTGATCAGTTCCACTATAAGTTCCATTTTCTTTTTTTCTCCAAATGTATCTGCAAAGCTATTTGAATGCGTCCAGTCTACTTATATAGCTGTTAATACTAGAGTGCTCCGTTGTACATCTTAATGTTACACTTTAGATAACTTCTCTGGTTTATCAAAAAAAGAAAAAAAAAAATAAGAATTTTTCTTTGATTGGACAAGTCGCAATTCTATTTTGTTATCCATAAAAGTAAATATATGTTCTGAAAACTGTTTTGAAGATTAAAGCTATCCCGCGTGCAGTTTTTTATTTTCCTAAAAATAGATAATTATCGGATAAAGTTTGACTGACAGCTCTTAACCTATATGAAATACTCATAAGAAACCTATGTGTACAATGTACTTATTTATGTACCAAAAAATCAAATGTACAAAAAGCTCAAACTGAGTAAATAAGGACAGAAGAGAGGTTCAACCAAAAACGAAAGAAAGAAAGAAATGGCTGGAGGATTCATTGTAGGACAAGCAAGAAATCGGGAAGCTTTCTATGAAGGC
Source organism: Rhynchospora tenuis (assembly GCA_027725995.1). Taxonomy (NCBI): domain Eukaryota; kingdom Viridiplantae; phylum Streptophyta; class Magnoliopsida; order Poales; family Cyperaceae; genus Rhynchospora; species Rhynchospora tenuis. The sequence goes on from CM050889.1 coordinate 26,321,324, forward strand.
AAAATCACAATCTATTTCATTTTGGCATGTATTGTTGGATCTCTTGGCGGGTCTCTTTTTGGATATGATCTTGGAGTCTCTAGTAAGTAAAGCCAGAAGAACTTTGTTTAGCATTTAGCGGTTTATAAGCTTATATGCACACATTGTTTAGGTTGAACTGCTTTAATGTCTAAATTTAAAATTAATCAATGTTATTGGAGATAATAATACTAGATACTTAATGGTAGGGTCAAAATGCTGAGCCACCTCATCAAGCTCATGCCATATTGCCATGACAATGTTGTTGTTTTGCTTATCAATTTATCTATAACTAATATAACCTCTGTTAGTGTAATCATGAGGGGAAGGAGGAAAGAGGGAAAATTAAACTAACAGACTTTTACAAAATAACTTGGTAAAAGGTGGAGTGACGTCCATGGATGATTTCTTGAAGAATTTCTTTCCATCCGTGTATCAAAGGAAACAGGCCCACCTGAAAGAGACAGACTACTGCAAGTACGACAACCAAGTGCTGACGCTCTTCACTTCGTCTCTCTATTTCTCGGCCCTCGTTTCCACCTTTGGCGCCTCTTGGGTAACAAAGAACCGAGGAAGGCGGATCAGCATCATGGCCGGCTCTGTTAGTTTTTTCCTTGGTGGCCTCATCAATGCTGCAGCAGTGAACATTGCCATGCTAATCATCGGACGTATTTTCCTAGGCATGGGTATCGGCTTCTGCAACCAGGTTTTCATTTCTTTTTCATCACATTTAACATGTATATACATTTACAAAAAAGAAGATAAATTTTGGGATCGAAGAAATTAATTACAATTTTCCAAGCATTTAACATTTTATTTAAGCCAGTCAGCTCAATTATCACTTGAAAAAGAAAAAAAAGCACTTAATTTCAGTTTATATTTTTGATAAACCTATTACTGTGCACTATAACAGGCAGTTCCCCTGTATCTCTCTGAGATAGCTCCCCACAAGATCAGAGGAGCAGTTAACCAGCTGTTCCAGCTGACAACATGCCTTGGAATTCTGATTGCTGACATAGTCAATTACTTCACAGCAGAGCTCCACCCCTGGGGCTGGAGACTATCTCTTGGCTTAGCCATGGTCCCAGCAGTTTTAATTTTTGTTGGAGGTATCTTCCTCCCCGAGACCCCGAACAGTCTGGTCGAACAAGGCAGGCTAGAAGAAGCAAGAGAAATCTTAGAGAAAGTGCGCGGGACTATGGATGTTGATGCAGAGTTCGAGGACCTGAAGGATGCTAGTGAGGCTGCAAGAGCAATCAAGAACCCTTTCCAGAACCTTCTCAAACCCCGCAACCGGCCACAGCTCATTATTGGTGCACTGGGTATCCCGGCATTCCAGCAACTATCTGGGATGAATTCAATCTTGTTTTATGCACCGGTTATTTTCCAGAGTCTAGGATTTGGCTCAGGGGCTGCACTCTACTCATCGCTAATTACTGGCTCAATGCTTGTGATAGGTGCAATTGTCTCCATGGGGACCGTCGATAAGTTGGGAAGGAGGTTTTTGTTCATTGAAGCCGGTATTCAAATGATCTGTTCAATGGTAAGCAACTCTTGCAATTTGATTTCAGCATAAAATATAATTCACACACAAATTTCATTCATTTTCTCTTTCTTACATCCGACTACTTGTATGAACTTAGGTGGTGGTTGCTGTCACATTGGCTCTGAAGTTTGGACATGGAGAGGAGATCTCCAAGGGATTGGCAGTTTTGTTGGTTGCGGCAATATGCCTATTCGTCCTAGCCTATGGATGGTCTTGGGGGCCACTTGGCTGGTTAGTGCCAAGTGAACTATTCCCCCTTGAGACCCGCTCAGCAGGCCAGAGTGTGGTGGTTTGCGTAAACATGTTTTTCACAGCGGCAATTGCACAGTGTTTCCTGGCAGCACTCTGCCACCTCAAGTGGGGAGTGTTCATCCTCTTTGCTTGTCTCATTGTCATTATGTCACTTTTTGTGATCTTACTTTTGCCTGAGACAAAGCAGCTTCCGATTGAAGAGATTTACCAGCTCTGGGGGCAGCACTGGTTTTGGAAGCACATAGTGGCAAAGGACAATGAAATCAACAGACATTATATGGGGGTGAATTAGTCGGAGTATATCCTACTGAATGATGTTTGGTTTGTAGGAGCTTGATGAAAATGCTTGCATTTTGACTAGCAATAAAATTGTTATGAATTGCTTGGTCCAAAAGGAGCTTCACTCCCTTAAATGGAGATTTAGAAAGATGCATGTGTTTTGATGCATACAGAGCTGAATAAATAAATCTATTTAGTAAAAATTATTTGAAGCTTCTAATTCTTTTGTCCCACGAGTAGATATGCTATTATCCTTTTTTTGGTATAAAACTTTATCCCAAGAATTGTGAGCTGCTATACACACTGGAGTGGTACAGTGGCCCTTGTATCTTTCATTTCTGTAAGATTTGATAAGAACTCTAAATTATTGAGTACTAACAGGAATCATTCGTAAGAAAAGGAAAATAAAATATAAGTATCAGACGTAAAAAACAAATTAAGTGACGAAGAATGGCTTTCAATTTCGAATTACAATTAGGTCATCAGTAAGTTTTTTGCTCTTACAAAGAGGGGAAAAAATACACCATATATGAATAATTATACAAGAATTTTGGTGTAACCGGTTATTCCCTACCTTGGGACCAAATTGATATTGGTACTTTGTCATCAAAATTTGATACATGACTATTCTTAATCTTACTGGAGCTTGGTGATAAATCTACAACACAAGCTCCTATATCTAGCAAAATTAGTAAAAGAGAAAAAAATACATATTTTTAGACTTCGAAATTTTGAATGCATATTCTTTTGCTAACACTGGTCAATAAAATGGAAGCTTGCATTTGCTAATGGTATGCGTCCTACCAAAACTGACAGGTGGGGCCCCAGAAGGATGATTTAGCTTTTCAGGATCATACTTTACAGACATTAGGCATAACCCATGAGGCGGGGCTGACAAGGAGAATTTCGCAAGCACTTTTCTGTCTCTTGCCTCTAAAATCTTCGGTACAATATCAGGAGGCAAGGCTTCTCTTCCAACTTGTATCAACAATGCAACCTGCATGAATAAGTTATGTTGATTATTTTCATTCAATAAGAACATTTCTGCAGATGAGGCCAGTAGTTTATTTTATCCACCCCAACACTGAACATTTTTCATATTTGCAATCAGATTCTTATCTTACTTAACCCCCGAGTCTGGCAAAGGGATGGTGCAAATATTCCTAACATGGTAAATGCTTTTTGTAACCCATCACTGCCAAGTGCAATACAAGTACACAACCAATCTCCTGCATACACTTTCAACAAAACATGGACCAGATCTATGGATATCATCTTACTCAAACTAAAAATGTAAACTAAACAGTTCCAACTGAGTAGACAGCGAGAATACATTGTTAAACAGAAAGTCAAGCTTGGTGAAATTCGTCACTAAGTGGCTAATATTACATGATTAAGGTGATGAGCTTTTAAAAATTATCAAAATTTACACGTGCCTCGAGCAAACACGGGAAAATAATAGGTTATTTACAAAAAACAAAAGGAAAAAAATGAATGCATAACCTAGAAGAAGACGTTATGATGGCCCACCAGTACATAGGCTAGAAAAATTGCAAACTATGATTTAAAAATGGAACGGGATAATAACTCTATACCATGTTTCTCACTTGTCGATACAAGAAGCCTGACCCTTCCACTTCAAGGTCCAAAATTGCACCCTAAAGAGCAATAGTACAATAATTTAGGTTCATATGCATGTTTCCAGCAGAACTAAGTTTTGCAGAAGGACCACAACAATTTAATGGTAATTGTGTTCACTTGAAAACCACCTTGATTACGGTCATTATTCTTGCAATATTGTTAATTCCTTGGTTGACATGTGAAATGAAAGCATCAAAAACCACTCATGGTAAAGTTCACAAATTAAGCATAAACTTTTTCATAACTTTTTAAAAATTAAGAGCTTCTTTAGAAGCTTATAAGTTTGCTTCTACAATTAGGTTTGTGCAATATCACTTACCGATTCACTAATATCAAACCGAAAGATCTCCTTCACAGGATTAGGTGTACCATCATTACGTGAAGGCACATTACCAAAGGAAGAAAAGTCATGCTTCCCAAGAAAAAAACTGGCTGCCTCTCTCATTGCTTCAGGATTAAGTCTATATGCACTATGAAAAGCATATAGTCTATGAAATGGATCCATGACTGGTTCATTATAGATCTTGTACCGGTACATTTTGCTAGTGGTCGAGAAGCGTGCATGAAACTCAGGGTGCGCTGGGCTAATTTCCCTTATTCGAATCTCTTTGGGTAGGAGCCCATTAATGGCAGCATGAAAGCCATCCAAATTGTTGTAGTTAAATGGTGTGGTAAAATGTGCCACCTGAAAAAGTATGCAGAAAAACAGGTTGAGAAACAGGTCAAAAAGAAAATTACCAAATCAACACTTGATATGCTTAATATCAAAGGTTCATTTATATATATAGAATGGGTTCTAGATATATATCAAAAAGTAGTACACCAAAAGAAACCATAGTAAGTTAAGTCACCCTAGCTTTGCAGTCAAAAATCATTTCCCAAAAAGAGGCAAAAGAAGATTAAAAAAAAAAAGTAAATAAAAAGATTGTAGAATCGTAGCTCTTTTATATTCTATCAAATGTTTATTAAGCACCAAAGGAATGATGGCATCTAAATATCAGAATAATGAAATAACGGAACTGGGACGCTTGATATTGCAAAATTAACAATGTGATTTACCAATTCAAAACCTCCCTTACCAATGTGGCAATAGAGTTTCCGATAGATTATGTCCAATAGTTTGGTTAGTACAAAAAAAAAACACCTAATGTTAGAACCACAGTTAAGTTTGAGCGTAACACTTTAGATTGGCTTGATTTGAATTTACTTTACTTCAACATTAAAGAAATTGCTTATAATTAAGGGTAAACAATCAAATGGAATACCTTTCAATTGCCATTATCTAACAATTAGGAAGTTATACGCAAGTTTGTAGAAGAATGTTATGTGTTAATTTGCAAATAAAGAAAGCTCAGCTATTATTTTGGAAAATCTCGAGACAGTCATCTAGTTTGCTATAAGCTAACGACTTAATTGTTGAGAAATAAACCTGACCAAAAGCATGAACACCAGTATCAGTACGGCCCGCACCGACCAAACAAAGATCACCCCTATCTAGCTTTGTGATTCGAATAAGTGCATCCTCTATATGCCATTGAATTGTTGGAGTTGGAGCTGGTTGGTACTGCCACCCTGGTTGGTTCATATTATTTTGATGAAAAGCAACATTAATCTCCAGAGTTCAGAGACTTTAATACTTGATAAGTATGATGTCAGTAAGATCCAAAAGCAACTCCAGGGACGCAATTGTTTCCCAATTAAGCATCATTATATTCAATAGACCCAAAAAAAAAAAAATCCTCAGTTTGAACCAATTTCTAACTCAATCAGTTCTCAATTAAATAGCTGAAACTCAATCAATCCTTTACATTTCCACGCCTCAAAGCTACATTATATGCAAGTGCAATTAAAACTCATACAGTAGTGGTACTGAATTGACCATCAATTAACCTCCAAATGTAAATTAAATATGGTTTCTAAGTTTAAACCCAAATTGCATAACTACATTCTGCTTGTACATCAAGCCTTTATTTACCCCAACCCGTTAACTGGACAAAGAAAGCCCTAAAACCATTTCATCGTTTAGTATAGATAGGCAGGTCATATTAATTCTTTGTTTAGAAGAAGGATCGATAATTGATATTCGAGAAAAATGATTAATGAGAAGAACTTTGAACCTTTGAATTTGGTGCCATCATAGGCAACAACCATCCGCCACTTATAATTAGTAGAGATTTTGCCATCAATTTTATCACCCAAATGCTGCCAGTCAAGAAAAAACAACAAATATAATGAAGATAACACAATACAGAACAACAACTGGAAGAAAAATTGGACAATCACTAATTCAAGCAGCTGGGATTGTTTCATTAAAAAAAAATAAAATAATAATAATAATAATAAAAAAATAAATAAAAACCGGATAATTAGTTTTTTCAAATCTTCTTGGACGTGTATTAGGGTTCTACTGCTCCAGACTTGTATTCTGATTCTACTCCAATATCACCAATATTTACATTGATTAAAAGTACCAAATAAAATTTTTTGAGTTAGTTTCCACACGCACACACACAAAAGAGGGAAGGACAGAGAGATTACTGATGTGTCTGATGGAGGGAACAAGACAACAGGCAGGCGAGAAGAGAGGCAAAGAGACACAAATACCATGAATCTGATTTGAAAACTATGACTTCACAAATACGCCTGCTGATGAGCAAGCCTTCAGGCCATACCCCCAGCCATCCACATTTGAGGACAGTATTTCCAGATCAGATTTGGCACAGACTTGGGATAAAAATATTCAATCCTCACTCTGCCGAAACAATATCAAATCCTGGGCCGACTCAAATAAGTGTGATTTTTGCAGCTGGGCAGCCAGTGACAACTAGAAATACTGAAGTAATATAGCCCAGAACTCTGAAAACGAAATATAGGCTATATGGTCCATATGACTACCTAGAAGAGAAATAACAGGTACATTAACGAAAATAAAATTATATAGAGACTTACTTAAAACAGGGAATTACATCCAATAACTTGATATTGTTTGGTTGTTGAGAGGTAGTTCATTTCAAATCAATATATGGTCAAACAGCACAGATTTGTTTATAGCATTTCTTCTCAGTGTTTGAAAGTATAGTGGTAAGTGTGAACTTTAATGCGTTAATATGCACTTAGGAAATGTTCAAAAATTTTAGAGTACACCATGCAAAACATTCCAGCTGTGTATCAACTACATGACAAAAAATACTAGTATGTAATTTTATCAGTGTCAGGTTTACATATAAAAACAGAATACTCCAATGATATTCCAAACGACAACCTCATGACATAATTTAAATTTAACATTCCAAACGACAACCTCATGAGTCATGACAGATTTAAATTAATATATCTCTCCAAATGCAAATCTGTATGCAAGAATTCTAAGCGAAAACATTGGATAGAAAAGGAGTGTACCTGGTTATCTGTTAAAAAAGGGGCCTTGATGTATGGAGCCAATATATTTTTCTCCTTTCAATCTGTTGAAGAAAAAAAGGAAGAAAAACACCAAGTAAGATGCATAAAAAAATATAAATAAACAAGTGGAATCACTGTCCTACTATAAGGAGTGCCAAAGTATTGAAATCTAGAATTTTGGATTCATCAGTTGCAGATAAATCCTTTCAGCCCTATCCAAAGTTTCAAACCAGTAAGAATTGCCCATTTTTACTTTCATTGTTTACAATAACCAAATTCACCACAATGTAACCCATCTAAGTCACCACCTTGAAAACACCAGAAGTCGCAACAAAGTTGCTTAGATTACATTCAACTTAATACTATGTAATTTCCTAAGTATCAAAAACAACCTGGTACTATGTTCAGATGAATACAGAAAGGCCACTGTTCCATTGTAACTGGTACTATGTCCCTATCTTCTATTTTAAGTATCGAAAAACATGCTAAAACCTGCCCATTTTTTGGATGAAGCCCCAAATAAATTGGAGGACGATAATATTAATTGTGAGGATTTTTTTTATTTTTTTAGTAGTTTTTTTTTGCTGGTTCGCTCTAGCTAGCTAGCATTCAGAAACAAGCAAAAAAAAAAAAAAGAATAATCTTACTTGTGAGGAGCTTGACGCGAAAAGAGAGAGAGAGAGAGAGAGAGGCCCACAGGGTGGGCAGGGTCAGGGTGTGAGTAAGAGAAGCGACTCTCGACTGCTCGACTAGTGACTACAGAGGAGAGGATGGGAATTGCTTTTCTAGTTTTCTCACTCCCAAAATCAGCAACACACTCCCTGTTTCACAATAGTGACTAAAATATCCTTCATTTTAGAGGGAATTTCTATTATATTTCTAAATAAAACGAGGGTGTTTTGGTCATTATGATGAAATTTGGAGGAGTGTATTGTGAATTGGAGGAGTGCAGAAAGCGTTTCTCGGAGAGGATAGGTCGCATGGAACAACGGATCGAATTTGAGCCTATCGGGCCTCTCAAATTATGGGTTTGATTGAATGGGGCCCAGAAAAATTCGCTACGTTTTATAATTTATCAGAAATTATATACACCATCCAACAAAAAACCATCCAATACCATCCAACTGAACCAGCGCCATCCAACAGGCTAAAAATGCTTTTTTTCCGCGTGCTGACGTCAGCAAAATTTTTTGACCAATTTTCGAAATTTTTTTGATGCTGACGTCATCAAATATGATGATTTAAGGGTTCAGTTAAATGATTTAAGGGTTCAGTTAAATGTTTTAAGGGTTGAATTAAAGTGCATAAGTGTTCAGTTAGATGCACCAATAATTTGAAATTTTAGTGTTTTGTGTTCAGTTAAATACGATAAGGGTTTATTTAAAAGTATGTATGTGTTCGGTTAGATTCAGCAATAATTTAAAATTTTAATGATTTGTGTTCAGTTAAATACGTTAAGGGATTAACTTAAAGTCTCTATGTGTTCAGTTAGTTGCAGCAGAAATTTGATTTCGTAGTTTTTGTGTTCAATTAAACTAGTTAAATAAAAAAAAAATGAACAAATACAACAAACATAGCGAACATTTACAATAACAATAAGAACATTTACAACAATAAACTGAACATATGTAGCTGATTTATCTGACTTTCTGCATTAGATTATCACTATATCAACAACTAACTGAACAATTACAACAATAAAGATGATCCCTTATTTCATCTAAATGAACATTTGTACATATGAAATGATCCATTATCCATTTTCATCTAACCATGAATGCCCATAGAATCCTCCTTCCTTCTTCTCCTTCACCTCTTCACCAAAAAACCATGGTCTCCAAACAAACCAGCACCACAATATTATCTTTTTCTACAATAGTAAAAAGCAGAAATAAAAGAAAAAGAATAAACTCATTAAAAAATAACAAACATGAAATCCAAAGAAATTATTACTTTTTTTCTTTAAATTCCGAATGCTTCCATCTAATACGCTATCAATTTGGCATTCCTTTTTTTTTTGAAGTCCTTAAAGAAAATGGAAACTCCGTTCCTACTTGACATTAATTGGAAATCGGGTTGGAGAGAATAGATCGCTTCAACGGGCTTGTCTTCCTACCGGTTATGTCAGTACCGACACCCTAGATCCGTAGGGGCAAGAGTATGAGAAAAAAAGAGGCACGATATGTTGCAAAGAGGTGTGAGAAGCGTCAATCAAGGACTCGATGTGAGGGACCACGTGCTTGGTGCTGCCATGGTTGTTCATTACCAGGAGACGGCGCAGATGGAGGGATGTGGAGATTGTGAGGTGGTGACGAAAGAGGAAGAGAGATTTGGGGTGTGGAGACGGTGGTGGTTGGCTGGGAAGAGGTGGCGGTGGACTGCCGGAGACCGGGCGGCGGGTAGTTGGCTGGAGCGCTAGGGTTTGGTTAGAAATGTTGCAACTGAAGGGATGGGAATAAAAGGAGGGGCGCTGGTTGCTGGATGGATGGTTTGGATGGTTATTCTTTGGATGGTGAATAGTATTTACCATAATTTATTATTGGATCGGATTGGGCAGTACGAAAATTTTTTTTTATTGGATCCTATTTACGTTAAGACTAGTATTATATTAGTCGTATAAAGTATGGTAGTGTCTTGTATTTTCGGGCATAAATGATAACTGCGGCAGATTTACCATCGCGAGCCATCGCTGAACAAAAATATATATGTGTCTGTTACAAATGTTCAGTTTAATAACAAAATGTGTTCATTTAATTATCACAAGTGTTCAGTTAAATGCATCAATTTATGGTTTAATATAAAATTGCGCATCAGTTTTGAGAGAGGCGCCCCACGGGTATAGTCGGAAAAAATTTAATTTGAACCGGACCGGTTCATGACCCCTTCTAATTTTTTCATGTGTTTTGTGTCCGGTTCGTAACCCCTATTAAAAAAACCGAAAAGTGGTACTGAACATTTATATCTAATAACCTGAATATTTGTATTACTACACTGAACATTTGTTCTTACTAAACTGAACATTTATACTTATCCAATAAACATTTTTGCTTATAGCATTAGTATTTTTTATTGCAACTAACTGAACATTTGTACTCACCCAACTGAACATTTGTACTTTCTAAACTAAACATCTATACTTAATAAAATGAACATTTTTGCTTATAACATTTATATATTTTATTACAACTAACTGAACATTTATACTCAAAATAACGGAACATTTGTACTTATCTAATTGAACATTTAGGTATGAAATAAAATTGCGCTGGGTGAGAGACCATCGCGCCTCAGCGATGGCGCGCGATGGCAATTTGTGCCGATGGCACTAATCAATTTCCATTTTCGGGCGGCTTCATTTGTTTTTTTTTTTTTGAAAGTAATGCTAGAATCGGACATCAAACACGATTGAAACGTCAATCACCGTTACAAAAGTAAACGATTTATTCGAACCGCTCAGTATAATCTCTATATTAAAATATTTTTGAAAATCAAATTTTATATTTTTTCCAAAATTAACTTTTTTTATTTTCAAAATTAGAGGGTTCATAACTTTTTAGATTAAGAATATTCAAAAAATCTAAAAAAATTTAAAAGAAAATATAAAATTTGGTCAACATGGAGATTTTATTACGGTGAACAATTTGAACAGTTTGGATCAGTCATTCTAATCTCAAAAATTACAATTTTATCATGTTGGACGAGTATATATATTTTATATATTAGACACTAGCCGCTCTTTTTTTTTTCCTCCTAAACAGTTTTATAATTTATTGGTCATTAATAAATGTCATGACCACACCTAATGTCTTAAATTCGTATTTATCCAGTTATTATGGTCAAGAGTGCCACACTGCCACATGACCACGTCGGTCTCTTTCTTCATTAAAGACCCTATCTGATCTGATCTGATCTGGAGGACGACACTGGACTGTATTAGGCTCCTCTCCGATACGAGAACATTATTAATTTATTCACAGATCCACGCCGTTCATTTCGGATCTGACAATCCAACTTTGTTCTTATATTCAATTTGGACTGTTTGAATTTTACGTCCCGTTGCGGAAACATCCAATTAATTCCACACAATTGGAGCGGATCAAGAACAAAACCAATTCATCCGAGTTCCACGCGGCCACGCTAGAACTAGAAGCTCCGACAATTCAAAACAGACAGCAATAAATCAACGACAAACCAAAAGAAACACAAGAGAAGCAACAAAAGAGAGATCAGAGCGGAGCAAAAATGGCTGAGGCGAAAGAGAGAACAGGGAAGAGAGTGATGGTGGCAATAGAAGAGCACGAGTGTAGCCACTACGCGCTTGAATGGACGCTGCTCAACTTGAAACCCACCATCTCCTCTCCTCTCCTCCTCATCACTGTCCAGCCCTTCTCTCCTTTCACTTATGTCGCTGCTGCCTCCTACGCCGCTCCTCGTATCTCCTGATCTCTGTTCAATTTCTTCTTTTGTTTTGTTCAACTATTCTGAATTTGTGCAAAAAAAAGAAGAAGCGTTTTTTGACCTTTATTTGTTACAATTATGTTTTATTTGAACCTTCATATTGGTTCTGATCTAGGCCTCATTCATGCACCGTCGTCAAACTTACAAAAAGGGATTAAGATTAGTTTAGAAAAGTCAACGGTTGACCAGAAATTATAGGTTATGGAAAAGTAAAGGCAGCTCCTAGATCAGTTCTGTTATTTTGTGTGATATATACTGGTACATGACCGGATCTAATATAATACTGAAGTAAAGAATCTCCTGACAACTTTTAATTTTTCTGACAACTTCATTTTTGGAACAAAAATTTGTAGCCCAGGAGCTGATACAGTCGATGCAGGAGCACCAGAAGCAGGCTGCACTGGCACTACTTGAGAATGCTAAGGAGATCTGTGCTAAGCATGGGGTATGTCCGCAAAGCACCTTCTTTGAATCTCTTTCATTGTTTCAAAGTCATGTAATTTTGTTTAGGCATATTTTTTTATCGCCTAATTAGAAATATACTTTAGGAGTGTTACCAGGGTTGAATTCTAATAAAGAAGTTTATTTAATTATAAGCACATGTCATCACCATAAATAAATAGTCTCGTGTACCTTATACTGTAGTTTAAATTGAACCCAATCTGTATCAGTTCCCTCTTTCAATGTTTTGATCGAACCTCTTTATAGTTGTATAAAATCACATTGGTTAGAGAGTCACAGCTGTGCTAGTATTTTTGTTTTTATAAATGATAGGTAGATGTGGAAACAATTACAGAGATGGGTGAACCCAAAGAAGTAATTTGCCAAGTTGCTGAGAAGCGAAATGTGGAGTTGCTAGTTATGGGAAACCATGGCCGGGGTGCTGTCGAAAGGTCAATAGTTTATTTATATACCTTCCCTCTCTAATTTACTTAAAAACTTGGTTTATTTTAAATAGAGAATGCCACTGATTTTTATCCTAGAATTTGCAAGTCTTATTCCCCTAAACAGATTATAAAAAGGTAAACATGGATACTAAGATCAAAACTCTATTACTAAACTACGTATAATAAAAGCCTGTTACTAAAATACGAGACCATAGTTCGCTAAAGAGAATTAAGAGTTCATGAATTGGTACATTAGATTTTTATTTTGGTTTTAATTGTAAAAACCAAACCTGAATTCTTCCTTTATTTGCCTCTCAAATTCGACAGGTTCTTTCTGGGCAGTGTGAGCAATTACTGTGTACATAATGCAAAGTGTCCTGTTCTTGTTGTGAAGCAAGACAGTGGGAAGAAGAACTGATACAAATTTGCCAGGGATGTACGTACCTGCTTTTAATCTGGAATAAAGATTTATATTTTATTGTAAATATTGGTTTGTTATTAATAAATGAGTATCAGACTCCAATTTTTTTGTCCTAAAAGGGTGAATTAGGATTCCTCTTGACTGGGAGCAATCGAAGCCCTGGGTTTTCCTTGAATTAGGCATTTTAAAAACATTATTTAAGTATTATTCTCTATAATTATTGAAGTTGATTGTAAAGACTAATAAAAAGTAATGAACTGAGCATATGCCAATTATATAGAAAACATTTCAATGAACTGACATACAAATCATCTAGTACATCTTCCATTACCAAAACAAACTCAGAAAAAACTTTCCTGATAGAACATAAATTAACTACCAAACAGACTCATATCCACTTAAACCATGCTATAATAGAACGTATTAACCAATCCCATTTATTTAATCACCATCATTTAGCTGCCATCGCACTCGAAAGTCACCTCGCATCCTTCAACCGGGCTTAGAGTCATGATATGCTTGGGCTTAGTAACAAACTTGGGCAGGCGTGCAAATATCTGGCACACACATGCATTATCAATGTCCATCAGTCTGCGGCAGCATGGCGTGTCCTCAGGGTTAAATCCTTCATGATGCTGTTGACGATGGTGGTGGTGGTGATGAGAGCCGTGATCATCATCATCCTCTGAACCACCATCGTCAGAATCTGCTTTGTCATCAGAATCAGCTTTGTCATCAGAATCTGATTTGTCATCGTCGTCGTCGCCCTCTACTAATTCGCCTTTCGGGTGGAAAAGTGCTTCTAACTTTCGTTGAATAGGTGGCCCTACTGGGCTACATGCCTGATTGGCAAGTGCAAATTGAGAAAAGCAGAGATTCTGAGCTCTGACTTGCACTTTTGACATGCTTGTCAGGACCAATAGCAATGATATGGTTAGGAGGCTAGAAAGGAAGAAGTGGTGATTCTTTGCCATTTTTGGATTGTATATTTTGTGATGAGAATACCATGGAGAAGGATGAGGAAGTTTAAATAGGGTTCATGTTAGCATCTCAGGTACATGATTGGTGTGGTTTAGGCAGAGGCCGTGCATAGTTAGTTGAGCCAGAGAGTTTGATCTAGGAAAGAATTGGGTAGTTCATGCATAAGTTGTGTTGAGCCTAGTAACCAATTGATGGTCTCGTGCTATTACACTGATAACACTGAATGTGAATTCATATGCGTTGTGCAGATGACAATGAGACGCAGTTTTATTGAAAACATTACTAGAGAGGATGTCAGCTCCTGTTTTCACCTCAACTAAAGTATAAATAATGAGGCCTGAAGAAACATAAACTTGCACGTTGGTTCGGTTCGAATTGTACTATTTAAGTCCGTGTTTCCAATAAATTTTTATTAACTGTTTCAAAAAAAAAAAAAAAAAAATTATTACTATTATGAGCTTGTTTAACTGATTATTATTATTACATTATAGGTGGTCAATGTTCCTTGAATTAATCAGTATACTAAATATGTTAGGAAAACAAAATTTCATTCGGCATGCGATTTTATTCTTTATATTTTGGGCCTTGACTAGGTATAATAAGGGTTCGTGTAAGTATTCTTATGGGCCAGGTAATCTAGTGCTTCTCCAGGTTTCGCATTCAAAATTGGATTGAGCCTTTAAGGGCTCTTATTTAGTTACAGTTGGCTGGGCCTGCGTAAACTGAATTGGTTACTACCATCCTTCATTTTCCTATCCATCCCATCCGCAGGCTTTTACTGGACCAATAACTGGCCCAGAGACTGGCCCACCTCCATATATACCCGAAATCTTGTTCTCCAAACCCTAGCCGCAGAAGAGAGGCAAAAACAGTCTGCACCCGATTTCTCCAAACCATAGCATCGCGCCTCCCTTCCTACGCCTAGGCCTCCTCCCTCCACACCTGATTTCTTCAAACCACGGCACGTGCCTCCTTCCTTCCGTCTAGGCCTCCAATGAAGGTTTCGCTTCCCTACAGATCTGACCTCGCACGACTAGAGGCCATCGCTGAACCCATCGTTGTTGTCTTTTGCGCTCCTCTAGATGAGAAAATCTTGGTTTCAGGTTCGAATTCTCTCAAAATCTCGCTATTTAAGCTTCATTGTTGATTTGGTACTTGTTTGAACTGATTCGTACAAGATTAATCTGATATATTGAATCATATGCTAACTCCTACCTCGTAAACAACAACAAATTGAAGTTATTATGAGCTCAGTACAAATGACGAGAAAATTCTTAATTATCAGTCAAAAGTTCATGAGATTATTTACTAATTTTGATTGCTAAGAAAAAGCTTGGCATTAGGTGAATTACTGTAGTTGCACTTGTTAGTACAAGCAATTGATAAACCCTAGGTTTACTTGCAATGGCTGTTTAATATTTTTTTTTGTTTCTTCTTGGCTGAAACTGTAGCAATTTCACTATGCTATGTAAGAATTGTGATAAGCATTTGCATTTGTGGTAAATCTTTGAACTAACCTCATTTTTATTGCTTAATTTCAGATTCAAGGGACACAAGAAGTAATTTTCGACTGAATTTACAGAGTTGTTAGTGATGAATTTCTAGTTTACATTCGATTTGTAATAGTTGAATGTAATTTACTGCGTTTATTGTAGGTTAATTTATGTAATGGATGGTATTGTAAGTAGAATTGTTTAGTTAGTTTCTCTAAGGGATCATCTTATTTCATTTGTATGTATTGTGCTATTATTAATGGATGATATTGTTAGGAAATGCTCATTTTTAATTTTTGGATCAATTATAACTAATTAATCTACATTAAACAACAAGCAAGACAAAGATCTAGTGCTAAAGCAATCACACATCATGAGAAAAGGGATTGAACCATTACCTCTCCTTGAATCGTATCAAGGAGGTTAGATCCAATGCATAGGAGTCGGTGGCTTGCGTGCTCCGCCTCCTCCACCACCAATAGTCGCCTCTAGCCCACCAAGGACCCACCACCAAGCTCAAAGAGAATGCTAGTTCTCTTGAACCTCTTGCTAATCACCTTGCTTCTCTACTTAACTATTTAATGGAGAGGAAGAGAGGTGGGGTGCTCAACACATGAGCTTGGAAGAGAGAAAAGAGGGGCAGCTAGGAGGCGCATGGGATGGGAGAGAATGACGGCTAGGATTTCCTCTTGGTGACCCCTTTATATAGCCAACAACTCTCATCCATCTTTCATACTATTTACAAGTATGCCATCCACCCTAAGAGGCCACCTAATGGGCTTTCTTGGGCCATTTTAATAAAAGGCCTTTATTCATTAATTCACCAATTAATGAATCCCCTTTAATTCTCTTTATTCTTCCTTAAATCGGGCCTTTAATTAACCAATTAAATAGAAGCCCAATTAGCTCAAACTAATTAAAGTAAGTTGAACATAATTAATTATTAAATCAGTAATAATTAATCTATGATTAGCTAATGCATTAAATTGTTTCCATATGATCCTTTTAATATAATTAATTATAACGGTTCATAACGGTATATAATTAATTAATTAACTTATCACATTTCACAATACACATTATTGTGAATAAACAATAAATGCACCAAGTGGTTAGAATCCTATTTGTGCGACCCTATTTGAGGATTTATACTATGTTGGCCATGGAAATAAATCGTTATTTATTTCCAATAATCATAAGCGGTATCTAGCAACACGTTATGATCCCCAATTCGTATAAATAATGTACCGTTACAATATCTCAATCCTGCATAAGAAATAAAAGTATTTCTTTGTTTGATTCTTATGTCACACGATATTTTTGTATAATCCAAGATAGGAATGTGTCATTCTTGCAGATTACACATTTCTTGATATAGAGTTAATTGTACAAGTTGCTAGCAAACAATTCAACTCCATCAAGGGGCCCAAACAGATATCATCACTCACTAGGTATACTAATGAGGGACATACGATTTTCTTGATGAAAAACTTTTTCCCGCACAATTCAAGAGAACATAAATAAAGTCCTTATAGCAGTCTTTATCAGGAATCAACGTTAGACGATATTTATTGAACCTATCCTCATGTGGAAAAGGTGAACATCTCAAACTTAGAATCAAACTCATATGAAATAAACAATGACACATAACACAATCCATATGTTTATTTCATTGGGTCAAGTCCTGTACTATGTTCCAATAACATACACATATGCAATTAAGTTGGTAACTCCTTACCTATGATTTGTAGAACTTAATCATCACTTAACTTGCATACTAATCTTTTATGATAATTAATGTTCCTTGTTAATTATCAAGATTATGGACGATTCAGATTTATTATTGTCATTCTAATGAATGATCCACAGAGATCTACAATTCAGATCCTCAACCTGAATGATCTGTCAATAATAAACTCTAGGAACTGATGAAATATCATCATTAACATATACTAAGAAAATAAGTCATTAAAATTTGACTTCTAGGACATAACTCCAACAGATATTATTACTACAATTGTTCAGTTTGTTGAAATAATGGATAGTATTAACATGTTTAACTGAACACAAATAATAGTGAAATCAATTTTCTGCTATAACTAACTGAACAAATAAAACTTTTAGTTCAACCTTTGCCATATTAAACTAAACACAAAAATACGAAAAATTCCATTTTCAGATGTAACTAACTGAACAAATAAAACTTTTAGTTCAACCTTTGCCGTATTAAACTGAACACAAAAATACGAAAATTCCATTTTTAGATGCAACTAACTGAACAAATAAAACTTTTAGTTCAACCTTTGTCGTATTAAACTGAACACAAAAATACGAAAATTTCATTTTCAGATGCAACTAACTGAACACTTACGACTTTTAATTCAACCCTTATGGCATCTAACTGAACAAATAAACCAGTACATTTGATGACGTCAGCATCCAAAAATTTTCGCTGACGTCAGCGCGCGAAAAAATGAGGCTGAGGCCCATTTTTGGCCTGTGGATGAGATGGATGGGAAAATTGTGGATGGTGTGTATCACACCTGTCCGCATCAAGAATATGATACAGAAACACTAGTAAATAAAAATTTAATTCTCATATTGGTCCATTTAAACATAGCGCTCTAAATCACCAAAAAACTTATCATTGATCGTTTAGGAATAATATTTTTTTTTTGCTCTGAATAACTAATTCTAATTTTATTCTTAACCGATCCAAACCCACCTTAATAAATTTTTTTTTGTGAGAATGAAGCTCGGAAAAGCTACTCTACTAGAATATAAGATTGGTGGTTTCACTTGGACAAACGGACAATAGTAGCACATCTTACCAGCTGGTTAATATTGTTCTCAAGCATGTTCCTAAGCCTAGTGATAATCTAAAACTCTGAAATTTGATTTCCAATTATATATGTAAAGCAATAATATTGTCGGTGATTTATTTTCTAAGAGGAAGAATTTCAAATAAAGAAAATAAAATAAAGTCCATTTGTTTTTGTTTGACTCGTTCAACCCAAATATACGAATGCGAACTTTCCATTTATCTGCTTCGATGTGGTCTAATTATCTAAGGGTTACTTTTAGTCTTTTAGATCGAAATCAAACACAATAAAAGAAGTTTCTACAGACAAACATTTGACGATTGTGAAGTGTATTTAGACATTATAACTAAAAAGATTTGACGGGAATTAACTGTATTTAGACATCATAGCTTAAAGGCGTGACTCATTTGTTTACTTCAATACTTTATCTTAAATAAAGAAGATATTTAATCTTCCAATTATAATATCTATAAGAATTTTTTATAACTTTTTTAAAATACAAATGAAAGTAAATCATTTATTTTTTCAACTATAAGAAACTTTTTGTCAGCATATTCTTAAATTAAAAACAGTTCTCCTTTCAAAATATAATTTTCATTCGAGGTAACTAGGATTACAAACTTTTAGTGATTATAATTACATAAATCCCTTAATTCAGTTAAATATTCTCGATCATATGACCAAAAAACCCCAATTCTTCAAATCTCATGCTCAACCACAATTATCGGAATTCAATTAACAACTTGGGTGCCAACCGCTAGCTTGAAATAAACAAAAGAATCTCATCTCATCTCAATATCTATTCTCATCTGCCCTTTTGGAAAGAGTCAAAGGGTGGGAACAACTGGGTTGGCACAAGGCAGACGCAGGACAAGAGATGGGGCGCTGTGGGGAAACAGGGGCAGTGTACGTCAGTACCAGTAAAGCCCAATAATGAAATAGAAAACAACTGCTGGTATTGCTTCGGCGCCCACAGTTGGGAAAACAAACCCCCGGTTTAGTGGAAATCTCTTTGTACGGGTTCCACAAAACCAGGAGCTTCGATTGAGGGGTAGATTCTATTTCTGCCCCACAGATCTTCTGTGGCGCTCTTGTGTAGAGAGTATGGAATGAATGTAATGGCACTAGTGAATGGTTCTTTGTTTGTTAGTGTTTAGTGATTGGTTCTTTGTTTGTTAGTGTTAACATATTACTAGTTGCAAACTAATAGGATAATATATTTAGTTATAAATTTGGTACAAAAACTGGCAATGTTTAATTATTTTTTATAGTCTTTTTATAAATTATGATTCCAGAAAGAATTTCTTAGTTAAGGAAAATACCATATGAGATTAGCACATAGTTTGACTATTATTTATATTTATCACGTAACATCTTATAATGTTATGCTCATTTTTATATTTTTCATACATATTTAATTAATCGTCGTCCGTCGATGATATTTTATGAATCATATTTTCTAATAAGAACATCTTACTTGAAAGGAAACTACATTACAATAATTAATTTTTTTTATTGCCATATAGTTTAATTGTAAGTTATATTAATTTGAATTTTTTATATTATTTTACTAAAAATTGCAATAGAGTTTGACTACTTGTTCTATTAATTTAACGTATTTTTAGTTTGGAAAATTCGTTCGTGGACATAAATTTTGAATTGGACTTTGATCGTAATCGTGTACTTTAAAGAAAGATCAATTTTACTTATTAATCACGGACAGTTTTTATTAAAGTCCGATTTATACTTTATGGGTGTGTTTGGGAACTCTTGTTCTCGTGAACAACTGTTCGTGCCCATCCAAACAACTCACGAACAGTAGTTCGCGTCTTGTTCCCAATTCTCATTTTTTGGAGAACAAGAACAACGAACAAGGAACAAGGGGTGGGTCCCACCTTGTCCTCTGTTCGTCCTTATTTACGCCGCAAACCAAACACGGCCTATGTCATCCACAGTTATATAGTTTTATACCACAAATATTGCATATTATCCTCGATTTGAAGTTTTATACACAAATGTTATATAGTTTTATACCACATAATAATACATATCAATTTTGAGTTCGTTACACTATTCGACTCACCAGTCGGACACGCCATAAATTTTCCACAAAACCAGGAAACCTGAAACAGACGTACCTCTTGGACACTCTACTTTCCACGTTATGTGGCCATACCACCCAAGAAAGTTCTCTCCTTTTTTTTTTTAACCCAAGTAAAATGTCATGGTAAAATCCAATTTTTTTACCTTACAGTTACAGACTTACAGGTCACACCTCGCCACTGCTGTATTTTCTCCGCGCAAGAAAAATTTGAAATTCCATTCACAAATCCCATAAAAACCAGACATGCTAACATTCAAAGACTAATCACCAAACAGTAAAATGTGATACATGAGCTACAGAATTATTTTATCAATCAGGACCATTTTGCTTAGCATTAATCAGAATTCATAAAGATTGTACGGATATGCAATAATTTGGTGATCGGAGAGGAGACGGTCCCTATCATATTCTCCCCACATCCTTGCACACCGTGCTGATTCCTTCTATCGCTCTCTATCACGTGGAGGCCACGCGCGTCTTAACGGCGCTTTCTAACAATGATCGCCGACCTGCAATGTTGAATTCCATAATAGAGGACTGCTTTTTAAATGGAAATGAAACATTGAAATGCGACTGAAATAGTTCTTTTATTTATTTATTTATTTATTTTTTTGGAGTGACTCCTTACCTAAATCAGATCGGAGGTGAGATTCTTTGGTTTTTTTTTTTTCTTTATTGCAATCATGAAAAACAGTTTACACGCCCACTTATAATAAAGTCCTCGAATTAAACTAATTTCTGCTGAAGTTTTTTTTTTTTTTTTTTTTTTTTTTTTTGAAGCAAAATGCTGAAGTTTTGTTTTTGAGTCTACAGTGTATAAAATTATATCACAAATATTTAGCAAATAGATTTGATGGCGGATTTTTGAGTAATTTTTGAAGAATATGAAGGTGTGAAAGTTCTCAAATGTGCGATTCATGGTTCAATCTTCAAAAGGGAACCTCGACCTCGTACTTGAGGAATTCATTTTTTTTTTATTGCTAACGCTAAGATAAGTTTAGCCCAGCGTTTGATAAAAAGTGGACAGATCATATATCGTACTAAATATTTCTTATAAATTATTAATTCACATGTTTGTTTAGTTAGAATGAATCGTATGAAAAGATAGGATCGATCTTGTTCTTTTATCAGAACATAGAGGTTGTTTAATGTATTGGATTACTTCTAAGTTTGTGAAGGTCAGTGTCACCCCTGATGAATTTTTTTTCACTATCAATTTAATTAATAACATTACATATTACATTTTGGCAAAAAATGACCGATGTAACTCTTCATTCGCAATTTATTTGTATATCTTTTGGACTTATAAGGAAATATTACAATACATAAGTACGGCATTAAAATATGTTCGTTGCAAACACAAGAACACAAAACAGTTTTTTTTTTTTTTTTTTAATCTTGGAATATTGCTTTTATTCTTGAAAAAACTTATTATTCTCTGAAAAGCAACAAAAATCAGTATATTATTATTTGTTTAAAAGTTAGTCTAAAAATTATAAATCGACCATTCACATTCAAAATGCGAATGGTGCCTAAAAAAAGTACAAACTTTGAAATATGATTCAATGGAGTACATTTACTTTTGTTCACATTCACCCAAATATTAGTATCGTCATCGAACATAGTAAATATTTCCCAAGCTTGGTAAAAAAAAATTATGTGGTTGTGAACCAGAGAAGCAATCAAATGAAATCCAGCCGTTGACGCATCTCACCGTCCACCAACCGACGGATTAGATAGAAAAAATAAAATACAACAATATAATAATACAAGACAGTCCAAGGGAGATGTATACAAGCATCTTGGAACACATTCTGCGGGCCAGCGGCTCAGAAATCACTTCCAAAGAAAAGCATTCAAGCCACAAACAAGCGTTTTGTTTATTTAATTTGCCTTTAATTTAATCATGTGACGCCGCTTAGGCTTTGGATCATGCTGGATGCGGCTTTACTTCCCCCGGTTTTTTGGAACCTCTACCTTTATTCTAACATTTTTCACACACAACTCCTCTCCAGTTCTCACATAATCCTAATCTCCAGTACTATTAAGCCAGGTTTTAAAAAGGAACAGAATGACTCCGGTGATGATATACTGGAGAGAATGGACGCTTTCTGGAATCCTTTTTCTCCACTCTTCGTGGCGGAAAACAGTAAACCAGAGAACCACACAAACACCGAGCAGTTAGGAATGCTAAAACCTGGTATTCCAAATTTCATAAAACCACTGGCGCCTCCCCACTATCTCAAAAACCAACCACCTATAAATCATTTCTCACCCCTTTCTCCCTCACATTGCCTTCATAACTCGCAAGAAAAACCAAACAACCTTACTTACATTACATATCCAAGGAGAAACCAAGAGAGAGAAAAGTTCCATCAAAATTGAGCCAAGATGAGGATGAGTTGCAATGGTTGCAGAGTGCTGAGGAAAGGATGCAGTGAGAGCTGCAGCATTCGGCCTTGCCTTCAATGGATCAAGAATCCCGAGTCGCAAGCGCACGCCACCGTCTTTCTTGCCAAGTTCTACGGTCGTGCCGGACTCATGAATCTCATCAACTCCGGTCCCGAGCACCTTCGACCTGGTACTTTTCTTTTTCTTTTAAAAAAATAAACAATTCAATTTCTCAATTGTACTATGATAATGCCAATGAGTAACTGAATCTAGAGTAATGGTTTAAATATTGTAATTGGGTTATCTTCTGATTTCCTTTTCTTTATGTGCAGCTGTATTCAGGTCATTGTTGTATGAAGCTTGCGGTCGAATTGTGAACCCAATCTATGGATCTGTCGGGTTGCTCTGGTCCGGCAGCTGGCCCATGGTCGAAGCGGCAGTTGATGCCGTGTTAAAAGGTGAACCGATTGTCTCAATCCCTTGTGAGACTGCTGCTGCCACACCGGTCCCACATGTGACCTGTGACATACGCCATGTGTCGAAAACCGGCCCTGGTTCGGAGCTCCATAAGGTGTCCAAGACCACACGTACCCGGTTCAAGCGCACCGGGAAGTCGGGCAAGGCCACGCCCTCTCCCTCTCCATCTCCCTCACCTCCCCCCCAGACCGAAAACGAACCTGAGCTCAGTCACGACTCATCTGATCCTAACCTCATTGAACCGATGTGCGGTGAGGGCAGTGAGGCCCAGCGTGAGGTGTCGGTAGACACTGTAGAGGCTGGATCACATGTTAGTCAGGCTGAACCAGAACCGGTAGTGGAGTATGAAGATGTTGGTCTGGATTTGACACTTGGGTTCGGGTTCGAACCCGCAAGACGAGATGCCGGTCTGATTCGGGCTGAGCCGGTTAAGAGGTGCGAGTTGAGTAGCGGCGAGAGTACTGGTCCTTGTTTGATCGGTCTAGCGCTTCAATTAAGTGCATGAGGAATAAATAACAAAGGAGAGATTAAGTAGCGGCTAGGTAATAGGGAACTAAATAGCAGTGTTGGCTGTTTTTGTTTAGGATTTAGACAATATATCAGTTTTTTGTATTCAATTTACTCTTTTGTTTGCTGACAACATTTTGTAGCATATGAAAGTTTATAATCTCATGTTCCAATGTAAAGTTATAACCTTCTTATTTTTTAAAAAAAAAATTTAAATGATGGACCATTTTTTTTTTCAATCCTAATTGAGCTCTGAGAACTGTTCATAAATTGAAAAAACACAAACAATATGTATTTCTGTTTATATTAAAAATTATCGATGCAGTCTTTGTATTTTTTAATTAAAAAAATTCCCTTTTCTGCATTAAACGGTTAAATTTGATAATTTTGACAATTACCAAAGAATGTCTATATTTTTTAACTCCAACATTTAAAATGTAATTTAATGTATGTAAATTATGCAAATAGTAAATGCTTAAATTAGAGATAAAATTTACATTGACTTGATTAGATAACAGCAGTAGTATGAACTTGTTGAAGTTTTGGAGAAGATCGTCCGAGAGAAATACTCATTTGAATAAAAAAGATTATTCCATCTCGACCGTCCAATTTAGACAGACAAGATAGGGTTACAAGATGGGCCAGTGGGGTAGCACCGTAGCAGTGAAGCAGTGGACCCTGATCCGTGGCGTGTAGCGCATCTCACAGCCGTTTGATTTTGATCGAACGGTTCGTCGTGTAGAGCATTTCACAGCCGTTTGATTTTGATCGGACGGTTCATTTTTTTCGGGCCTATTAGATGCACGGGCTCCTATATTTATCAGATTCAAATCAGATGGTCTGTGGCTGCGCTACACGCGGTATAAGCGCAACACATGATTTGAATTCGTGCAGCAGTAATCTGAATACTAGAAAACAAATGAAAAGAAAAGAGAGAAGAGAGAAACCGCCGCTGGTATTGAGTTTCCATCCACAGTTGGGTAGAGAGAGACGCAATTCAGTGGAAACCTCGCTGCACGTTTTCCCCAAAACCAGGAGCCTTTAAGCCAGAGAAAAGGAATATAAATATAAAATAAGAAAATTTAAAATTAAATGTAACGCAAACCACTTCGGGTTTCTCTGTTAAGTTCTCTTGGACAGTTCTTCTTCGCTGGATTGGTCGGTGGTCTGTTCTTATTCAAAACAGCCAATCAAATTTAAATATTCAGTGGATTTACATATCACTAACTTGTAATAAAGACTGATGAAATATATATGTAATAATGATTTATATGAGCCATAAAATGCAGCTTTACAAATTACAGAAAATTAACATCACATACAAATAAAAAGATCTAATTGGTCTGATTGAAAACTATTATTTAGATTTTTCTTTCTTTTTAAAATTAAACCAGACACTTCCCTTAGGCCTTGGCTTGTTATTGTCTGAGTCACCCCAGCCTCTTAATTTGGCTGAACAGTGCGTTGGATTTGACAATGACCTTCCAATATTACTTGAGCAAAATTTCGGGTAAGATATGACAGCAAACTATTCAACCCAAGAACAAGCATTCCAAAATAATGAAAATGATCCCAAGGAATCTTAACTACTAGAATGAAGCCAAACCATTGGATACAGGCAGGGGCAGATTTAGGTGGTGTCTATGGATGCAATGTCCCCATAAATTTTTTCTAATCTAACTGTTTTACATATTTTTTCATTATTTCATAGTAATAATAAATAATTTTTATAGAAAAAATTATATATTTCACCCCATAAAATTTGACTATAGTTCATTGTTTCCCCGTAGTTAAAAATCACATTTTTTGGTACAATGATTATGTTAATACTTATAAAAATTAATTATCTAAACGTTAATTACTTTAGTGACCATATTGAAAAATTTTCTGACTCGGCCTTACAGCATAATTGCATGATGAATTAGTGATGGTGACCGATATATATGTAGCATAAATCATTAATGTATAAACGGAAAATAATTTGGGATTGTCACCATAAAAAACAAGAAAAACGATTTGACACTGGTTTAGTTGAGAAATGTTTATGGTTTGTTTTCCAATCCTGTGATATATTTCATTTAGAAATTTTTTCGGCTACATGTAGATCGCATAAAATATTTGTTTTTTTTTTTAAAATCAAAATTATTTTATACTATTTTTCATCTAATAATACTTAATTCAAATACCATTTTACAAATTCGAAACACGTTTGATTTCGCCAAGGAAAAAAAATCATCCAAGTGTAAGTTATGCTGCACTAGTGCTATTTTATAACTGAAAATTAGAAAATTAGCGCTTTCCATTTTCGAAATAGTATTAAATTAAGGTTGTTCTATCAATCCAGCTACCTGGGAGAGAACAATTTTTTTATTAGTACTATACTACTATTCCGGTCCGATTCGTATTATTACAAATAACATAAGATTGATAATTTTCTTCATTGTCCGAATAGTGTTTTTTTTTTTAAATATGATTCTGACGTACTAATTCAAATAGCAATATTTTTCTCGTTAGCTTCTTTAGAGATGCTAGTTTGCTTTCTTTGGCACTTTCTTTTTCTGAATCAGAAAATCTTCGTTTGTCCACAGTACACTGTATCTGACATAAGTAAAATTCCCGGGGAATTTGTCTCTGTTTTTATAATTAAGGAATTTGTAAGCAATTCCCTTTCTTAAGTGCTGCCAATTCATACTCGAAACTTCGTGATTTCTATTTATTGTTGCTTAAAATTAGCAAAAAAACAAATAATAATAAATAAATAAAAATACCACTCCGCACAAACTTTCTCCAACAAAGCGAGAGCACTTCTGCATCACAGTACGCAATGGCATAATTGAAGCCAAAATCATAACATGTTCCCCGAGGGGCATGTTTTTTGTAAATTAGTTTAGAAAACTGGCTAGAAAGAAACTTGGCGTTCCTTTTTTTTTTTGTCCCCAATAAATAAAGAAGACTCCAGGCCAGGCCCAGGGCAGGTGTATGCAATGCCGTAGTATCGTAAAATCCGTATACTGCTGCTGGGGAATCATTTTCAAACCAAAAAATAACTAATTTATCGATTTGACACTTTCGGAATTTCCAACTTCACGTCCCCGGTTTTTTGGAACAAAACCCCTTATTCTAGTTATATCATCTCCAGTCAGGAAATCGCTGGATGAATCCCATTACAATAATTATTGGGATCCAAAAGAAATTGAGACATAAAAATCATTTTAAATCGAGCACATCACATTCGTATTTTGCAAAAAATTGAGCTTACGATATGTTTTTTTAATCAGTTTGATATATTTAGCTCTTACCGCTTTAACTTTGTTTCCTTACAAATTCATGTAAAACTCAATTTCAAAAACTATATTTTATAAAACCGTAATTTTTCTTCCGTTTTCACCAAAATTTAGCTCTGGATTTATTATATTGAATATTTCTGACTGGTCTACCGAATAACAAAATCACTGGTCCACTATGTCAAGAAGCAATATATAAAATAGTGTGAGGCAGGCTAAAATTAAAATCATATGAACAATAAAACTCATACTTGTTTGGATTAATTTTACATATGATGCTATGCTATTTGTGGGGGCTCGTTAGCTATCATTCTCATAACGAGAAAAAAAATAATAAATTATCCTAAAAGACAAACATTTTCTTACATCTATGTGTAAGATAGGCTAGCTTTCCTTTATTCAAAAATGGAAGAAATTGATTCTATTTGTAACTCTCGGAAAAATTATATTTTCATAGTCACTCCATAAATACATACATTGTTATGAAAATTACTAGTTGGACGTTTGCTCCCTAAAAATATATAATATTTATAAATGTTCAAACAAAAATTAATAGAAATAAAATTCAACAGCTCAAGTTTATAGTTCTGATTTCTGACCATTAAAAGGCTAACTTTAAAGTAAATTTCATTAACCGTCCAAAAAGTAGGCCTTGGGATTACATCGAGTTCCATTTTTCCAATCATTGGAGAGAATCAAGACCTTTGAAAATCTTTTTCTCCACTCTTCCGGGCAGTATCACTAAACCAGAGAACAATACAACGCAAGCAATTAGAGAGGGACCGAATTCTCAGAGAAAAAATAATTTAGATAGGTACTGCGCGCCCAAACTTGTTTCCTATATTTCATAAAACCGCCGGCGCCTCCTCTCTTTCTTTATTCTCCAATCTCAACTCTCAACCCCACCAACTATAAAACTTCTTTTCCTGATTTCCTCTTCCAATAGCTTCACAATTCGCTTGAAAAACAAAGCCCAAAGAACCAACAAAGTTTTTGATCAATAAAAACAAAAACCTCCAACATGAGACTTAGTTGCAATGGTTGCAGAGTGCTGAGAAAAGGATGCAGCGAGAGTTGCAGCATTCGGCCGTGCTTGCAGTGGATCAAGAGCCCCGAGGCTCAGGCTCATGCCACCATGTTCCTCGCAAAATTTTACGGACGTGCTGGCCTCTTGAATCTCATCAATTCCGGCCCCGTCCAGCTTCGTCCTGGTACTTTTTTTTTTCTTTTCTTTTTCCAAAGAAATATTCAATATACTTCTTAGTTCTTACCATAATTATGAACAACAATAACAATTAGAACTAAAATTAATGCTAAGTTTTAAAGGATTTTTTAAGTGATCACAATATTATGTTGGAAATGACTTGTTAACTACTAATAATACCTAAACATGAGAGAAAAATTCTTAATTTTTTGTTTTTCTGTGTGCAGCGGTATTCAGATCACTGATGTATGAAGCCTGTGGCCGGATTGTGAACCCAATCTATGGATCTGTGGGGCTTATCTCAACGGGCTGCTGGCCTATGGTCGAGGTAGCTCTTGAGGCCGTGCTAAAAGGAGAGCCAATTGCTTCAATTCCATCTAGTTCTGCTGCCGCTGCACCAGTCCCGCACCCGACTTGTGATATACGCCACGTGTCAAAAAATAGCCCGGTTGCAGAGCTCCACAAGGCATCTAAAACAACTCGCACAAGGTTCAAGCGCACAGGCAAGACAAGCAAGGCCACACCCCCTCCTCATGTCCAACCCGAACCAGAGCCTGAACCTGAATCAAGTCATAACTCATCTAACAATGGCCCAATAGAACCAATTTGCTGTGAAGTCCCCCATGTTGTGTCAGCGGACACAGTAGATGCAGGGTCGCATGTGAGTCAGGGTGAATCAGGTCCAGTGGAAGATTGTGAAGATGTTGGTCTCGATTTGACACTTGGGTTCGGTTTAACACAAGATTACGGTCAGGTCGAGTCTAAGCAAACTAAGAGGCGCGAGCGCAGCAGCAGCGAAAGCAATTCTGCATGTTCACTCAGCCTGCAGCTCCAATTAAGCGAATGAAAGTCACGGTCACCAAGGAAATGTTCAAGTGCATCGGCTAGGAAAATGAAATTAGCAATTTTGGCTGTGTTTGTAGCACAAAGGGTTTGTCCTCTCTGTGCGCCTTGTAATTAAAAAGAGTTTTTAGGAATCAATTTTTTTTTTCCCGTTATTTACTTTTTATTTTTTGCACTTATTGTATTGTATAGTTCCTTTCTTTATACTTCAAAAAAAAAAAAGGTTCCTTCTTTTTTTTTTTTCCTTTTTTCTATTGTACCGTTATTTCTTTTTTACTTGGCAGCATCTGTCAAGATTGTCTTTAAGAAAAAGTAAAAATAAAACTCACCGTTCTGTTTCCATGAAATCAGGAGGCTCTTGAGTCATTGCACGATTTTTGTAACACGAATCACGTACGTGCCCAAGGCGAACCTCCTGTCATCAGGGGTGGGTAACGTGGATAACGGAAGCGGAATGAGCCGTTCCGTGTTTCATTCCGTTTCAGTAAACAGTATGACCGAAATGATTCGTATTCGTTCCGTTTCAACGAAATTCCGCGGAACGGCTATATTTACATTGTATTTCACACAAATGAATCACGAAACGCATTCCGTTTACCGTTCCGTTTGCGAAACGGAATGAAATTTCATTCCATAATATGTTCTGTATGGACGGAACGGAACGGTTTCACGTATAAACGGTATACCGTGTTAGCGTGTATTATAATTAGGCAATAGATCTTGTAATTAACCAATTGATTAGGCTAGATTAGTTTCCTTTATTTGCTATTTCCTTTTCTATTGTACTCCTTGTATTATATATTTTGTACAATCTGATGAATAAATCAAGTAATTCATAATCCAAATTACATCTGTTAAATCAATTATCATGGTACCAGAGCCGTGGTTCTGAAAAACCTAACCGGCGACGCACTGTAGCTCCACCTCGCCTCCAGCCGACTCTGCTCGGCTCTGTCTCGCCTCAGGCCAATCTTCGGTGCTTTCTGTCCTCCTCTTCTCGGATCCAGATCGAACCCGATCCGCACAGCCACCACGTCACCCGCAGCAACCAAGTCACGCGCATCATACCACCGCACACCAGCCGCCAGATCTGTCGCCGTTTCACCCATCTAATCCAGCACCGCCGCTCGACCTCCGCCCGGAGTCTCACCTCCTCCCATCAACCTTCCACCCAATCTGAACTCGTGCACCAGGCTACGCCGTCAGATTCGCCGTACTCGGCCGCCAGATCCGCCGCACCCTCGCCGCCCACTGCTCCGACGCCGTCAGAGCCCGGTCTCCCTCTTTTTTTTTTTCTATCGGTTTGGTTTTTCTCTCTCACGTGTTTGACAGAAGAAGAAGAAAAGGGATTTTTACAATATAACCCCTGAAAAGTGATAATATCTCTTGGCAATACTTTTCTTTGTTATTTTCAATGGCCTCTGAACCTGCTCGACCAATTTCAATTGTTCTGGATGGTAAAAACTTTGCACAATGGTCCTATCACATGAAGATTTTTTTGAAAGGTCGTGGTTTGTGGAAATTTATTACCGGTGCTAAAACTATTCCAACTATTTCTGTTGAAGATTCCAAAGATACTGGTAAAGTAGCAAAATGGGAAACTGAGGTTGATGATTGGGAAATTGAGAACAACAAAATAATGACTTGGATTGCAAACACTGTGGATCCCTCAATCAGTTTGCAATTTAGCAAGTTCGAAACTGCCAAAGCGATTTAGGATTATCTTTCCAAATGATACAACCAAACTAATTTTGCACTGAAATACAAGCTGGAATTGGATATTAGAAATCTGAAACAACAATCAAGCTAATCTGTCTCTGATTTCCATACTGAGATGTCTGTTATTTGGGACCAGTTGGCTCTTGTGGAGCCAAAGTGGACGGTCGATGCCAGCCTGTATGAACAGTATCGTGAGGAAATCAGGTTAGTCCAATTTCTCATTGCACTTCGTGATGATTTTGAAGGAGTACGTGGTTCTATGTTTTACCGTACTCCTCTGCCTACTGTTGATTCGGCTCTTGCCGAACTGATTGCTGAACTGGCTCTATGTTGATTCCTCAAAAGCCTACTGAACCATCAGTTTTTGCAGCACCATCCTGGAAGCCAAAGAATATGTCTCAAATTCAATGCAATTATTGCAAACAATTTGGACACATGGTGAAAGATTGTCTAAAACCCTCATCCAAGAACATGCAAGGAAAATACAAGGGGAAGGGCAATTCAAACCATAATGTTGCTGCTGGTGCATCGCAAACCTCTTCGACTTCATAGCCCTTTGTTGAAGATCTTCAGAATCTGCTTGGAAGGACCCTTATCGGCAGGGATCAAAAACCTGCCACTGTCACATCGGTGTCTACCAAGCCTCTTACCCTTGAAGATGTTTAGATCATGATTCAACAGGCTCTAGGTAATACTGGTACAGCCTTTTCAACGAATTCTGCTTTTCCAGGTATAAAAAATGGTAACTGGCTTTTAGATTCTGGTACATCAAATCACATGACGTTTGATTACAAAAACATCAGCCAAGCACATCCAATGACTTCTCCATCTGTAATATACACAGTCGACGGGTCACCCACAATTGCTACCCACACCGGCTCTGTTTTAATAGAAAAGTTATTTGTTCCAAATGTTCTCTTTATTCCAAAGTTATCCATGAACCTGTTATTCGTTGGACAGCTCTGTGAATCTGGACTAACTGTTATTTTCAATTCTTCTGGTTGTGTTGTGCAGGATTGTCTGACAGGGAAGGAGGTTGGGAGAGGACGTAGAGATGGTCGACTCTTTCAGTTGGAACAACTTCACCTTCCCAACAAACCCCAGTGCTATGCTGCAACCTCTCCACAGTCATCCACCGAGTCCTCTTTTATTCCTTGGCATAAACGTTTAGGTCATGTTTCCTTTTCTAAACTGAGTCAAATAATCAATAAAGGTGTCTTAGGGAGTGTTTCTGTTGTCAAAGATTCTGGTTGTATTCATTGCAATTTATCTAAACAACATGCTTTACCTTTCAATTTAAGCACTTCTTCCACAAATGATGCCTTGGATTTAATTCATTCTGATATTTGGGGTCCTGCTCCTCTGACAAACATGGGGGTGCACGATATTATGTTATCTTTGTTGATGATTATACTCGCTATACTTAGGTGTATCTCTTACATCGTCGTTCTGATTTCTATCAAATCTACACTGAATTCTCTGAAATGATTAAAACTCAATTTTCAAAGAAAATCAAAATATTCCTATCCGATTCTGGTGGTGAATATATTTCTCACTAGTTTCAGGACTTTCTGAAATCTCAAGGCACAATTCTACAACTCTCATGCACCGAAACCCCACAACAAAACGGTGTATTCGAACGAAAACATAGACACATCATTGAAACAGCTTGTACCCTACTTTTATCCTCTTCTGTTCCTAAAGAGTTTTGGGGTGAAGCTGTTCATACATCTGTCTATCTTATCAATCGTCTTCCATCCTCCAATACTGATAATGTCTCATCTTATGAACGACTGTATAAGAATCCACCAAGTTACAACCACCTGAAAATATTTGGCTCCACATGCTTTGTCCTCTTACCCAAAAGAGAGCAAAATAAACTGTCTCCGAAATCTGTAATCTGTATTTTCCTTGGGTATGTGACTCAACAAAAGAGATATCGTTGTTATGATCCACATGCCAAGAAATTGAGGATTTCTCGGCATGTCAACTTCTAGGAACATGTGTCCTTCTTCACTCTCCCACCACATAAACAACAAACATCTAAAACTGAAATACTCATTGATCCATTCCAAACTGAACCAACACCACCACCAAATCCAACTGAAACGATTGATCGTCTAGACGAACTCTCTGAACATCCGACTCCTGATGACAATCCAATCGCATCGTGACCTGCTCGTGATCGGAGGCAACCTGCTTATCTCCAAGACTATCATTGCTTCTTATCTGCAATTATGTCACTTCATGAACCCCATACATATAAAGAAGCAAGTTCAGACCCAAAGTGGAAACAAGCTATGGCTGAAGAATTGGCTGCTTTGGAGAAAGCGAAAATCTGGAAACTTGTTGATCTACCACCCGGGAAATCTGTTGTTGGATGCAAATGGGTCTATAAGATCAAGACCAAATCTGATGGCTCAGTTGATTGGTACAAAGCTAGACTTGTAGCAAAAGGTTTCACACAGGAGTATGGTATTGATTATGAAGAAACTTTTGCTCCTGTTGCACGCATGCCAACTATTGGAACTCTTTTAGCTGTTGCAGTAACTAGAAAATGGGAACTACACCAAATGGATGTCAAGAATGCATTCTTAAATGGCGATCTTTCTGAAGAAGTGTACATGACACCTCCACAAGGTCTTGAACATAATCCCAATCAGGTGTGTCACCTTCAAAGAGCACTGTATGGTCTCAAACAAGCCCCTCGAGCTTGGTTTGAGAAGTTTAGATCCACTATAACTGGTTTTAACTTTCGACAGAGTCATCATGACACTGCCATGTTCATAAGATCAACTTTTGCCGGTATGGTCGTACTTCTGCTCTATGTGGATGATATGATTCTCACAGGTGATGATGTGAAAGGCATTGCTGAGACCAAGCATCATCTACAGACTTGTTTTGAGATGAAAGATCTTGGACAACTAAGGTATTTCTTGGGAATTGAGATTAATAACTGTTCAGAAGGTATATCTCTGTCACAAACCAAGTATGCCTCAGATCTCCTGGCTCGAGCAGGAATTACTGACACCAAGATCTCTGAAACACCTCTTGAAATCAACTGCAAACTCACTCCAACTTATGGCCAACTTCTTTCCAATCCTGAACTTTACCGACAACTTGTCGGCAGTCTTAATTATCTGACAGTCACTCGTCCAGATATTAGCCATGCAGTACACATAGTGAGTCAGTTCATGTCAGCACCACGCACTGTGCACTTTGCAGCAGTTCTTCGTATCCTGCGATATATCAAGGGTACCTTGTATCAGAGACTCTTGTTTCGTCCCTCTGATCTGGTTCTACGTGCATATGCTGATGCCGATTGGGCAGGTGATGTCACTGATAGACGATCTACGACAGGCTTATGTGTCTTTCTTGGTGATTCTCTGATTGCATGGAAAAGCAAGAAACAAACTGTGGTATCAAGATCAAGTGCCGAAGCTTAGTACAGAGCCCTTGCTCATGCTACTTCTGAAATTGTTTCGCTTCGATGGCTTCTCGAGGATTTAGGTGTTAAATTCTCACATCCAACACCTCTGCATTGTGACAGCAAGAGTGCGATTCAAATTGCACACAATGATGTTTTTCGCGAACGAACCAAACATTGAGATTGATTGTCACTTTACTCGACATCATCTTCTAGAGAACACAATCACTTTACCTCATTTGTCTTCATCTGAACAGATAGCTGATCTTTTTACCAAAAGCCACCCACGGGCTCGCCTCATCTATCTTGTCTCCAAACTTCAAATGCAATCCTCTCAGGCATCTTTAGTTTGAGGGGGGTGTTAGCGTGTATTATAATTAGGCAATAGATCTTGTAATTAACCAATTGATTAGGCTAGATTAGTTTCCTTTATTTACTATTTCCTTTTCTATTGTACTCCTTGTATTATATATTTTGTACAATCTGATGAATAAATCAAGTAATTCATAATCCAAATTACATCTGTTAAATCAATTATCATACCGCGCCCACCCCTACCTGTCATCTCCTTCTGTTACTTTTACGCCTTTATTACTGTACCGTTTTTAGTTGATTAATTTTGAATATATTTTTCTGGACATTTGCAACGAAAACTTACCTCAATTCATCGGCCTTACTGTCCAACATCAACACTACGTTCAGAAGAAAAGAAAGATGGTCCAAAGCACCTAACCCCATCGGAACAAAAGCAGAGAAAAAACGTAAGCAGCGAAATTTGTATTATTTGAAATTGCAGAGAAAAATGATACATCCCACGCTCATGCAGATGTGCTTACTGCTTAGTTCATCTTTCTGGCCTCTATTAGTGCTTATCAGTTATCACTCACCATCGTTCACGTGCCGGCCATGCTATTCTCCAATCAAATGATCTATATGCGGCTATGCCATACATCATCTATCATAGATTCATAGTATCCATAGTATTGGAACTTGGGAAAAAAAAAATCGGATTGAGGACGGCCAATTCACCGAGATTTGAATAGTATGGAAAGAATGCTAATTTAATATTAATCGAAATAGTAAAAATAGAAATATTATTTTGATTTTATGGCAAAAAATAATTTAATGGATCTTAGTATTGTTATTTTTACAAAATATTGAGTTAAAGAATCATGTTAACCCAACAATACTTCATCCAAATGAGGATTACATCTATATTGTCTGATTAATGATTTTCCCATGCATCTATATATACACGACTAAAGAAAAACTTTAAAATAATAAAATGAAAAACAGCTTTCATATTGTGTGAACGCTGAACAGACTTTGCTATCAGCTCTCATATTGTGTGCCTCAGTTATGGGTATAAACAATTCCTTTGACTGCCCTTAATATAGTGCCTTTATTACACGAAGATAAAATAATAACCTTTTAAAACCATTTGAATTATTATGAGCGGCTTGTTCCTATAATTGAATCTATTTTATAAATTAACTCAAAAATATCTTAGGACAACTTATTATATATATTTTAATTATAATTGGCCACATTTAAATTACAGATATCTAACCGAATTTAGTCGCCGTTTTTAAGTGGAATAAATCCTTGCAAATGAAAGCTTGCTTTGAGGTGGAACTCTTATGTTTAAAATCTAGTTAGTGCCACCTATTTAACTGAAAAAGAAGTTCGCCAACTGCGAACTCTGATTGGTTTCTGCTTTTTAATCTATGCTGATAAAAATGAAGAGTTTTGTTTGGTATATATTTTGGACTTCAAATGGCTCCGAAACGCCATAGGGTTGGGCCTGAACTTTGTAGTTCTAAGCTTCGCTGGTTTTATATTCCAGTAACAGCATTAGAAAGGCAATGCCTTGATAGTTGATTTATGGTATGTTATATTATATTAACCACTAAATTGAGATTTTTTCGAGAGTAGAAGGAAATTTGACTGGGCCCGTTCAATCAAAATTCAGAAATTTAGATCAGTAGGCGGTTTGGACTTTGCCAGCTAGTGTACGTGTGGTTGAAATTCAACATAATCGATTGGTTCTAAGACATTCTAAACATGCATTCCATCAAAATGAAAAGAGTAATGCTACAGGTCAAATACATTTGACATTTGGATTTTTCAAATGTAATAGGATCTCAATTTTCGAGATCGGCTTATAATATGAAAAATTGTAAAATATGATCTTCAAGAAAATTTCATTATGGATAACAAATTGAAACTGTTATAGTATAATATGAAGATTATATTGAACAGTTCCGATCGGTCATTTGAAATTTTAATTGTTGAGCCTATAATTGTATTTGATATCAAATGCATTTGAAGTCGAATGAAAATACCACTTCCGTTGAGACTTGGTAATTAAAGTCGATGTACTATTTTGCTCCAATTAGAGAGCCGAGCCCTAACACCATTAAATTACAACATTTTAATCCATGTAAATTAGACACAAAAGTTACAGCATTTTGTTCCCTGTATATTAGACACAAAAATTACAACATCAAATTACGAGCCACATAGTTTGCTCACATATGTATTACAAAATAACAACATCAAATTGTGTTTCAAATAGTTAACAAATATTTTGGGTTGCAGCATTTGTAGATAGCCTTCTCTTCTTGCAATCAAAGAAATACAAAATTGAAACAATAACCATTAAATATCTATTTAACTTCACCCCATATGAACACAATAAGCATCAATTTTTATTTTCATGTAGAATGGATTTACAGTAACCATCCATTGACCCTTTTGGACATACTAAGATAAAAGGAACACAATAAATAGAATGCGACAAAGGAATTTCCTAATAAAATTGACAGAAATTTGCACTTGTCACATAACAGATATTATACCCAACAATAGCAGCAAGAGAAATTGGAGTGAGAAATTGACGAAAAATTTTATTCAACAGTAGCACTAGTCACATACAATTTGCACTGGCACGTAACTAATTAATTGACACAAATTTTTTATCCAACAATAACATAAACTCAACAAATTGACATAGATTTTTCAGAAGACGGAGAATTAGTTCAAAAGTTTCCCTCGATTGCACTGTCATAAGAACAACAAATTAGCCGTTTTAGACCAAGTTTTACTATAAGTTCTCTTTGTCGCTTCGCCCCCTCTCTCAAGATTGCTCTAAAATTTTCATGAGGGAGTGAATTAAAAAAAAAAAAGAAAAAAAAAAAAGACAAACTTGGGCAGAGACAAATGTTGTGCGATGAGGGACAAGGAATCAGTGAGAGGGGCAAGACGGCGGTGAAGAGATTAATTGGTTCATCCTCATAGAAGGCGGAGGCTGAAAGTGATTACGACTGGTTGTGTGAGAGATGAAGTTTTAGTGTTGAGAGAGGAAGGTAGACTTGGTGAGATTTGCGAGAGAAGCTTGACTGGGTGGAGAGAGATGGATCGACCTAGACTTGCGAGAGAAGCTTGGCAGAGAGAGAGGGGAACGATGGAGATTTCTGGAGCGCTAATCTGTCAAAGGTTCATTTTCTTAAAAATCGTTTCTAATAATGAATCGCAATAGAAAAAATTATTTCGGGCTAGTCTCATTTTTGCTAGCTAGAAACATTTGTACCAATTGATATATCACAGCAAACACAATTTATATACCAAAACAAACAATTCATATATCAAAACAACACAATTTTATTAGCAAAAAATAAATATATTGTAGCAAATATACTAATTCATATACAATAAAAAAAAAATAAAACTTATACATGTCTATGTAAATATGCATAAAACTCATCTAAAGTAGTGTTAAGTTCTTCATCGCTATAAGGTTGACCTACCGGATGCAAAACCTGATTCAATTAAACAAATTTAATTAGTAAAAATAAAAATATTTAGTTTCAAACTAATTCAAACACACCTAATTCAAACATTCAAACATTTTACCATTTTTAACTAATTCGACATTACCATTTTACCATTTTAGCTCATGCAATTAACAGTCAAACACACCTAATTCACATCTAATTTACTAACAATTCAATAACATATGCAAAATTTCATTTAATCAAAATCAACAATTCAAACTCACAATTTCGGATCCAAATAACAAATTTTAAACCAAATAGAGAGATAAAGAAGTTAACTTGTTGAGTTGAGGCAGTGAGAGAAGGCGGCGAGAGACAAGGGCAGATCAGAGAGAGAAATGACGCGGTGGTGGCACGGTGAGAGAGACAGGAGGCATAGAGGAGGGTTAGGGACTTGGTTTTTTTTTTTCGAAATCCCAATTCTCTTGAGCTAGAGAGAAGAACGAGAGAGAGAGGAGACAGGGCGCTGAACTATTTTAAAAATCTGGTTGGATTTTTAGAAACGGTTTTTTAGTAAAAAAACCGTTTCTAAAAATACACTAGGTTTTTTCTTTTGTTTTCTTTTTCCTTTCTGTTTTTTGACTTTTTTTTAATAATACAAAATACATATTCTTTATTCTATTTTTTCCTTTCTGATTTATATATAAAATACTAAAAAATCTTAATAATTTATTTTTTTTATTTTTTTATATTAAAAAAACGGAATTCATTTTTAGAAACGGTTTTTTTTATAAAAAATCGTTTCTAAAAATCAATTTTGATTTTTTTTTGCTTTTTTTCTTGTTGTTTTTTCGTTTTTTTTTCTAGAATTTTATTAAAAATCATAATTTTTATATATGTCATATAATTCTAAACAATCTATTAAATATCTTAAAAAGAAAAAAAAACTTAAATTATTTTTTGCAGAATTAATCATAATATATAAGATGATTTTATTGTTTTTAATATATAAACATATAAAATAATATATATATTATTCTTTTTGATTCATTTTTAATTTAAAAAAATCAGAATTGATTTTTAGAAACGGTTTTTTACTTAAAACCGTTGCTAAAAATATTCATTATTAGAAACGATTTTTTACTAAAAACCGTTTCTAAAAATGTGATTATTAGAAACGGTTTTTTATCCAAACCGTTTCTAAAAATGAACCGCATTTTCTTCTTTTTTTTGTAAAAAATTTAGAAACGATTTTTTATAAAACCGTTTCTAAAAATAACCTCTGACAATTTCCAAAATGCCACTGGCTATTTTTAGAAACGAATTTTTTAAAAACCGTTTCTAATAGAGTGTTTCCAAAAATCGTTTTTGTAGTAGTGTATACAGATGAAAATATTATTAAAAAAATCTAAAGTGGCAATTACAGAAAAAAAAAATCAAATTTTTGGGTGGCAAAATCAGAATTTTTAATTTTCGGGGGGCAAATGCCAATTTCTCAAGTTTTGGGTGGCGCATGAAAAAATTTTCCTTGAATATATCTATAAAATTTTTAACAGAGATGAGAAAACTTATTTGTTTGTATATGTTTATTTTGTTCATCTATATGTTCATCTTTCCTCTCCTCCACTACCCTTCGTCTCCTCCTATGCCACACTCCACCTCGTCTTTTTCTCCCCCGACTACACGGCTACACCTCTCTTCCCTACCTTAGTCTCACTCCCTTTCATCTTCCACCATGCGAACTCTACCTAGCTTTTCAAGATGAACATATGCAACCACAAAGTGAACAAATGCAAAGATAAGACGAAAAAAATAAAATGAACAAATATAAGAAACAAATTAAAACATGTATAACAACTAAAACGCATAAACCAAACAAAGTGAATTTATACCAAAAAAATAAAATGAACATATACGAAAACAAAATAAATAGATACATCCATTAGATATTACTTCAATATTACTGTTACTGACTTAGTTGGTATTAGATACTCTTTTGTTGTAACAAAATGTACAACTATTAGATACTCTCTTAATATTACTGACTGAGTAGGCATTATATATTCTTTTTTATTATAACAACTGAACACTTATATAACCATGAGTCCATTACTTCTTGATTTCGCATATTACAAGATTTATTTTCATTTTGCATGCATTACATAGCGGTTCAACCTCTATATTCTTTGCAAATAATTTTTTTTATTTGCACCATTTTAATTGGTATCTTTTAAATTATGTTTTGACTTCAGTTGTAAAATAAATATTCGCAATACATAAATTTGGTCCGTATTAGATGCACAACTTTGCAGCGTTATTTTCCTTCATTGACCATTTTCCGTGTGTAAAAAGGATAATTTGTAAATAAGGGTAATATCGTAATTTATTTATTAGAAGTGCGGTGACTAACTTTAACTCTCCTTCGTGCTCTTTGGAATTCTGGAGTAAGTCTTTTATTTTTTTTCGAAAATTTGACAGAGGCTGTCAAAGAAAGGAATTCTGGAGCAAGTCATAACATATAACATTCATTTTCATAACACCCCTTCGACTTTCTTTTCATTTTACTCCATTTCATTCCATCGTTTTAAAATTCTGGAGTAGGGCTGTATATGAGCTGAGTTTGAGCGAGTTAGGGACAACTCAAACTCAGCTCGGCGGTAACTCGAGTTGAGCTGAGCTGAGTTAGAAATACTTTCGAGCTTCTTAAGAAGGCTCAAACTCAGCTCGTCCCCAACTCGAGTTAGCTCGTGGGCTCACGAGCTAACTAGAAATAAACATATATCCTTCAAATTTTTATTTATTTGATTCATATGTTATTCTAGTATTAAATTTTTTTGACATATACAATATTATAAACAATAAAATTGTTGTCTTTTATATTCTTTCTATTGATTTGTAACAAAATATGTCTTGAAACTCAATCTATCATGTGTAATATTAGTTTAAATAAAAATATATAAGAAGGAAATTCTTATTATTAATTTATAAATTTTTTGTACTCATAAATTATATTCATAATGCATATCTCAAATATAAATTTATTGTGTCTCGAGTTGGCTCACGAGCTACGAGCTGAGCTGACCTTAACTCAAACTCGACTCGTCAACCAATCGAGTTAG
Organism: Rhynchospora tenuis; assembly: GCA_027725995.1. Classification (NCBI taxonomy): domain Eukaryota; kingdom Viridiplantae; phylum Streptophyta; class Magnoliopsida; order Poales; family Cyperaceae; genus Rhynchospora; species Rhynchospora tenuis. The sequence goes on from CM050889.1 coordinate 26,362,372, forward strand.
TTTAGCTCGAGTTTTACCAACTCGAGTTTTGTTAGCTCGAGTTACAATTGAGTTTTTGTAAGTCGAGTTCGAGTTAGCTCACGAGTTACGAGTTTTTTGCTCACCCCTATTCTGGAGCGCACTGTAAAGAAAAGCTTTAAAATAATAAAATGAAAAACAATAATTTTTTTTTTGCATTAATTCAGCTTACATTTTTACCTTAAATACCCTTACTTTAAAGTCTTAAAAACATTGGCAAATATTCGGAGGCACAAAAGAAGGATTTAAAAACCTTATTCCCTTCTATAAAGATGCTATGTTTTAAAATTTATTTAAATTGAAACTAATTTGAGTTTAATATATCTTTCTTAAGCGTTCATACGGTTATTAAATTGCACAAAGTAAAATGAATGTTTACTGAAATGAAATAACATATAGAAAATTTTATTATCAAATTTTGATGATTTGTTTGAGTCAGGCCTTATTTATTTTTTTTTAAGCAAGATAGGGACAACCCCTAATATTTTTTTATTATTGGAAATACCTAATACCAATATTTATTAAAGTATATTATATAGAGAGTCATTAAATATATTACTTGACGATCTTATTATAATTGTTTTTATTATTAGAACATATAACAAGACCACGTTGAACGAGCTTTCTACTGGCAAAGCAAGAGAGTTCGATTACCTCCAACATTTATATGGTATTGAACAAAAATCAGAACTGTGCCGGGAAAAATCTGATTGCATGTGGCCAGTATTAAGACGTTAATCCATATGCACTTTCCAATCACCATGACAATAATTAGAACAATACTGGCACCGATTGATCAGGCACCTATTCTGTGCTCAACCAATCAACACAAAAATCAGAGGTATACTTTTGTGATTTGTTTTAGACGGCACATACTACGCACTAAAAATTTAGAAACCACACATGATGCTTACGCAATAAACAAAGAGACCTTTCAGGGGGGCTGGATACAAGCCTCTTGTGGCGTCATTTCCTCATACTGCGGCCCAGAAATCATATTCAAACAAAAACGAAATGTTCCAATCCTGTGTCACACTTTGGTTTATCCGATTTTCTCGTCCCCTGTTTTTTCGGAGCAAAACCCCTCTTTGATTCCTTCCTCTCAAGTCCTGTAATCACCGGACCTGTCCAACAGCACTGGGAATTACCAGTAAACATGACAGAAATTTTATGGAGAGCTACATAATAGTTTTTACGTATATATAATTATATATGTGTATCTGAAGTAATAAATTAATCTAAAAAGTGTAAGATTTCGAAATTTACAGTGTTGTTTTGTTTGGCTCTGGACAAGATTAAGCTTTAGTGTTTCTAAAATAAATATATGTTTCCATGTGTGATTTGATGATTACAGTTTACTAAACCAATAAATAAAATGTTTAGAAAAAATATTTTCAATCTGACCCCTCGTCGTCGTGTTATTTATAAAATTTATGTGCCAACTCGACTTAGCTCGAGGCAATTTCGTCTCTTAACTAGATGAGATCGAACCATGTAGTTTAGCTCGTGACCTAGTGTCGAGATGAGCCCGCTCATCTCGCTATCGTGCTGAGACGAGTTCGAGATAGGGCCAACTTGGCTCAAGATAGTCTCGTAAGCACCCCTATATGATTGCAACCAACAATATAATTTAGTAAAAATTCTACTAGAATGTAAGATGCCTTCATCACTAAAAATTGAGTTTAAAAGTTATGAACCATACTAAATAAACCTGTTAGTTCATAGTATTGTAATTTGTAAATTTAAATTTAGTTGTAAATTAAAATTTGAATGCTTATATTACTTCTACAATAAACAATTTAAATTATGAGTAACCAAAAATTACAAATATGAAAATCATTATACTCTCTACCTAATGATGATTAAAAAGTTTATTGAAACTATAAAAAAGTACAAACACCTCCAAGAAAATTGCAAACAGGACCAGTTCCTGTTTTAATGGAGAGCATAATGACCCACCAAAACCTTCGTTTTTCTCCACTCTTCCAGGCAGTATCAGTAAAACCACCAAAACCTCACAAAACAAAGCGGGGACCGCGCGCCGAAACCTGGTATCCCATTTTTCATAAAACCACTGGCGCCTTCCGCTAACTTAGTCTGTCCATCTCACCCACCTATAATACTCCCTGGCCCCCCTTTCTCGTCTCCATCCCTCTCGCATTTCACAAGAAAAGAGAAAAGAAAGCCAATACAAAAACAACTAATACAAAATTTACTTCAAAAGATTAAACCAAAATTGAGCAAATATGAGGATGAGTTGCAATGGTTGCAGAGTGCTGAGAAAAGGATGCAGTGAGAGCTGCAGCATTAGACCATGCCTCCAATGGATCAAAAGCCCTGAGGCACAGGCTCACGCCACCGTCTTCCTCGCAAAATTCTATGGCCGTGCCGGGCTCTTGAATCTCATCAACTCTGGCCCCGACCACCTTCGTCCTGGTAATTGTCTTTTCCATAATTCATCCGTTATATAGTTAATGTTGTATACAACTTTGTTAATTGGAAACTGAACTAACATTTATTTTGTTGTTTTTATTCAGCCATATTCAAGTCATTGCTGTATGAAGCCTGTGGCAGAATTGTTAACCCAATTTATGGATCGGTTGGGTTGCTCTGGTCTGGAAGCTGGCCGATGGTTCAGGCGGCTGTTGATGCTGTGCTTAAAGGAGCACCCATCATATCAATTCCTTCTGAGAGTGCTGCTGCTGCTGGTCCTGCTCCACACCTGGCGTATGACATACGACATATCTCCAAAGCCGGACCTGATTCAGAGCTCCACAAGGTCTCCAAAATTACACGGACCCGATTCAAGCGCACCGGCAAATCCAACAAGTCCGTGTCGCCTCCCTTGACTGATCATGAAATCGATCATGAACTTAGTCATCATTCATCCGAACCAGGCCTGGCAGATCCCAATTGCTGCGGGGCAACATGTGAGGCGTCTGTCGACACACATGAGGCGGCTTCACATGTGAGCCAGGGTGAAGAGAGTCGAGTGGTGGAGTGTGAAGATATGCCTCTAGATTTGACGCTGGGTCTCAGCTTTGAACCCGTTAAAAGAGATGCAGTTCGGGTCTCATCGAAACATCCAAAGCAATGGGACTCGATCAGTGGTGACCGCACTGGTGCTTGCATGTTGGGTCTTCAGCTTTAATTGAGCGCATGAGAAGAGCAACAAATATGTAAATTGGCAGTTTTGAAGGTGTTTCTGTTTGGAACTTGGAATCACCTCATACGCAGAACCTGTCATGTGGTGATATGAAATGTTTCGGCTTCACTCGGTCACACCAAACAAAATTTGAAACTTCTTTATAAATCAACAACAGTCGGACATTGGAGGCAAGTTTAGGCAAGGGGAAAAAAATGCACTCGTGTGTTAAGATTTAGCTTTAGCTTAGGAAAATTTTTCTACCGCGCGTGTTTGAGGAAGCAAGTTTAAGAAATTGGTTCTAAAGTCCGTTATTTTTTTTTTTAACATCTAGCAAAACATAGGTAGCTAGCTAATCTTTCCTTCTTTTTCATTGTAAAAAACTAAAATTATGTAACATTTTTGTAATTTTATGATCAAGTGGTTTATCTTAATTTTTTTTAGTTAAGCGGCCTTTATTTACTATAGTTAAATCGGACCGTTGGAGAGTCTCTAAATCTGCCATAAACTTAACGTGGAGTATCGCAGCCAATGCTAAGTTGCTGCTGGTAGCGTAGCCATGGTACTCTCCGAAGGAAAATTGCATTGGACGCAACAAACTAACAATAATTAAATATACTGCAAGAAAATCTTCAAAAGTGGTTGGACTGGATATACCATTTTAGTTTATATTTTGGATTCTTGAACTCTATACCATTTTAGTTTATATATACGGTACATGTTGTTTTCTGATTTTTAAATATGTTTAATTATAATTTTTTTATTGATTGACGATCTATTGTCTTGTCTACGCTCCAATGATAAATGAATTCCATCTTACTTTATCTGATGGTATAGCGTTATACTCTTTTGTATGGGAAACAAATATTACTCTCGTTTTCCCGTGGACTAATTAATTTAATTTAATCTTATTGACGTGACTGTAAAGTTTTTAATTCTATTATATGTTGATGTCATCATTCACCATTTCGAAAGCTAGCAACTGTGAAATTGGCTCCGCCTTCGTTAATTTTTAATTTTTATTATAAAATGTAATTTGGATCCGACTTAGATCAATATAATAAACTGATAAACTCTTAATTACATTATGAATAAAAGTCAAGATGCATGGGGGTTGCTTTGAGCAACCTTCATTTTTTTTTCCGGGACAATTTTAAAATTTCTTAAATGAAAGCGCACATTACCTAAGTCGCGGCAATTGTGGGATTTCAAATTGTACCGGGAAGGGTACAATTCATCGGTGTGCAACACGCGAGGGAGTTGTATAAACTAATATTGGTCGTATTTATTTACACCGATTGAAAAATGATACCTTTGAATTTCTTCCTACTTAATTTGTTTTGACCCGCTCGGCCATTATTATTAAGTATTAACCCACTACGCACGTCTAAAGAGTAATTTACCCAGAGTTTTCCATCTTGACACTGTCCCATTTATTCATCATCCGAAAAATTGAGAAGTCTAGTTTAATTGATGTGGTTTAGTTTCATGGATATTTCTTTTAACGCGTTCACGTTGCTACATCGAAATTGCAAAATATTACATCCAATTTACTTAGAAGTTGCAAGTAAAATTATATTTGTCACATTACTTTAGAATCGTCCTGGTTTTTTTTCCCTTTTTTTTATTTTTAAGAAATACTTGATACTTGATGATATTGCCTTTTTTTTTTTTTCTCATTTATTATGAACACATTGGCAAGGAGAACTTGACCTGAAATTCTTAAATTTACTGCTTGTGGGATAAATTGTGTATAAAGAATAAGAATGCAGTGAGATAGCACTCCAAAAACGTCATTGCAAAAATTCTTGAAATGCCGAATTTATAAATATAAATATAATTTTGATTAAAAAATGAAATTAGGACCCGGTTTTTTCCGGAATTTTTGTATAAAAAATCCAAAAAGAAAAAAAAAACGACGCAACACATTTAATATGGAGTCGAATTTGCTTAACTGGCCTTCCGCAGGACGACGTTGGTAACAACATCCCAGAAGAATCTGTATGCCCCACCTGCAGATGCCACGTTGTCGCCACATGGGTGTAAAAGTTTGGAATTATAGCTGGATGATGTTACCAACGTCGTCCCACTTACCTTTTCTACATGACGATGTTAGCAACGTCGCCCCTACTTAACGAGACATCTCAGTAGTATTTTTTTTTTAGGGACGACATTAGAACCGTCGTTCCGGTAGCAACTTCAATGACACCCTCTCTGTAACTGCGTATTTTCTCCTAGACGATGTTAAGAACGTCGTCCCAGTGAAAACTATTGTTTAATGAGTCGAATTGGATTTTGTGGGACGACATCAGTATCGTTGTTCCAGTGGAAACAACATGTATGACAGGTGGGCAACCTCAGTGGGAACAACATGTACAACATCAGCATCGTCGTTTTTATTATAGTAATGTACTACGTCTCGATGTACTACTTTTTAATTTAGGGTTGAATTATTATTATTGCTTTTACGATTTTTGGATTTTATATAGCGTAACAAATTAATGAAATTCTAAAAATTAACTATGTAGAACAAAAATCATATGAAACATATATTAAATAAAGTCATCCATGAGGGCGCTAATATGGTGCTCTTTTTAAAACAAATAAAAAACTTTGTCCCATTTTAAATTGTTGAGGAGAATATTTCTCTTATTTAAAAAAATCTGTACAAAAGTAAGTGGGACGACGTTGGTAACGTCGTCCAACTGTAATTCCAAACTTTCACACCCACGTGGCCACGCGGGGGACGTACAGGTTCTTCTAGGACGTTGTTACCAACATCGTCCTGCAGAAGGCTAGTTAAGCAAATTCGACTCCATATTAGATGTGTTGCGTCGTTTTTTTTTCTTTTTGGATTTTTTATACAAAAATTCCGTTTATTCCTCGAATCAAATATTTTTGGGTTGAAAATAGTTCATGGCGAAATTTCAAATTATGATTGTCATTTTAGATTCTCCTAGGATATTTGAAATATTTTTAATTAGCTTTAATTTTAATCTTTTTTGTGTCAATTTTCTGAAGCAATATTTTTTTGTTAAATCAAATTTATCTTGGTATTGAGTATATTAATTAACAACCATGACACCTAAATAAAAATAGCGATCATAATTAAAAAATAAAGTAAGACTATGTCCCCTTTTTTTTTTAGATAACTTGCGAATCAGTTTGGTCTAGCTTAAAAATTGATATATCGTCTTATCAAGTTGTTTGATAAATTAAATATAATTCAATTCTACTGGTATTTGTTTGGTTTATATACAATGTAGTTAATCTATAAAAAACTTATTTCTAATTAGACTTTTAAATTTAAAATAACCATCTTATTAATTATAAAATTAGTAAATAAACAATATACATACAATAGATTCTCCAGAATTGTTGGATTTGAATATTGGAATATAACAAAGGAAGTGGGGCCTACTTCAGACCCTTCTTATCTTTCGGCATCGGAGAGAATAGTGGGGCAATATGGCCCAAAACTGGGTCCGAAACGGATAACTACGTGACAGCCTAACAGACTGTCTCTTTCGTGTTTTCTAGTTTGCTTTTCGCAAAGCTAAGTGCTCCGTACATAGAATTTGAAATGTTAAGGTCAGGTCTATTTCAACCTAGCTGGAGGTACCGTTTATATTTTATAGGATCATCCAATGAGCAATGACAGCTATTGAGAAAGCAACGATTTTTCCAAAATTTGTTCCAACATGTAAGTCCAACATTGCCTATTTCTTTTCATTTTTTCCCCTTTTTTTTTAGTTTTCTTCTTATATATTTTTTTTTAAATAAAATCTTGATGTCTATCTCACTCGCCCAGTGTTTGAAAAGTCGATTAAGGATGGAGTAAATCTTTACTCCATTTTTTTAATATATCAAACAAAATTTTAGTTAGTATAAGATAAGATAAAGTTAAATTATCTAATCTAGAATTAAAGTAATTACATTAAATTTTTGACATTTTTATTCTACTTCTTCATCTACTTAATATTACTCAATTAGCTTATGTAATTTGAGTTTTTTATTTAATATTATTTTATCAACTTTTTTTATACTATAAAGAACTGTTTTGGGATGTATTGTTTCAACCTAATATATAAGAGTGCAATATATAGACTATAAAGTACGCTTGAAAAAACAATACTCTTTTTTTTTTAACTATAATAAAAGGACACCCAAACGAAGCTTCTACGTACTCATAAGTCATCGACTAATACTATGAGATCTAAAAGTAAAAATACAAGATTTATTTCTAATGCAAAAGGTGAAATTAATAATATAATAATTAAACTCAGGATTAGGATGAGGATTAACTAGATTTAATTGTCCATTGACATGTATAGATGGGACCCATATGGGTTTGTTGAAGAAAGGAATCCACTAATTAGTGCAACTTGTGTTCTATATGTCATTTCAAAGTTGAAAAAGTATTGGAGAGAGAACAAGGTCTTTTTTTTCCATACACGCTTTTTCTCTTGCGTATATTTTTTCCATACAAGTTGGAGGTTTGTCGCTAGAAATAGGCGTTATTAACCTATTATTATAGTTAAGTGGAGTTGATTTCAGCCAAAGCAATAAAACCAAGGTGCACCTCCCCTTCCCATTCTCTCTCCTTCATAATCAATTGATTTATTTTTACATTAATATTCCCGGTTGCTTCTAAACTAAACCTATCAAACATTTTTCATGAATGCATCCAGCTTAGAGATGTGCGGATCAAAAACAATGTGCTGGAAACTTGGACACACACCAACGGCTATTCTCGTGCCAAAAGAAGAAAAAAAAACATTCTTCTCCCAAAAAAAAGAAATTTTTTTTAAAGATCTTAATTTTTGCAATTGAAAATTATTTACAGTTGAACTAGATAGCCTCTATCTAGTTTGTCTAAAAAAAGAAAATTATTTACAGTTTTCATCACACTAGCAATTTTTACAATCATTTTATAATTAACTATTTTTTATGGCCGCAATTTCAATCGCGGAATCCATAATTTGACAAAAAAGGTATTTTTTAAAAACTCTTTCACGATTGCATTAATGGAGATTCTCTCGACTGCTGTACTGTAATCGAAAAAACTGACGTTACACCCTGTATAAATTGGTAATTTGATAAAAATGTTAAGTAAATAATTAATTGTTTCACATTTGTGCAATTAAAATTTCAATGCCATACTAGCATTTGCGAGTACCTGTAGGCTGTAGCTTGTGTGATGAAGATGCTATAGGCCTATAGCGTACTATGTGAAACATTATATAAGAGTTTTTCACCTTTTAGTAGGCTCAACCCATGCCTTTAATTAGAGTTTTTCACCTTTTTGTATGCTAAAATATACTCAAAAAACATGATCAATTCATTGCATTTTCCTTGTTATTTGTTATACTCTATTTTTCCAACTGAAACGACAAGACAATGATGTAGAAAATGTTACATCATTTTCCATGTCAAATATTATTAACTTGCAAAATAAGATTTTCAAAAATCAAAAACGAAAAAGAAACGTTGTACGTTGAAACATTATATCGTGAAAATAGGAAAACCAAGTGGCCAAGACTATTCTCCAATAGTAACACTCAATTCTCCAACAATGCACCAAAGAAGAAAAATACATTCTATAGGTAGGCTTTTCTTTTTATTCAACATCAATTCCCCCACCTTCCTAAATTGTATCCGCTCACCAATTCTTTTTAGTATTTGTTTAAGGTTGCTAGTTGTCAACTTGTTCTGAGAATACCACCTTATCCTATGTTCATGTTGGAACTAGAAAACCATTAGTTGGCTAAGTCTCCATATCATTCGTTCATGAATAGATAACAAGATTTTAAAAACATAAAGCCCACCGTTTCGCCACGGTTGTATTCCTGTTTTGTGGGATCGGGACGCTAGGTTGCCTCATTTCTCTCTTAGTGTTTTTATTTTTTTTATTTATTTTTTTGTTAATTCCTTGAATTTCTTTTCATTTCCAGCTGCCGTCCCCGGTTTCTCTGGGAATCTTCCTGGTATTATTAAACATGCAAATATTTAAATACAAAATAAATGGCTACATACATGTCCGTGTATTAACCATTCATAGTATAACAAGAGATATGCAAATCTCTTCATTACGTAGGCATGGAACATATTCGTTATAGAACATATTTTACAGTACTTATATGTATCACTTAACTATAGCATGGAATTGTTATAAAGAAATATTAGAAACAATAACAAGTTCCATGTATACATGTGAGTGCCACAAAATCTTCATTTGTTATTTTGTTTATCATTTTTTATACATTTTACATCCAAAATTGCTTCTTTATACTTAAAATATTTTAAATGCTAGACATAATTATCATTTTAGTGTTGTCGGGGCATTTATACATTGTCCTGAATCTCATTTTTATATCGAGTAAGTAGCAATTATTAACACAACTTCATTTTTTTTTTTTTAACGGAACAATCACGAACCTAAAAAAGATTAATATTTCCTGATAAAAATCACAATTGAGATATTTATATTCTACATAAATAACCTAGGAACAACTGTAGAATAAATAGCTAGGTCATATATAAAAAATAAACTCTGTTTTATAGTGGAAGGAGAATATTTGGTAATTACATCTAGGCAAAAAAAAAAAAAATGAAATAAATCAAAGTTGGGCTCCGCTCCTTTATCTACTTGACATTACAAAATTGAAAACAAACGCAACTCGTCTCATAATTTCCTGAAATCGGTGTGCTTGTTAGTAGCCCCTAGTTTATGATTTCCAGGCAGATTGGAAATATGCAGAGAGCATGAGACGGAATCGTCTACCTAGTTTTTACCAAACAAATGCTATTTGTTTATTAGATATCCAATAAAGTTTACCTTTTTTCAAATCTATTTTTTCTTTAAAAAATAATTATTATATTAGACGTGGTTATGAAAGTTAATTTATTTTGAGGATCGAGAGATCCAATAATATGTTATCGATGTAAAAAATATTGTTAGCTTTTAGTTCTTTCTGAAAGTATAGATTACGAACAGTGTAGGTGTGTTTTATTTTATTTAAATTATATGTAACATGCATATATTGTAAGATATTGACCTCATTATCAAAGTACTTAACGATTTTTAGAATAAAATCATCAAAAAGTTTGACCAATATCTTTGTTAGCTCTTGATATATGCATGCATTAAGATATTCATCCTTATTACACAACCAAACATCTATTACATAACACTACATAAACATTTATGCATCCTTAATTTATGTAACTCCTTACTACACAATCAAACGCCCCAATATATTTACATGCCTTAGTCCTTTGTGATGATGTAGTGAGTCAAAAGGGGGCAATCTTTGCAATATAATAGTATTAATATTCATATGTTATTTTGTCGATTTAATTCCCGCAAAAGTTTAAGTAAAAAGGTCCATTTATTAAATGAGTTTCTTGTAAAACGGGAAACACGTCATAATATATACGTTTTCTAAGAAACACGAAATTGCAGTTGTTAGGCGTTCAGTACTGAGAAAAACAATGTCATTCAATTAAATATCATGAAAAAATATAGGAATAATTGGTTTTATGTCATTGTGAAAATCATCTAATTAGTGATAAGCCATTGTTATATTGCAAATTAGATTTATGCCATCATCTAATTGTTTAAATTAGATATATGTCATTATCCCATTCCATAAAAGATTCAATTCTAAAAATGTCATCCTAAATCCTCTTAATATTTTTAAAAAATCCCAAATTGTCCTTGTTAATTGTAACATTATCAAAGTTTGATTCAGAGATTAAAAATAATATTTACAATTCAAATTATGTGATGACATAACTTTCATGAAATTTGAATATTGAGATATATAATCAACTTAAGTATGATATCAAATAAATATTAATACAAACTATAATAAATGATTAAGTGGCACCAAAATTCTTTGAAAAAAAAACAAATTTATATGTAGGCTAATCTGATTGCAAAAAGTCATTTACATGAAACGATTATATTATTTGTTTATGTCAATTAATAATTTCTTTTAGTCTTGTTCAAAACTCATGTTCAACGGGATTGAAATGAATGTAGTAGCTTGGCCTTTGATAGAAATACACACATTCATATCATATTACATGACATTTTTCTAATTTCAAAGTTTTATAGTGGCATAAAACTAATTTGTCATTTAGTAATGGCATTTTTCTAATTTCAAAATTTTTGTAGTGGCATAAAACTAATTTGTCATTTATTGATGGTATTTTTCTAATTTTAAATTTTTGTAGTGGCATATTTAAAAGGATAAAATTGGCAAATCAATTTTTTTGGCAAAAAACTATTTTTTACTATTTTGTAGTGGCATATAACTAAATTGTCATTTATTGATGGCATTTTAGTAATTTTAAATTTTCACAGTGTCATAAATCTAATTAACCCAAAAAAATAATAATTATTGTTCGGAAAGTGTGTTTTAAAATATCATAATTTAGATAACCAGATATGACTTCGCAATTCCGATCTAAATAATATATTATACTACTTTCAGCCATCAACATCAATGTTAGGAGGTGCTGCATGTAAATTCAGAACAATGCAAGTTTAATTTCTAAGTGGTAGACTGGTAGGTGGGTTTAATCCTGGCTCGAATGAATATGATTTTTAAAAAAATTGTATACGCCGCAAATAATCCTTGGAAATCAGAAATGAGAACTCACTTTACAGTATATTTCAGTGGAATTTACCCTACTTGGAGCGTTTGCATTTCCAGGATTCGGCTGAGAAATATGTTTATTTCTTTCTGAGTTCTTCCAATTACAATTGCGCTTCCCTCCTTAATCCTCCAAGGGGCTGTAAATGATCCGATTCTAAAGGACCTAGCCCAAAATATATCAAAGGCTTTTTTGGGCGGAACCCAATTAATTAATTCATTATCCTAGACTAGAAGTTCTCATAATTTGAAACATTACTGTACTGTTTCCATGGCCCATGTCCAGTATATAGGGCATGTGGTGCGTATGGGCTATGAAATTTACACCATGGTTTAAAGCAACCCGCATCAAAGGAATCAGATCCTCTGGTCGGCGACCACGTGGTCGGCGCGTGATCCGGACCGTCTGATTTAATCTCAACGGCTAAAGGGAGCCCCGTGCATTCCACCACTCCCGAAAAAAAAAATTGGCCCGAAAAAAATGAACCGCTGAGATTAAATCGGACGGTTCGGATCACGCGCCGACCACGTGGTCGGCACATTTCTGCCGACCAGAGGATCCGTTCCCCGCATCAAATAAGCAAAAGCAACCATTGGCGTTCCAAAACAACCAACTCAAATCGTGATAAGAACATTAATTATTATTGAGATATGATAAAATCAGTCCTTGTTGACGGATCAAAACATAACAAGAATATTAGTTATTATTGAGATATAACAAAATTACTCGAAATTGACTGGTTCAATTCTGGAGTTTCTAGCTACCGATTCTAACTACTCAAATTGATCTTCATATTAAAATCTTGTTAGAAATCAAATTTTTAGTATTTTTTAGGTTTAAAAATTATTATATTGAAATGTCTATAATTATTAAACCAGGTGATTTTCTAAAAATCTAAAATAATAGTAAAATATTATTTTACAAATCCGACAATTTCTGTTCATTCTAAGACTCTTTTTTTTAGTTCTACAAAATTTAGTTTTTACTTATAATACGTTCAAAACTTGTATAAGACGCATCGTTACAATTATCAGCTACCAAAGTATTTGCCATATTAATTCTGACAGAAACTTTGGTACGTTAAACAATTTGGAAGAAGAAACAAATCTGAGACGTGGAGGCAGCGGCGCTCTAGACGCGTCTTGATGCAATAAAGACATAAACAAAATGACAAACAGTTGAACTTTTTCATCAACAGATAAGACAAATAGTTGAAATTTAGAAGGAGCTCTAAGCATAAAAAAAGCACATCAAAATCCAAAAAAATTAGAGGAGATTCCAGTCCAAACAGCAAGGCGACAAATGGAGACTCAGCCTTCAAGAAAACCTCCTCCGCCGCGTTTATTTTCCTGCCATAACCTCCTCTCAGGCGCTCAGGCGAGGCAGTATATGACTTGGGATTCTCTACATTGATATGTCACATGCATATGTTATTTGCATGTATTGAACTGTTCAAGGTGGTTCCTTTTTAATTCACGGTTCTGAATTTTACGAGATCATTGTTACTTTTCAGTCTGTGCAAATTTTGTTTTTCTTGATAATGGAATAATTTTGGATTCCCGATTCCTTTTACTGTGTAACTTGTTTTTTAAGCGAACTCCTCCAATTGAAATCTATAATTCAGTCACGGAAAAGTTCGGACAAATCTTTGAAATATTGTTGGAAGGGTCAAGTTTTTAAGCAAAACCAACCAATTGAAATCTATATTTCAGTCACAGAAAAAGTTCGGACAAAATCTTTTCAAATATTGTTTGAAGGGTCAAGTATGTTTAGGATTTTTTTTTTCTTCTTTTAGATCGAGTGTATTTATATTCTTTTATAAAATAAAAATAAAATCTAATCTTTCAACTTTAATTATTCTAACATTAATTTTTAGTTCAGTTGCAAACTGCGACATATACTTGAAGAGCGTCACCTTTGATCACTTATGTCTAAACATATTAAAATACCTTAAATTAATTCATGAAACAAACCATTAAGTATGTCTATTAGTTTTGCTGGTATAGTGTCTCGAATTTGCAGTAAAGTTTTCTAATTGGCGTCTGCTAACGACTACATGAAAAAAAATATTATATTGACGTTCACAAATTAGATCTAAATATTTTTGCTTAATAATTCTAATGAAGTTTTCTAACTGGCATGTGCTAACGACTGCATGAAAAATATTATATTAGTGCAAATTAGATTCTAGATATTTTTTCTTAAAATTAGATTATGTGCAAATGATAAATCTTATGTATTATTCTACAACATATCAATATTTCTCTTCTTTTCTCCCTTCTTATCTTCTTTTATATCACTCTATTTACAACCTTAAAGCAAAATTTTGCCATAAAGAATTTTTTTATATATATATATGGATTGAATCGAGACCATTCAGTCGGAATGGTGAACGACAATGATTGATCATGGGTTGATTGAGCTTTGAAAAACTCATCATCGTAAGTTCTGTTTTAAAATAATATATTTATTTGTATCTGACATTTTGATGCATATTGAAATTCTCAAATAAATTATTCAATTCAAAAACATAAAATTCTTCTCTTTTGGTACGAAACCAAAAAACGGCCCAGTTAATAAAAATTAAGCGTCTTCATAAAATATTTTTTGAGGACTCATAAAGTATAAAGTAAACATGGTCTAAAAGCAGCACTATATTTAATATTCTACATTTTTCATTGACACGTTTTTTGATGATTTTATTATAGTCTAAAATTGGTTTTTACGTGTTACAGTACTCATATTGGTAGTATGTAGACACCATATCAAACATCCATACCACAAAAACTGTAGATGATCTAACCAAACAGACACTGCACAATAAACAAACACCAAAGAACACTGCCAAACCTGCCAAATTCACCCGCTTCAAATTGTTAATCCAAAAGATTCTCACTTTCTCAGTAGGCCCCCTCCACCGGTTGTACGGTTGACTATTCCGCGACAGAGACAAAAGATCCGGATTTGGTGATTTGCCTAAATAAAAAAGCTGCATTTGTCCTCTTCGTAGAAAGGTGCGTCCAGCCTTAGAACCAAACTCATCGAACAATGACGTCACTCACCTCCAAAAGCACCTTGAATCCCGTAACTCAAATTCACTCACACAAAACGTGTTGCTTAATGTTTACATTATACTACATATTGGATGATGTGGCGGTTTTATTAGGATTTGGATTTGTTTAGTAGGAATGCGTATAATTTATATGTCGATGAAGGATTTCGGATTTCCTGAAGTTCCTGCGATCAGGCGAAATCTACTGGCTAAGATTTATATTTTAGATTTTATTAGTTGAAAAATAAATGAAAGGTGTACGGTAGAAAGCAATAATAACTCATTACTTTGACTTGCTTTGACTGGATTTGCATCGATTTTGTTTGAAATTTATTACAAGTAATGTAATTAGTGCATGTGAATTGCAATTTTTGTGTCGTCAAAAAATTTATTTGCAAGTATTTTTGTTCCTTGACCCTTGAATGAATTTCAGCTGTTTGAAAATCCTTGCTCCTGTTACTTCTGCTTATGGTATTTATAACAAAAAATAAAACAGCCTTGAAAGCTTGTTTTTCATTCTCTGGACAAATATATGCTCAATGGTTTGCCCCCGAAAAAGTATTAGGGGCAGTGAAATTGAATATCAGAATAAGGATCTTGTGAAATACCAATAGTAACTAACATTGATCCTTGCTTCTTTCATAATTCACATACAACTCAAAATAAACCCCTGGTGGAACGCCTTACATAAAAATGTCGTAAGAAGATCACATTGATCGAATCACAGTACAAAAAATAACCAAAAATAGAGCTCTGTATTAAAAGAATCTCCTCCAAAACAAGCTTGCTCTTACAAGAGATTC
This sequence comes from Rhynchospora tenuis, assembly GCA_027725995.1. Classification (NCBI taxonomy): domain Eukaryota; kingdom Viridiplantae; phylum Streptophyta; class Magnoliopsida; order Poales; family Cyperaceae; genus Rhynchospora; species Rhynchospora tenuis. The sequence continues at coordinate 26,378,054 of CM050889.1, forward strand.
TACCCATACAAAGCCATACCTGACATTTACTTTCTGACATATTCACATTGCTCATGAAAGACCCCAAAAAAAAAAAAAGATAAATTAAACAGCGCTCCATTACAATATCTCTTCAATCCGTGAGCCTGATCTGAAGGAGCCAACGAAAACTACACAGATCGCCCGATCTACGACGGTGGACGGTCTAGATCTCCCAACAGTATACAACAACATCCGAACAATTGCAGATGAGCCGAACCAGAACCAAACTTTCTTTTCATTTAATCCCAAAACGGAGTCTAGCATTTCCCTCAGACTCAGGTCGCACTCTGTTGCGAAGAATTTAATGCAAGAGTTGAACTTCATCGATTGTGAAGGGGGTCAGGGCAGCTGGGGACACGACGCTTACTATCCTGAAACCTCTTTGTCGCATCAGGATGCGAAGGATCAGGCGGGATAGGTCTCTTTCCTAGAACCGAAAGCGAAGTCTGGTCGTGAGTACTGGGGATCTGACGCGCCACTGCGCAGAGAGAGAAGCTCGCAACTAGCAACAAAATCAGACATACAGAAGTAGGAAACGAATTGTCTCTGGTGGTGGTGCAAGGGGCCAGAGACATGACCGGAGATCTGACGTGTCACGGCGGGACCAAACCCCACCTCTGCATCGCTTTTGTTTTGTTTGAATTGTTGGTGGTGTCAGTTTTGTATGGTGTGTTTGAGAGAGAGAGAGAGAGAGAAGCAATTTGTAATAAATAAGTAAAGACAGAAGTTCTCTTTGAAAGGAAGCACGTGATATGATGGTGGTATGGTAGCTCTATTATTTTTATATACTAAAATATGAAAATCTTTTATTATAATAATTGTGTGCAATGCAATGCAATGCACCTAAAAAAATACGGCGTTTAATAAACATCGTACGTACATCTATTACACGCAAGTTGAATGCTTTTTCTGGGTAGCACTAAAACGGTTAGGTTTTGCTATTTTGATGTAATGGACTAATGGGGCACTTGGGTTTGTCAATGTGTAATAGCTTGTGAAAAGCTGGTTTCTTTTGATCTCTGAATGGAATTAATTGTTATCAGAAGATGTGATGGGAAGAAGTGAGTCGTACTGAGTTCATGATGCCATGAAATGAAGGAAAGAGACTGATCGTTGTGTCTTTTCTCACGACGCTAAAGTGGTACAATCAAAGCAGAGAAAGTGACTTACTGTTTGGAATTGGAATTGGAACTGGAATCTGATCCATCTCCTGCGCTGAAAGATCATATCTGACGGTTGTGAATGTTGTTGTCTCCTCAATTTTTTAAGTCACGTGAGTGACGCGCAGCTTCATTTGATGTTTGGATATTTTTCGTTTTAAAAAATTGATGATTTTTTTTTTCACTGTTGCAGTTTTTATTACTTGTATGGTCCCCATTTCAGATCACCACCAGATTTTGCATCTTGAAGTATTTTTCAGAATTTCTTAGATTTAGTATTTTGTTTAATTAAAAGAAAAACTGAAAATGGCTCACCAAAAACATATGGGGGAACAGTTAACGGCGCATGTATATATAGACTATATATCAACGAAAATGCGTTAATTTGCTACCCTCTTGGGCTTGCAGTCAGCTACAATTCACAGAATTTGTTCTTTTTTTTCTTTTACATAAAACTTAATTTTGATTGAACCCACATAAAAAATAAACACATATATACGTTTATTGTATATTGTTAAAGTCATTCTGGTGCTACTATGTTCTTTTTTTCCCTTTTGGAAAAGAGTATATATGGTCTTTTGTAGTTGATAAATAATTGTATTGATCTGAATGTAATGCACGCACACCAATTTAGTATCGCGGTTTGTTCGCTTAATATATACTAGCAAAAGATGTCCTCAATATGTGGACAAAATAAGAAAAAAAAATATTGATATTATGTTTGTTTCATATAGAACCTTACATGTTACATGCAATAAAATACGATAAAATCAATAATTTAGTATTTTCTTTTAAATAAATAGCTAATTTGGTAGTAATTTAATATTTTCTAATAAAAATTAATTCTTGACCTTTTAATATGAAATTAAGTTCTAAATCAAAGATCAAATCAAATTACACAAATTAATGGTCCATAATTGATATAAGAATTGTTTACACCCTTTTATCTGACATATTTATCATTAATGGGTGCTTTTATAAGTATAGAGATATCCAATACGTAGAAATTAGCGAGGTTCAGTATTTGGCTTAATAATATTTGAAGAGTGTTTATTTTACCACAACTCGTTAAACTTAAAATCTAAAGTACAACTCGCATCCAGGCTTTAATTGTACTCTGTTAAACATGTTCTTCTACAAATTCGTCTAGTTTGATCCAGCTAGGAATCAGATCGGTCCAAGCTCAAAATATAAAAAATTGACAGGCCAGAAACCCAAATTCCTAATGGGTGGAAATCAGACGGAACCGAAACAGAGGAAAAGGCCGAAATGCGATCCTAAGAGACCGAAAACCGTTTTACTATGACAAGGCCCAGTAAAACTAGTCTTATAGAAGCCTACACATTACTTAATAAAACCAGCCCATATATGAAACAACAAAAATTTGTGGACCAAAAGAGATTTATTTTCAGATCTGCGTGAAAAGACCTGGGAATTGTTGATTGTGCCTGGATGTTTTTCCCTTTTCCTTTTGTTTCTCCCTGAAAATTATTTTCGTTCATACTGTGCAATATTGGACCTCTGATTTAGTCCTTGGTCAGTATATTCATTCACTTCAGCCCATAAAATTAGTTTATTTGAATATATTCAAAGTAGTCATATATAATGATCTTATATAATTGTGCATCAAATTACAGTGTAAAAAAAAAAAAAAAAAGATTCCAGTCTAGAATTTAGATCTGAAGTATAGAACATGGTATGTGCCTTGTGTATAGTGGAGCTAGGGGAACCTTGAAAGTCCTTACCTGCTTTACAAACGTGCACTCATATGACCATATCTGTTGATAAATCATTCTCTTAATGCAGAAAATAAAAGTTTAATTACTATCCTTGTAATAAATGCGAATAATAATTGATTCTTTTAAGGCAAGTTTGAGATGTATTATAAATATAAAAAGCCAGTTTAGGGTGACCATTGGGAAGCCACGTTTAAATTGGTGGGTCCCTGGACCCACCTGAAAATGAAAAAAAAAATTTGCATTACATGTAGTATATTTGTAAATAAAAAAATATATATAAGAAGTTAGGGATCCATCTCAAAAATTTGAAGGACCCAACTGGACATGTCGTGTTTGATTTGAATTACGTAACGACTCCCAAAACATCGCACAGGGACCCATGTCGTATTCATTCTAACGAATCACATTCTTCCTTTCTCCGTAATGAATCTTATTAAGATAAAACTTATAATAGTGTAGAAAATTTTCAGATGAATGATTCTTGACTCTTGAATTATTATTTTGTATATTAGATATATTATTCTGGATCTTCTGTTGTTGTTAGAATAGATGTTTGATTTCTCATATTTTTTTATGTTACATTATTAAGTTGTTAATATAAAAATTATTGTTATACTATATTTATATTAAATGAAAGGTTTTCAAATGTGATTTGTGTGGTTTAGCGGTTATGTGGTGATTAAGCGTTTACCAGTGATAAAACGACGATAAAACGGTTGTGAAACAATAAAACATTGATAAAACGATTGTGCAATATAAATCAAAATCTAGATAAAATAGATAAAATATAGTTTTTTAAAAGCTTAATTAGACATTATGTCATTATCGTGCATATATTTTTTCAGAAAAAAAAAATTATAGACCCGCTCACCTGAAATCCTAACTTCGCCCCTGAAGGTGACACATGTCGTGACGTTGGTTAGATGACGTACGCTCAATGATAGAATTAGTCAAAAGCTTCAAGCAAAGAATGTTGGGGACCGGAGGATACTTTGCTTTTACAAATTAAGTATGATAGCTGTTTGTTTGGAGCAAATGACAAGTCCAAGGTGCCAAATTGTCATTGTTTAGCATAATCCAAAAGTGATGAGTTGTTAAATTATTGGAAAGCAATCGTGTGATAAATTATTGACAAGATGCAATAATGCAGTTTATTCTTAAGAAAAAGTATTTAGATGGAGAACATTAAATTTTGGAATAATTGGTTTTATGCCACAGTGAATCCAATCTAATTAGTGATATGCCATTATTATATTGCAAATTAGATTTATGCCATCATCTAATTGTTTAAATTAGATATATGCCATTATCTCATTCCATAAAATATTCAATTCTAAAAATGTCATCCTGAATTCTCTCAATATTTTTAAAAATCCCAAATTGCCCTTGCGTTAGTTTTTATATTTTTTTTCCTTTCTTTTCATTTACGTGCCGAATCCATAACGATAGAGTTTGAAGAATACTATTTTAATTAAATGTGCCAACCTTTTTAATGATGCTCCATTTTCTTGATATAGCCTTTGTCCGAGTAATTTATAGGCTTCATTTAAAAAATTGTAAAACATGCACAACTACTATTCCTAGAGATGCATTGTCACGATATGTATTATCTTTGAATCTTCAAAGTTGAAATTCTTGAAAATACAAAAAAAAAAAACGTTCAACAAAAAAGAAATGTAAATCTTCAAAGTTGAATTTCAAAACTTATGTTCGACTAGATTGAAATAAATAAAGTAGCTTGGCTTTGGATTGAAATACACACATTCATATCATATTACATGGCATTTTTCTAATTTCAAAGTTTTGTAATGGCATAAAACTAATTTGTCATTTAGTAATGATATTTTTCTAATTTCAAAATTTTTGTAGTGGCATAAAACTAATTTGTCATTTAGTGATGATATTTTTCTAATTTCAAATTTTTATAGTGGCATATTTAAAAGGGTAAAATTGGTAAACTAATTTTCGGTGGCAAAAAACTAATTTTTGCTATTTTGTAATGGCATAAAACTAATTTGTCATTTAGTGATGGCATTTTAGTAATTTCAAATGTTCACAGTGGCATAAATCTAATTAACCCTTAAATTTTATTCGGAAGCCTTGAGCAGTGTATTTTTTTTTTTTTTTTTTTAAGTTGGTGCTTGAAAAATTCACACTGGCCGATTCAAATTCTTTTGCTAATGATATTTTTGGAAGTAGGCTCCGTGACAAAGCTTCCGACAATAACATTATGTGATAATTATGGTGGAAATCATATTTAACTGAGTCATTTGATTCTCATAATTGCTAGTAATTTTCTCCAGTGATGTGTAAAACACGAGTCAATATTCTTTATTCATCAGGACTTTTTGGTAGTTTTTGCCGATAAGTAATTCACAAATTAGTATCACAAATAATCAGTATTCACGTTTTTGTTTTGAGTGCTGGCAACAGCGACCCTAGAAAACGAGGTTAGATAAAGGTGGATGTCATTATAATTTACGAAGACGAAATATATTACAATAAATATTTTTTTAATATAACTATTATATTTAATTTCGATCATTAACGTCAAATTTCATATATAACGACTCGAAACAAAAAAAAAAAGAAAAAAGTTTGAAATGTCGATAAAGTGAACATGGAGTTGCAAAACACATATTTGGTACAACTCATTTTTCTTTTTCCTTTTTTAGTTCTTGGTTTGTAAGTATAACTGTTTGGATCTTGCACACGCAAGTGAACGGTGAAAAGTTGCATTTAATGTAATATAATATATATTTGTTGACTTATGTTATGGTGGACCGTTCCATCAAATCTACTGCTTTAGATTACATACATTCTTGATTGAACTATCGACATGCAAGTTATGGCACTATTGTGCCATAAATTCAATGTGAGTTAACTTTTGGTCGTGGTTATGTTTGTTTCAAGTATGGACCTTAAATTCTTAAGAAACATAACTAGCACTACTCATTAAAATTTCTATGATTATTATACAAAAAAAATGGAGATTTAGTATCATCATAACTGACAATTAGCAAATTTACATAATAAATCAACAAATATTTTATCTTTTTTAGGCAAATTTTTTTGCATCATAATTTCATTCAAGACTAGGTTACGCTAATAGTTCTTCCTTTTGATAGGGAACAAAATCAAATCAAGTCAGTGACAATCACAATGGTTAATAAAGTGAAAAGATGAAAAGAATGCGCAAAAATGCCTAAAAAAAAAAAAAATCCTAATTCATTTGGACCGCCCTAACATGTACCTTGTGGGGTGCGGCTGGGAACGATAACCGCTGCAGGAATTAGTTGTCCGATCAATAATGGATGTCCCGTGATTAATATCGGATCCGTATGGTCCGTAAATTTTAACCGTTGGAATTAAATTAGACGGCGAAAAACTGCAGAGAATATGGATCCGATGCGGCTGGACCAAGTTCCAAGAAGCAGATGGGAAAGTTTCGGTGCCGCTTCTACTGTAAACTAGCCGAATCAGCCTTAGTACCAGCAAACTTACTTTCTGTTGCAATTTGAACTATTTAGTCGCATCGATACTATTTTTTACATGTTATCAAAAGCAAAGTGATCAACAGCCTAAAGAGAAAATTGACGATTAAATTGTGCTTTTACAATTGAATTATTGTCACAAATATCAATTATTCCTTGAGTACTACACTATTAGATTGTGCTTTTCTAATTGAATTATTGAATTTTTTTTATACTTTTTATATTTAATTTGAAGAAGGTCAGTCGTCGATAAAATTTTACTAGTCTGCATAAGAATCTTCCAAATGTATTTGTCAAGTTCTCCGTCATATTAATTTGCTTGTTCACTATAAAAGTTGATATTTACTTTTTTTTTAATATAGCTATTATAGTATTATAATGTTTTTCTTTTTATTACAATTATTAGTAAACTAAACCATTGCCATACAAAAAAATCCAACAACGGGATATAGAAAATTTCTTTCAAGAATTTACCGTAGATAACAGCGACTCGGAGTCGCACTCATGCGATGACGTCATAAGAAATATTCCACTCTGGTTCTATGGATGACGTCACATACTTGACGTAAGAAGCAAACCACGTGCTACTCCTAAACGTTTTCCCTGCTATACCCTGTGGTACCGTCCAATTAAATCCGGACGGTGCAGATTGACTTTAACCTTCAATGTTGACTGTACTGTTTGCGGTCTCCCTTAAATTAATTTCTTACACAGAGACTTCCACGGCTCCTATACTGCTCACTAATTCGAATCATTTTCTTTTGGAAATTCATTTTTTGAATGTTACTTGCATTTCATTATCCTTGTATTGTTCCTTCAATGTGACCCTTAATTCACTTTTGTACGAAATCTAAACCTGTTAATTTTTTTATTATCTATGAAGCACAAATATCTTCCCTTTTTTTTAATTTTTTTAATCTCAAGTAGAGTCTGATGGAACAAAAAGAATAAGCATATTTCTAAGCAGAGGATTTTGTTGCTTATACAATTTTCAGTGGACCATTAAATAGTCCCCTCTAATTATTGTCTACAACACAACATAAAAGGCGGGGACACATATTTGTTGCACCTAACAATGTTCTACATGAAGTAATAATGAATTTGGCTACTAAGATATACCATCACCAATTAATATTTGGTCTTCTTAAAACACATGAAGAAACCTCTGCAACAAATTTTAATTTCTCCAACTCTTTTTCGAAATGGTAACATCCAATTTTTCAGAGATATGTGCTTAATAAATTGAAGCAAGTTAAATTTTCACATAGTAGCTACATTATATTTGTGTAATTGTTACAAATAGTTTGATCAGAAATGAAGCCTTAGTTATCATTTGACTAATAGTTGCCATATTATAAGTCTATGAACCAATTAAATAATAATGTGGGCGTCTTATATAATCCATCTATTAAATTTTTAATATTTTTATTTCGATTATATGTATTTTTTATTATCTAATATAACCAACAAAGCGTATGATTATGTTAATCATGATGACGATGTTTTTCAGATGATTAGTTAATTCATCGCCATAAACATTCAAATTCATTCAATCAATAAAACGACATAGGAGTGATATATAGAATAATTAATAATAACTTAGAAGTTTGTTTATGTCTGTTCCGTTTGTTATGTTAATTCAATTCATATATGTGAAAGGATAGTCAATTTTCATTTTTAAATTTCATTAAAAAAATGACCACAAAGACTTTGACTATACTTGTCCGTTTGTGCAGGGAAATGGAGAGCATGGAAGCTCGCTTTTTCACGCGCAACTATATTTAAAGTTTCAAACTCTTACCTCGCTGATCAATTAAACCCAACACCAAGAGCTTTGAGAAAGACCACACCAGCTGGAGACCTTGCATTTCAATGGAAGAAAACAAAACTGTGTTAACAAAAAGAAAACCCATAGTTCTCTCAGAACAAACATCGACTACAGAAGAACCAAGCACGCAAACCGGAGAAACAGAGCAGCAAGATGAACAAATGGAGAAATTCTACGCCTTGCTTGAAAACATCAGGGCCATGAGAGGTGCATGGGGAGGCGGCAGGGGTGGTGCCAGTCGAAAGAAAATGAAGGTCGATGATAGGACAGAGCCGGAGGCGCCATGGAGACCGACTTTCAAGTTGGAAGATTTCATGCAAGGAGGAGATAATGATGCAGGTAGGAAGCTGGTTAAGAATGAGGTCAATGGAGCAGAGAAGAGCGACGAGTCATAGAATTTTTTTCTCCTTAATCTGTGCCAAATATAAATTGGAAAGTTCCTTTTCTTTTTTCCCCCCCTTCCAATTAAATGTATGCTTCTAATCTAAGACTAAATTTAAAGCAATTTTCTTTTTAGAATATAAATTTAAAGCAATTTTCAATAGACAGGCAGCTTAATTAGTTATGAAAGTGGTAGTTAAGAATTTAGCATGCTGACAAAGGTCTGGCACATTTTCTATTCAAATATTCATTCTCTCTAATAACTCATGCACAGTTGAGAATTGTGCTCGACCAGCTTATCAGAAGACAACATAAATCTTAGATAACTGAATTTGAAGTTCAAATTGCGTGACTGCACATGCTGTTCGTGGTTAGATGCTGATATGGTCGGTGAGACTGCATTGTCACGAGAACTATATCCATCATGTTACAACTTATATATATATTAAGTTATTAACATGCAGTCATGAATTTTGCCACTTGTCTCTCTCTATCTTCAAATAACTAGGCGGTGGTTAGCTGCGAATTCTATTAAATCAGAAAAGAATTGCCAAATCAAGTATACAAAAATCAATACTAATTAAAAATGAATGTCAGTTACAAGAATTACAACAGTAAGGCTAGCATCAATCTATGTTCCATCAGTTGCCAGTTTTTATCATTGTTCCTGTACGGCTGTACCACTGAAAACTTGTGCTATTGTAACAGAAACTGTGATGTGAATCAATAATAACGAATGTCCCAGTATACACTATCTTTCTCTCTAAAACACACACACAATCTCTCTATAATTGAGTGGGTACAGTCAGTATTCGGCATGGCAACTGGCCAGGAACAAAAGATTATTCCTCTTGACTAGGCTGTATATGAGCCCTGTTCGAGCGAGTTGGGGATAACACAAACTAAACTCGATAGTGACTCATGTTGAGTTAGAAATACTTTCAAATTATTTAAGCTAGCTCGAACTTAGCTCGTTTCTAACTTGAGTTGGCTCGCGAGTCATGAGGTAGCTCGATAACTTTTATCTGTACTTCGAAATTTTTCTTTTTTAATTCATATATTATTTCAATATTAAAATTAATTAATATCTATGTATGTAATCTTACAAATAATAAAATTCATCATCAATTTTATTCTTTTCACTGATTTGAAGCAAAATATGTCTTAAAACTCAATATTATGTATTTTATAACTATCTAAAATTAAAATATACAAGAAAATAAATATTGTGTTATTTTATGATTTTTTTATAACTCATAATCATGTTGATAATATTACTTAAATTTAATATATATAATGTCACGAGCTAACTCATGAGTTGGCGAGTTTAGTTGAGCCTAACTCAATCTCGACTCGTTAGTTAGCCGGGTTGATATAACTCGAGTTACAATTGAATTTTGTACGAGTCGAGTTCAAGTAAACTTATGAATTGCGAATTTTTTACTCACCCTACTCTTGACAAGCTAGACATCGGCACACGAAAACTCATAAAAGTACAAAAGAAAGTATCCTCTTTTGTTGATCTACGTACTTTTACTGCAACCGTCAACAGTCAATAATAAAAAAACACATCTATAATAAACTAAAACAAGATATGTAGAAAGAGTAATATTAGAAAAGGAGAATAATTGTTACTCAGTGGCGGGTCAAATAAATATTGATTGACCTGAATGTGACATGTTCTGGTAAAACTACGTTTTACTGCGCATGCAAGTTTAACTTTAACACATCGCAGTTTGTGTTCTGTTAAAAAGCAGAATAATTCTTACTCGGTGGTGGGTCAAATAAATATTGATTGACCTGAATGTGACATGTTCTGGTAAAACTACGCTTTACTGCAAGTTTAACTTCAACACATCGCAGTTTGTGTTCTGTTAAAAAGCTTAGACTGAATAAAACTTTGTCACGGACACGGGAGAAATACCATGCCTTGATCAAACAAACGATGCTAAGATTTTGAAAAACTATTGATTCCAAATCTTACCGAGGGAACAATCTAATTTTACCCTTTAGCTAATTTGGCTTACTGGCTTAAGAGGATTGATGGAAGGGATTACAATTTTGTCTACCAAGGAGATGCCAACCCTGCCAAGGAATTGTTGTATCGAACCTGATGCCTTTCAGGTTGAGACAAATTATTTTCTCTAAATCAACCTGCATAGTTCAACGTATGTGTTAAGATATTATGATAAATTTAGTTAAAAAATGTGATTTAATCAAAATAACATTGATTAAAGAGCAAAGATATTAGTTTCATGTTTACTGGTATATCGACCAGGATGTCTAGGTTTGGGTGAAATGTACCTCGGCAAAGTCGATTGTCATTTACTTAACTAATTCACCCAAATTCCATTTAATCTAGCAAAAAAAAAATTGTTAAATTTTGAGAGGCTCATAGCTATGTTTCTGTTTCTGATCTTCCCGTGATGAACTGTTGTTCATATTCAGGGATAACTATGTCTCATTTAAATCAATATCCTTCTGAGAACAAAATACTATAACCAAAGAACAATCTAGGCGTACAACATATCCCCAGAAAAGAAATAAGAATTTTAAAATCCAAAACTTGATATAAGAAATAAACTAAATTTTAAAACAGAGAAAGATTTGTGGTGATTGCCACCTGTCACTAGCCCTAAAAAAAAAAAAAAAAAAAAAAAAAGAAAGAAAACGAGGAAATATTTTATAAAAGGATTTTAACGGTGATGTGGCTTATCAACTCTTAAATTTATACCCAATTATACCCAAATTCAGTTGCAAGCGTACAACAATCGTCTAAGTATTATCGGGGTCGAACCACAGGGACAGAATATTCAAATAATTAAGTTTAATGAACTTTGATTAACTAGATTAAAAGGATGAAATAATAATAATTATAACAGATCTAAAATAGGGGTTTGCAGATTAATAAAAGTCCTAAATTAAACAGTTCAATGAGTTAAAAGGATTAAAATACTAATTAAGAATTAGGGGTTGACTAGTAGTTAATACTTTTCAGTTTACTCCAGAATCAGCGGCCCGCTGAAACTCAGGTCGCTGACCCCTTATTGGGTCGCAGAAGCCTGAGGTCATAGACAACCCGCAGAAACCACCTGCGGCCCGCTAGGTTTGGCGCAGACTCAGCTTTTTGCATATTTTAGTTGTTGTTTTGTGTAAAGAATTAATCCTAACTAAGGTTCCTAAGTCCCACTTCCGTTTAAGGCCAGGTTTCCTATAGTTAATATTATTTCTCTCTAATTCAACCTAGATTTCAACTTCCGTTTCTTGGTCTAAGTTAAACTAGTTTATGCTTTACGACCTACGACTCCCTATACTTCCGTAATCGGGAAGGGTTTCAACTTCCGTTTCTTAACCCTAGCATGACCTTCCGGCACCAACTATCGAGTTTACCATACTTTAACCTAATTACTTGAAAGCATTTGGATTTAACCACCTAACAATTAAGCGACGTCTAACTTAACGGGTGCAAGCAATTCAATCCAAGTAAATCAGTTAAAGTAATTTAAGCAATTAAAGCAAAGCATAAAACACAACATTCAAACAAAGAAAATATAACTTAAAGCATATTATCAATCATAAACTTAAAAAGGTTCACTACTATGGCCCCTAATATACGACTACTCACGAATATACATCATAAAACAACAAAAGGTATCTGAATAATAAGAAAACATAGAGAAAGAAACAAGATTACAACAATTGAAACCCAGAATCTCTCTTTCTGCCTTCTCTGCCACTCTTTCAGGGGGTTGCTGATGCTCCCTGCGGCCCGCTGAAAACCCTTGATTGCTCTCTTACTTAGCAGAATTTTCTCTAAACTCATGAACCCTTTTTCTAATCTGCTCTCGTGGTTATATAGGCGTGGGATGGCTCTAAATTAAACTGTCGGAGACGTGGTTTTGAGGCGCCGGAAATAGATATGTCGGTGTAGAGGTGGGTGCAGAACTTGGTCAGGCTATTTTGGGCTGTCGGTTGCTTCTTCTGCGGCCCGCTATCGAGTCCTGCGGGTCGCAGAAATCTTCTATGCTGCCAAGTCTCACCTGCTACACGCTGGGTCTTCCTGTGGGTCGCACAAACCTTCGGTGGGCCGCAGATCATGATCAGAACTCGGTTTCCTCGCTTCAAGAGTGGCAAAATCACACAGATCCTGTACAAAATAAAAGTAGCCATAGCAGTACCTTGCTTCTAACCTAAATTAACAATTAAAACATTAGAAACACACATAATTAATGAAATTAAGTCCTAATATAAGCGGTATTTATATGCATAATTTCCGCTTATCAAACGGATTTCTGGAGAATTTGGTGATAAATGGATCTCATAAAATAGTAAGGGTTTTTTATAAGTTTTGTTCACTGACTACATTTTCCACAAGAAGTCCTTAATAAAAATGCTGTATTTTGCTTTTGCTATCTCTTTTTTCCACAATAAAGTTCTATTTATTGGAAGAATCACCTAACTTTTCACGTGCCGATAGTATCCTAGTATCGATAATTACATCTCAACTTTTACTTTCCTAGATTCTGAGTTCAAAACCGGAGAGTAATGATATTCCAAAAAAAAAAAAAAAAAAAAAAAACCGGAAAGTTATAATTTCGCACTACGATCATATCAAAGACGGGAGAAAGTAATTGTCACGGCAGCTCTACTTGTCTTTTTGAAAAGCATATTAAGTGAAATTTGATTCATCATGCACCTCTTTTCTAGCAAGCGCACATCAAGGCTTAAACAAGTGAATTTGGTTGACAGGTGACAAAAGTCTTAAATTTCTTCCTCTTTTGTCTCGATTGCCACTTCTATATTATCATTCGCACTATAATAGACCATTTCTGAAGTAGTCACGAAGGGAAAATGTAATCAACGTAGAGAGAAGATTTAATACGAATTACATACATTTTTTACACTCCTTAACAATCAATTAGAAGTAAGGAGGGAACAATACATCTACATCCTTGAATTTGAACAGTTTAGATTGGCCATAAAAAAACAAGGGTGTCATATTTGGAGAAGTATTGACAAAACTAAAGCCCTTATTTCATAAACTCTCATATAATCTTATTTTCACTTGTTACTTTCATATAGAAAACTCTAAAATTAACTATACTAGAGTTGAATCTCGCGCGTTGCGCGATTCATTCCTATACGAATATATTATTAAATAGTTGCGCGATTTATTTTACATTATATAAAAAAATGACATAAAAAATTGGAAATATTATTCAAATATTATATGAAAACTGTCACAAAAAATCATAAATATTATTTTGCCACAAAAGATCACGTGTCACAGAAAATCATGATCACTGTAGTTACTACAGTAAATTTGCTTGCTCACGTGCCGAGCACGATGCAGCAAATTTATTATATGTATAATGTTAGATGTGGTTTTCACTTTTCAGGAGAAAATCAAATTTTGAAACTGAACGATCAAATAATTTATTTTGAATGTTGGTTGAAGATTGTCAAACTAACAAATTTATTTTAAATAAAATTAGAAGTATTATAATTACAATGTCATGAGACGAGGAACTATCAAATAATTAGTCTTATCAGTACATAGAGTGTTAGAGTTAGCTCAGAAAATGTTGGAATTACTACAGGTATAATAGAAAAACACACACGAGCAACGGAGCAATACAACCGTTGAGGATTTACTACATCTTGGTTTTTGTTTTGTTAATTATAAAAAGATTTGGCGGTCATGTGCCAATATTCCTCCCTAAATAATTTCCACAGGAATCCAGAGGTTGAAGGTAAATTTTCCTTACAGCTAAAAAATATATCCATAAACCTACAGTACTTGTGTTTTGGGTGAATTACATTTATATAAACAAAGTAATGTGTAAGATTGACTGTAATATACGTAGCTCTCTGTTTTGGATAAATTGTTTAATTTGGTTCGGCTGTCGCAATAGCAATGTTGTATAATTTATTATTTTATTGTCCTTGGAACAATGGGATTGGTCTTTTGTAATTGAGTGTTTGTTGTGATTAAATTTTTTTGTCATAACCTTAATGAGATATGAGGTACGCAGTGAAGACTTCTGTCCCTTTTAAAAACATAAGATGGAGTTTGTTCGATTCAACGCATCACTAAAAGAAAACTAGTATATGTTGTGGTCCTTTAAAACCCAAATAAAGAAAAAGATAACAGAGTAACATGGTTGCATAAGCATGGAGAAAACAGGTCAACTAAGCTGATCAAATTAATGGTAGATAAAAAGCTTGCATACAGATGTTCTTACTTCTACTTTTTAATTTGCAACTTCTTTTATTATTTGAAACCAAGAAGGTTGTAAAGTCAACTTATTGATTTCAATAAAATAGATGTGACATACTGGTAGACTCACAAAGACACAAACACGTACGCAGACGTATATTTGAATCGTTCATTCGTTCTAGATAGTTCCTTAACGTTGAATCACAAACTTCTAAGACTTTCAAATTTATGAAAATTATTTCCATGCGTTAAACTTATTTAATATTGTTAACTTCTGGACAACAAATGGTAAGAAAAAAAAAAAATCCTTTCTAAGTTCTAACCATTGTTGTATCGGTATTTGTAATATTTAAGTCTTATATTTAGAACCAACATATATCTTATTTTAAAATATTACACTATATATTGTGAAAAAAAAAGAAAAGAAAAGAAAAGAAAGATAGTGTTTGCGGTATAGAGCGGGACATGCACAGAGAGCACAATATAAGCGATGATATTTGAGCTGGACTAGAACAAGTTCCTCATCTCTCATTGTAATTGTCCATTTTTTATTTAAAGAAAGCAAGCTTCGGTTGCTTATGATATTTTATTAAATAAAAAAGAGTGTACAAGATAAGATAAGCAGGAAAAAAAAATAAAAGTATATAGTGCAAGGCAATAAAAAAGATAATCAAGTTGATTATCATGATGAAAAATTAATTATCAAGTTGATTATCATGATGCAAAATTAATATGAAAGAGTACTGTCAGGAATATTAAAATAAAAAAAAACTATTTAACAACCGACAACTTCTTGTGTTCTTATATTAATTGACAATTGAATTAGTGGAAGTTGGCGTCAAAAGCTGTGCAGTCCTTTATCAAAGCTAAGCACCGAGCTCATCAAGCTGACGCAATTGCATGCGACAGTGTATCCTTCGTATCATATCAATATTGACCAGATGATCAAATTATATTTATGAATTCGTCGGAAAAAGGAGCATTCTGTATTACAGTACACAAAAAATATAACAACAAAGTAACTAGTAAGATTGATAATGATACGCAACACGGTGCCCCGGTGCCAATGGTATGCTGCATACCCCAGTTGTAGTCGGGATCCTTGGGGAGTGCAGGAGTGGGGAGGGTACATAGAAAGTTTTAAAGAATATTTTTTCAAGGAACACAAATTAACAATATTTAGTTATGTTACATCATTTCTTTACTGTTTGATCTTGTTTTATTTTCCTTCCAAATACTATTATTGGAAGTCTTATGTTTGATGCTTATCCCATTTAAAATGAGATGTTAATTATTTTGTCTTTAACGTGAAAAAGCACTTAAACATATACAAATCTTTTTTGTATTCCTCCGCACAATTGTACTTATTGTATTATTTTTATAAATTCTACAAACCATTAGCATTGAAAAGTTAAAAAAAAATTATGCACAAATTTTCATGAAGTATATTTTTATAAAAATATTTATTTAATTTTTTTCTTCAATATATACTTCTTTTTTGGAATATAAAATTAAGAAACAACACTAGTAATTATATAAAGAAAATTAAGTTCCAAGTTTCTTAGCAGTAACGACATTATCTATGTTCTTAACCATTTATTCTGATTGAACTATTTTTATGCTTCATGCTTTTTTCCCTCATATCAGTCATACGAATAAGGTACGGAAAAAATTTTAAATAATATTTTTTAATTTAGATGAATAAATTATTGATGAATTATTATATTATCTTTCATTCAACATAATTTAAGCATTTAGAGACATTTATTTATTTTAAAATTTATTAAATGAAAATTTTAGTTTAAATATTTCATATTTAAATTATATTCTCTAAATGAATTTTGACATTTGATCCGTGCTATTTTTCCTAAAGAGAAATACGCACGAGGTCAACGAAAATAACTCCAGTCTCAGAATACGACCAGGGCCAATGTTGAGGTCAAACAATTATATTAAATGTACTGTTATAGCAATTAACCCTTTATTTTATAGTTTTACCAAAAGAATTTGAATGATCTCTTTGAAACATTTCAAAGCGAGATTCAGTAATTACGGTTATGATGCTAGTAAATGTGTTATAATATTTTATTTTCTAATTATAGTTAAGGTTACAGTCATTAATCTAAACTCAACAATGCATTTGGTGTGTTGCAGAAAATCCTATTAAAAGTAGAAAGTAGTACTAATTAACTTGTGTCCATACAAGAAAACCCATAGTTTTCTTAATGTCATCTTTCAACTATTTGTTAATTATTTATTTTATTATTTTAGTTTGACGGTGGCAGTTGGAGACCAAAAGAGATGACTCGTCTTATGACCCTTGAGCTGACATAACATACCATTTCTAGTCCAATTCAACATATAATAACATTGGTTTCTGAATCTCCTACCAAATTTGCTCTTCATATCCCTTTCTACTTGAAAATAAATCTAATAGCCATGGAGTTTGAACTAAACAATAAAAGGTCAAAGAGACGATCCCTCTCCATATCACCATTCCCATATACCGGACTAGAAGTACCACAGCTGTCTCAGATGACACCAGCATGGAAGGAAGAAAAAAGTTTTCGAGGAAGAGATGAAAAGGAGTTAGAAGAGAGGATTGATAAGTTCTACGCGTTGCTTGGAAAAATCAAAGCCATGAGAGGGTTATGGCGAAATAACAATGAGAATAAGCGAGTGAAGCCGGTGGTAGAGCCCGTCTGGCAACCGACATTTAGTCTTGAGGATTTTGAGGGAGTTGAAGGAGAGGTAAGGGAAATGGGAGAGAAAAAGAAAGCAAAGAAGAGAGGGGAAATGGAAAGACCAGAGAAAGAGGAAGATAAAAAGGAAGAAAAAGAGAAAGGGAAAGAAAGTGAGAAAGAGCACCATAAAAGGAGTGAAGAAATGGAATGGGTTGAAGTAGAAGACAGTGGCATTAATCTTAATCTTTCTTTGTAAAGATTTTGTTTTAAAGTTTCCTTGCAGATATTTGTATTTGTGCTAGCTTGCTCATGCCTTTCTTTTTTCTTTTTTTTGGCTCTTCTTTTGCAGTATATCATCTAAGAGACCTGATTTTGTGTTGTCTTTTCATTTCCAATGTGCACTTTAAAATCAGATGCATAATAATGAGTAACTTTAAATTAAGAAATTTGATATTAAAAACCAGTTAATCAGTCGTCAAAATCTGATATAACAATTTATACTTTGTTCATTCACAAGTTTATGCGGATAGTTTTCTCTGCTTAATTGAACTTAGATGCAGGAAATGTGAGAAACTGGCACAACATAACTAGAATTTGAACAAAAACGCTGTACACACTACCAACATTTCCCCTTTATTAGGCGTATTTTGACTGCGGTGCTCCGATAGTTGCACTCCGGCTCTCCCCATGATAACAGTATAATATTATTATCTCACCTGCAATTCTCACTATTTACTGCTGGAGGCAGGATGAAGGAAGCAGCGTATGAGTTAAAATTTTTGAAAAAACGGATTGTTTTTCCAGTTCGCAGTGTTTCCTCGTGTCGTCAAATTAGCATTTGGAAATAGATATTGACGAGTCCTTGTTACGATACAAATGGAGAACCAAGGAATTTTGGGTTAAAAAGAACAGAATTTGCATAGGTGTGTAATTTGGTTTAAAAGGTCATATTTCCACTAATAGTATTGCGTGACTCGTAACTAGTATCTTTTGGTGTGAAAATATATCAATCTTTCACTAGGGAAAAGAATTTGGACCCTCAAATTGTGCGTTTATACTTGTGCTGAATGACATGATCTCAATCGTATTTATTCAGGATCTCATGAAAGCTTCAAATCTTTTTGCAAGTTTGTGTTGCTAACAGTATTGCTGAAACAATTTGTTTTTTCATATTTTTTTTCAAAAAGAAATGTTACCAACATCTTCTCCAGGTAGAAAATATAATAGAAAAATTGTAGTGGGATCAAATGACGTTCCTTGCATTTTCCTTGTCCCCTCATACCCGTACCGACAGGCGACAGGATTAATTAATAACAACATAATCTGATGGAATAAGATTATAAGACGCAAGACAAAACAGCTAGTATTCTATTCTAAATGCTAAATCCCCTTAAACAATAGAAAATAGAATTTTGGTTTTCATTAAAACCGATTGAATATAAAAAATATAGATAATTGATGAATATGACAAGAAGTCACTTAATTATAAAAATAAAAACAAATTGTGAATGTGACAGGTAGCAGATAATAAAACCGCAAAAATGTACACCAGTCGTCTACTCGTCTTTGAATAAACTAACAAATGTATTGGGCCATTTTAGGAATGCTTCACATCGGTAATGAGCTGGGCCTAAGGGACATGTGAAAGGCATTCAGTGCTTCACATCGGTAATGAGCTGCGCCTAAGGGAGGTGCACATAATTTGTATACCAAACAGGAAATCTTGTTTTCCATTCTGGAAAAAAAAAAGAATTGTTTTTCTGTCTCAAATGAACTGTTATGTTGTTTCTATGAAACATGTTAATTTGATTTAGAAAGCAATGCAAAGTCCTTATGGACAGCCTACTTCATTGTCGCCAATCCCATTATCTGGAAAGAATGCAATGCAACTAATTACACAGGAGACTTTATCTTCTGGAAAATTGCTAAACATAGTTACTCCCAGGTTTTGCTTAGTTCTCAAGGCTGCTGATGCGATGCTTCTAATCTGATAATATATTTTGTTCTGCGTTGTATAGAATAGTGGATGTTGATTGTTTAATGTTTGCTGGTGTCCCCCCTCCCCCTTTTACGATGAGTGAGAGAGAGAGAGAGAGAGAGAGATGAAAGAACACTTATTTTATGTTATTATTACATAAACATAGGATGACGAAAGAAGACTCACTAGACTATTTCAATAACCTAATAAATATTAACAAATTTTCTGTTGTCAGTCCCAATTTTGAAGCGTCACATGATCTCAGATTGTCATATACTTCATCTAATAAACTCATGCACATTTCCCCACCAACGTAACAACAATATCCAAATCATTTAATCAAAGCAAATTTACAACAAGTAGGATATAATAACTAATGACACCTTAATCATAAAACATCCGTACAAAATTGGGCATCTCAATTATAATTTTCTTTTCCCCCATGAAAGTCCGCTCTCATTTGCAGCTCCTAGTTTCTATGGTCCAGAAGTCAAGGTGTAAACGCAAAATGTCTCAAAATCAGGGATCCAAAGATAAGGTCACAGAATTTTAGAATATTTACAGCATAGTCCCATCCTTCTTAGTCACCCAATATACACAGAGGTTGCCTCATGCTAAGTTCTGCTTTCAGCCCTGGATATTTCTCTAAATTGTTGCTCATTGACAGTACTTTCTGAAAAAGTATGGAAACATAAAACAAGAAGGAAATGCGTTATTTTGTGACAAGATAAAATGGCATTGTAAGTTATCTTTGCTTCTATAAGAAACAGTCAATTTTTTGTTGCCTTTTTTTCAAAAGCAGGAAATGGGTACCAGAGAGGACAAGGTCAAAGAAAAGCTCTCACCCAACATAAATCCAAATATAACACCCCCATTAAATATATACTGGTAATTGACATAGGTAAAAAAATTAAAAAAGGAGAATTCATAAAAAACAACTGAAACTCTTTGACTGGAGATGCAATGTAGTATAACACAATCATCCAGATATATTTGAATATAAAAACCCAAAAAAAAAAAAAAAGAACATAGCAAACAAAGTGAGTGTTTTAGTTACCAAAGCAGCAAGGTGTGCTTTTTGTATAACATCACCATCGATCTCCAACCTGGCAACAGGGAACTCAGGAAGGTGGCCTGACTGCTTTTTCCCAAGTAGGTCACCAGGCCCCCGCAGCAGTAAATCAGCTTGCGCCAAATAAAACCCATCTGATGAACTCTCAAGTACCTTCAACCTCTTCAATGAACCCGAGGTTGAGGAGAGAAACACACACCTTCAAACCAATTCATTTATCCAATTTTAAAATCGATTGGACCAGTAAATACTATAGTTAAACTAAGTAATATAATAATGTTCAAGGTTTTCACATTTTGCTGTTCTACCACAAGTTCTGTGGTACATTTACACACCTGAACTGAAATGACCTGCCAAGTACAATATATAATAGACTACGGATATTTTATCCCAGACAGTTAATTCCTCTATTAGATGCAACAATGTACAATAAATGCACAAACATGGGCACCAAATTTCAGACCTTAACAGCATCATAGACAATATGTATCCCATATCCTGTCCCAGCTGCAGAGTCTTAAACCCAGCTTGCTCCATAAGAAAACAATAAAAGACTAAAACAAATTTATTAAAGTAAACCTGGATTTCTTATTGCCACGACCAACCCGACCACGCAGCTGATGCAGCTGTGCCATGCCAAACCTCTCAGCATTCATCACAACCATCATGGAAGCATCAGGAACATCAACGCCAATCTCAATGACCTGTGTGGCCAGGAGGATGCGAGTTTGGCCATCCCGGAATTTCCGAAGCGCTTCTTCTTTCTCCTCAGCCTTCATGCGTCCATGTAGCAAGCTGCAATTGTACCCCTCAAACTTGCCGGAGATCGACTCATAGTCAGTAACAGCTGCGTGCAACTCAGGGAGTTGCTCTGATTCTTCTATTATCGGATAGACTAGGTATATTTTTCCATCAGCTGCTAGCTCGTCCTTCATCATCTGTAATTGTTTACATTCAGGAAATGCATTAAACTGAGTCAAGAATATCAGAGTGCTACCTTAATTGTTGGACAGGGTTCTGTAGCCAAAGGTAATGTCAGACCAGCTTTTTCTGGGATGTGAAATTATGTCTTCAGCCAGTATATACTTGCCTACTATGATCCAATGATGTGGTAGCTGGTCAAGTCAATCTTAGGTTCAGAGTAAAAAATTTGGACCCAAACATTTCACAACAGTATGATTTAAATTCGACAAGAAAAAGGAGTACACAGGCTCTGTATTGTTCTCACCTTATAAACCTTCTCAAAGCCAGCCTCATTTCCTTCAAGTGCCAGGGTTTCTATCGGTTGTCTCCCTGGGGGTAAATCAGTAATCTACAACCACAGTGTTAATCTCGATAAAAGGAAATACTTGCAAAAATATTAACCAATGGTTTCTGGATTCTGATATACACTAGTTATGCTTTAAATGAACCATAAAATTGAGAATGCAAGGCAATGCATACCTGAGTTATAGACATGTCCCCATACAAAGCCAAAGCAAGTGTTCTTGGAATGGGAGTTGCTGATATTGCAAGAATGTGTGGGGCCATGAATGCTTTATTTTCATCATCATTCAAATCATGGTTCATGCTATCGTCTCTTAACCTCGAAAACAGCTATTAAATACATAAAAATAAATATTGTAAATTTAATGGCTGTCCCATACTAAAATAAATGCTAGTAATTTGGAATTCAGAGTCATGATGAAGAAAACATACTATGAGGAAGAATGAATAGAAGTATTACATGAAAAAATGACTACCTTGCTATTAAACCTCCCCCTCTGAACAACACCAAATCTGTGTTGCTCATCTATTACTGCAATTTTTAAGCTACGGAATTCGATTTTCTCAGATATCAAACTATGGGTTCCAATCACCATAGATATATCACCAGACTGCAAACCCTGTTGACCAATAAAAATATTTTCTTTAAATAAGAAAGAAAAACAACTTTTTTTTTACTTTTTATATTTTTAATTTAATTTTTTGTTTCCTTTTTTTTCTAGGCTAAGGATCCTTTCACAATGGACTAATTTGACAATTGTCAAATGTAAAAAATAGTTTAGGATTGAAATCTGATATTTTGGAAAATGACTTATACTCCATATATATCATGCTAAAATATTAATTCAATTTAAATCAAGTTTTACTGTCTATGAGTAGAATTTTGTGGAGGTCCAGATTTAATGGCCCTTGATGGAATTCAAATGTACTTAAATTGCATAATATTTGATACACAATCAACCTATAAGGTAAGAACTATGTCTATAATTTTTGTCCTTTTTTAATATATTCTTTTTGAACAATATGTTCATTGCCCATATATAATCACCCTCATATTTTAATATGGCTACCTTGAGAATTAATCTTCTTTCTCTCGTAGAGGTCGAACCAGTTAATAATGCAATTTTTGGTTTGAATCCCTCATTTCCTGAATCCAATTGTTCAAACAGGGAATTCAATTCCTGGTAATGTTGTATGGCAAGTAGCTCAGTTGGTACCATCAATGCAGCCTGAAAAAGAAATCAATAGTCAAAATTAAAATAGTGATATGACATCCACCTGCCTTCCATTTCTATATTTAATAAGATAGTGCTAAATGTACTATAGATAGCAGCTTTTATGCAAACAATAACTTATTTATTAAGAGCTACCTAGTTGCTATGCTAGACAATGCAAACAATGCAAAAATTATGGTTTTTTTTTTATTTATTTATGGAGATGGGTCACTAGATTGAATTTTGGAAAGTTAAAAATTTAGCGGCTCTTCATGAATCACCAAATGATACTGAAATTACACAACACTTGAATGGTACTGTGTCTATATGTCCAACAAAATATCTATAAAATAGTTTTGAATTATTCTGTTTATTTGGATTTATTTCATAATATATTTATCAATATAGTTTTGAATATAATTGTCAAGTGATCCCCTTTTTCATTATGCACAGCTGCTTTTTGTCAAGCAGCAGTTTCACTTTCAAATTTCTAATAATAATTTTATCAGAAGACACAGAAAGCAACAATAAATAATGACAGAAAATTTATAATTCAGAGAAATTTTTTTAATCACCTGAAAACCTGAGCCAACAACTTCCATGCAAGACAAAAAGGCAACTACTGTTTTGCCACAGCCAACATCACCCTAAAAAATAAATTACTTGATAATTACATATTACAAAATTATTTGCACATATGCTGCTCACAACTTCATATTTGAACATATACCTGAAGAAGCCTATTCATGGGGATTGGTCTCTTGAGGTCTAAAATAATCTCAGAAAGAGCAGTCAATTGGCTAGTTGTGAGTGAGTAAGGGAGCGACTTGAGAAGATTTCTGGTAAGTGGATCCCACTCACTGATGCAGACTTCACTTATGTTGTCGTTCCTGTACCTGGCCAACAATTCTTCTCTCTCTAGATTTGTCCCAAGTGCCTCTAGCATTTGAAAGAGCCTTCCCAACTACGAAGGAATAAATACATCAAGAATAGTTACGAGTTGCAACAGTTCATCTTCATAAAAAAAAAAAACAAAATAATTTACCTGAAGATAAAAGAATTCATCAAAAATTAGCCTTCTTCGAGCAAGATCTGCATCAATTAATGTTTTAGGTCTGTGTATACCCAAATAGGCCTGAAAAAAGAAAAACATACAATTCAATTTAACCCGAACTTCAAACATCCTAATTTTTGTTTTACAGAGTGTTACCAGCTTTTTCCAAAATAATTAATGATTTTGAGATATTATGTCAGAAAATCCTTCCACAGTTTATCTTTTTAATTTAAATAGTTAGCAAACCAATGTTAGTGTTGATGCGGTAAAAGTATATTATGCTATACTGAGCAGCCTTGTGTAAGACGAAATGGTGAGAGTCTTAAATCTTTATAACAACAAATCAAAACTTCAGGTTCAGTTAGTAGCAATAGAGAACTACAGATGTGAAATTTATGATTCTGTTATTGCAAGTGCTTAGAGAAAATCCATCCTGAAGGCACATATAACAAACACCAGGTCATTAATACATTAGTGCACAAACCAGATCACCTCCTCTTTGGCGGTCAAGATGGTAGAGAACTAATAATAAGAATATATAGCCAAGTTTTGATCCTCACACAAAAGGTGAAGAAGCAGGAGACTTATTTGCATGAGCAGATGTGAATGATTCATCTAGACCTCATTTTATTTGAGAAAAAAAAAAAACATAAAAACATATTTTACTTTAGCTAGTCAACTACTTATAACAATGATATATTATATGCTTTTTTTTTCCCTATTGTACTTGCAACAAATATTTCCAAATAGTACATTATGTTATTTTCTGTTCTGTCCAGCACTAACAACAAGGCAGCAAGCCAGCAACACAAAACTGAACCTCAGCTCTTGAAAATAGGTGAATCCTGCTTTTATTTCACTCAACTGGTGAGGTAGTTTTTTCCATTTATCTTTGTTTCAGATAAATTCAACAACTCTTCTATGCTTGTGTGTAACAATAATTAAAGATAAACATTATAGTTTCTATCTTCTTCCTTTTCAATCAGCAATTGATCATAACAACATAAAGTCATTGGACTGATTGTAAATATTAGCTTAAGTTTCACATATAACTTTATTGAAGAAAGTATTAGATCAAAAATATGTATAATAGAACTTGCATTAAAGGTTACTTTTAGGGATGAACAGTTAAGTTCATTGTTCTTTTTTCCCCCTTTATGGCATGTTAAAAATGTTTTCCAAAGGAGCTATTTTTCCTTTCCTTTTTGAGTGAATAACACTACATGATCGACATGTGGTCGCATGAGGTAAACTTACATCAAATAGGTTTAGCAAATTGAACTCAGAGAGAACCTCAGAAGGCACAGGATCAATTTCATTATTCAACGCCTTCAGAGCCCTGAAATTTCCCAAAATGCTTAAAATTATAACAAATTTCAGGGAAGTTCCTCAAATGTACCATAAAGGAATTAATATCCTGGGGAATTGACCTAGAAATGACATCTCCAATTGTATTTGGCTTAAGCCCATTTTTTGACGGGTAAACAGGACAAGGCTTTCTCTCCAGATGTGCATATTTTTCTTCCTCCTTTTCTAACATGTCTATGTTGAACTGTGCAATCTCGTAGTGGTTTTCAGTAGTCATCTTCTTTACCTGCACATTACATAAGGGTTAATTTTGCAATGACGCCCAAATTTCACTACATAGAAGATAACACCTGAAGTAAGTCACAGCTCCAACTAAGACTACAAGCAATAGAGACCTCAGGTGGTTCAGGTAAATTCTTAACAAGGCAAGGTAGCCGGTTTAAAATCTGGTAGGGACAAAGTTCAAATTTAACACAGGAATATGATCCAAAAAAAAAAAAAAATGCAATAAGGCTACATATCCTTCTAGTGAGAATACTTGCAAACAGAACTTCCATGGGTTAATTACGGTCATGAGAAAAGGTTGATCTGTTGGATATTCAAAATTTTGCACCTAACACTAGCTAGCTTTGTTTAAACCCAAATTAAGACTTTACATGTTAATTTTCAAACTTACCTTAGTAATGTAGGAATTCAGTCAGTTTAGTTCTTCTTTGCCTGACTTAACCATGACAGAACATTAATTTACTTACAAATAACCCAGAAAACATCAACTGCTGTTTGCATAATTCTTGAACTTCTTGTGAATTATCTATTTATTTTATTCCATGTATAGAAGTTACCAACCTTACCACTGACATACACATGATCTCCTTCCTTGTACTTTGAAGCAATCATATCCAGAAAAGATTTATATGTGAATCTCCTCCCACGATAAAACCGTTTTAGATGCAAATACACCGTTTTATTTTCATTTGAGTCAACATTTTGAATTTCACACCCCACAAGCACTTGTAAGATTCCAAACTGGGCTCCACCCCTCGTTCCCCTAAGAGGAAGTTCAACAAAAAGTAAATGTTGCAGTTTTTCAGAAAATTAAACAAGTACAACTGCACACTGGTAAGTACTTACTTGGAGGATATAACTTTTCCCACAAACATAAAATAATGACCATCTTCAATAGCTCCCTGTGCATTCTGAAGATCAGCATAGGTTCGAGGGAAGTGATTTAACAATTTCCTTATCTATATTGAAAATTAAAATAGTAACAATATTAATACCAGGTTTCAAAAGAACTCTTAAAAAAATATCATCTGGCTGAGATTAAAAAGTTCCACATAAATCACAAACATACAGGATTATAGATTATCATTTTTTTTTTTTTCAGAAAGGAAAGGGTAAACCAGCAAAGAAGAACCTTACTGTTGGAAAGCCACTTTTCTCCAGCAAATTGGCTTGCCTAGAAGTTGTATCTGGAAGGAATTTTAAACTTCTGTCTAAAATACTCTCCCAGTGTGCTATATTATTTGGAAGGGGCTCTTCAACAAACTTCTCTTCTAAGTTTTCTTCTTTGAAAGACGGAGGTTCTGGTTTTACTAATGTAGACCCAATTGCATGCCAAGGCTCTGGAAACTTTTTGTCGACCTTCTCAAATTCTTCCAACTGTTTTAGTTCTGAATCTAGATAAGGAATTGTGTCACCCTCGCCATAGAGTTTGATTAGAGGTGAGTCGCCAATTTTTATGCATGGGAACTTATCACATTTCAGTTTAAAATTGGTTTCTTTTAATAAATTAATCGAATTCGGGTTTGGGTCGTCATCATCTACCAAAAACGGGACCTGTAAACAAGCGCTTAGCATTAACATAAACGAAAAGAAAAACATCAGCTCAGCCTGATTGTTACATAACATACAAAATAAACATTATACCAGATGATAACATAAAAAAATTGTGTAGTCCCATACCAGATGGTAAACCTAGGTTGCTAGTGTTGTTAACACCACTAAGCACTAGTGATAATAGAAAAATAAAAACCCAGAATGTAGTAAAAATAAAATTATACCGGATTTACGCCATTCAAAGCTCTCAGAGGAAGCTCATTAGCACTAGTAACGTGCTTGTGACGCAGAATAAATCGACTTGGTGGGGCCCACCAGTTTAGAAGGTTTAGCCGTAAGTTGCCACTATACCTGCTTCATGTTTTAATAGTTCTCATTTATATCACAATATTTCAATTGCTTCACAATCATCACTGAGCAATGGTATAACCAGAGGGCAGGTCTCCAAAAACAAGCCCATGTGTAAGTTTTCAAGAATATGTTTTTTTTTTTTTTTTTTTTTTTGTGAAAGCTATTTTAAAAATATACATAATTCAAAATAATTATTAAGATTATGCCCCCACCATTTGGCATATCCTGACTTCCTGGCCTGTATAACCATCAAGTCAAGTTCTATACAGTGAACCAGTGTGCACCAGACACAATTCACTGGTAAGGGAATGGTAACATTACAGTTAGCATGGCAGAAAGGATCAAAAGAGATTACTTTACCTCATTGTTCTACTACTTGAAATCTTGCATAGACTGTCCAATTCAACGGACATTGATTTCACAACATGTCTCCCTCCTTTCGAGCTTATGAGACTCGACAATAACAGCCACAAGTGTGAGCAGTTAAATTTGCGATTTGCGAAGTGGAACGAGAGTGGGGAGAGCAAGAGAAAGAGTGGAGGTAGTGATTACGGAAACGGAAAGGCGAGGATGAGATGGAGTGGAGTGCGGGAGAGAACCGCTGGAGAAGGGACGGCGACTGGTGCGTGGTGCCGATTTACGTTTACAAGGTTCCGGATTAGATGTGACGCTATTTGGTGTGACCGTCCGCGTTTCGAGCCATTTTATAATAAGTTGAACAATATTAATGGCTCAATTAATTAATAAATCAGCGACTAATATATTTTCTTGCTTCTTATTCTATTGGTAATATACTAATATCTTCATTTCAGCTTTTATTTTATTATTTTTTTTTTTTGACCTTGAATGTCCCATATAAGATTTGCGCGAGTGTTTTGAATGGATATGAAAGTTTTTGAATGCGTGAAGTAATGCAAAGCAAGAATTTTGAAAATACATTTGTAGCGTAGAGCTTCAGATATTAATATATACAATAAAATTATACAAAATTACCTGGCATTTGCACAAGTACAAGATGTAAAAAGTTATTAAAAACAAATTCTAAATCAATTGGACTTGTTTCATAATTACATCAGATGAGTTTATTTTTGCCAGCAAACGATGGCAAATATCTTTCAGGTAAAAAACAAGGAATATGTGTAATACAAAAATACTAATTGATAATTAACTATTTCTTATAAGGTCTCAGACTTCACAGGACAAAAATTGAAACCAGTTCCCAAACAGATTGAACTACTCCCTTGGACATTATTTCAAAAGACTGCTTTGCTGCCTTTTGATGCGTCTCTCTAATTTTTTCATCACCCAGAAGCATTTTCAGGGCATCCATGAGTTCTCTTTCTTCCCTTACCTGCAACAAAAAATTCTGTATTACTTCTAATTTCTAAAACAATTTTCAAAAAAAAGAAAGGCACCAAGCAATGGTTAACAATGTAGTAACATGTTTGATTGAATGACCAAGTAGAACCCTGACCTGTTTAATTGAAAAAGGGCTGATTTGTCGCATCTCCGTTATCATCTGGTGGAAATGCCCCACATATGAGCCTGAAAAGTTAGAAAAATAAAAATAAAATAAGAAAAATACACTTTGCATCTATAGGTTTACAGCCAAATAATTTTTCTCTTCCCTTTTCAGTTTTGTTCCCGGCCAGGTTGCATTTCCTTTATATGCAGAAGGCACGACCCATAAGGTTAAGATGATGAAAGATATTTTTTTAAATCAAGTTGAGGATTGTATTATATTTTATACGCTTCAGTTTCAATAAACCAAAAATTTTAAGATATCAAGCTAAGCAATCATGATAATTTTCCAAGTTTTCTTCCACCTTCTGTTAAGTGAATTTATCAACTTTAAAATAATGAACTCAGGGTGTAACAGTCAAATCTTTCATTCATAAGACAACAATTATCAATGAAAAGTGCTATTTATGCATACAACCCCAAAAAAGTGCAGTTTTTAGCTGTAAATATGAGAAATGTAGCACATTCATTGCAATAAAAAGAATAAGTTGCACTGTATTTGCATAAACAAAAAAGAGAAGTACTTAAAAATATATTGTGACTATCAACACTAATTTTGTTAATACATTTCAGTTTGCACTGAAATGGTGTTTTTAGTCATACCTGTCAAAATAGCACAAGCAGCTGCTGCTGCTTCTGAGACATTGTGACCACATAAACCAGGCAAAAATGAACCTCCTATCACTGCAACTCCGCTTACCCTGTAAAGCACTCTCAACTCCCCTGTTTAGATTTCTGATTTTCATTCATTTATTTGTTTTTACCATCAATAACTTGGTGAAGCAATATTAACCTGAGAGAAATAGTAGTTGATTCATACCTAGTGTATCAACCACGTATACTCTCGTGCTTTGGCTAATTACTTCCTTCTTTGACCGAATCGCAACATTCACCTTTTGTTCCTTCAATTCCTACAGTATTATTTTTTTCTTCCTTTTATATTTTAAAATGCATAGCATCTAACTACTCCTTCAGAATGGTAGGTTCCTTGTTGGGAAACAGTTGAAGTTCACCATACAGATGAATTAATACAATACTATTTACAAATGCTACATGATATTTTTGGTAACGGGTTAAATTTGAAATTTATATAATTCAAACAAAGAACAAAAATATTCTGTTAAGGTCTCCATTGTCAGTGCAAAAGCTCATAATAACACTTTAGAAAAATAAAAATATTATTTTCAAATTTCCACTATCCATGCAAGCTTTGCAGAAACTGTGACAAAGGGTGTGTACTATACATTATTTCATTGCACTGAAATATCATACCGAGAATAAGATATGGGAAACATGAATACAGGCAACATAGAAACACAGATACCAAAAAAGCAGAAAGAAAATAGAAAGCACATACTAAAGCAATACGGTGTCCATCTCGAGGATGGCGTGTCACAAGAATCAGAAGCAACTCAGGGAACATCTTGGTCAGTTCATTATGCGTTCGAAGCATAACTAGTTAAACAAAACAATTCAGGTTATTCGATGAAAGAGGATGGCAGTTGAATTTGAAAACTCGGTGACATTTTAGTGTGAACCTCGTTCTTCACCGGTGTGAATAGATGCAGCCAACCATGTAGGCCGATCTGCTATCTGCTCCTTGAGATCATCCAAAATCATTTTCCTTTCTTTCTCCTTTACTTCATAATCTCCAGCAGCTGGTAAAATGCAAGCATTGCATCTAAAGAGTTATTATGAATAAAACTACCTTAACTTGAGTTGACAGAAATTTATAATTAACATAACAAGGCCCCTGAAGGAATATTCAAACAAGCTCCTGAAGTTTCTTCAATTTAAATTTTGGTTCAATCAAACCCCTCTACTATTACACATGGTGCAATCAAGCCCCCGAACTTTATTTAACTCAATTAGCCCCCTGAACTTTAAGCACTAATTCAATTTGATCATTTCATCAGGCAGCTAGCATTTAAATTATTAAATTATAAATTTATGACTTTTGCAGGCAACTTGAGGTTTAGGTTTAATCGATGATTGTGCTAATATTAACTAAAAATTGAAAATATATTGAGGACTACAGAGATCCATCGATTCAATACAAACACTAAAGGGGGTCAAAAATGTTCTGTAGTTTGGGCAAGTTGACCCAAAACATTTCAATGGGACGGATTGAAATAGAGAGATCAAAAGAAGACATTCCTCTCTTTTCTGGAAATAAGCCAAGGAAAAAAAATACACCACATCATTAATAAATTTGAAAACCTCTGTTAAAGAAGTTATGGAGATATACCATACTTGAGGTCACCAGCAAAATGAATAATAGTAGGAGAAGCACCCAACAACTGATACCGCAAGGCCTCTGTATTACTCTGCATAATGTGCATTAAAATTAGGCCTCTTCATTTTCTTTTCTTTCTTTTTATTTAAAAAATGACAGAACTTAATTTGTAAAGACGTATCTACCAGTGGAGCTATAAGAGAGAACTTTGAAAGCATTAGAGATATTAACGGCAAAGCTGGAGGAGTTGACCATCGTTTAAACGATTTAGAAGACATTCGAGCATTTAATAACCCCAACCTTATCTATAATTATACACATGAGTAAACATTAAATGGAATACAAATCCTCAACGTCATAATATTCTTAAAGAAAAGAATAAAATTGAGAAAGAGAACTCACTCACTCCTTTCTGAGCAGCGTACAAAATGAGATTAGGCCAGAGTTCACTCTCTATTAGAAGGATGGCACACGGATCCCAATACCCTATAAATCTCTGCACTTCTGCCGGCGTGTCAATCGGTGCCATCTGCAAAATTCAACTTGCTTTTAATTAAGTCAATTATTCTCTTTTCTATAACCCATGTAATTAAAGAAAAGGTCTAAGAGCTACACCTGAAATATAACACCATCTGGTAGAAGATCCTTGACAACTTCACTGCAATAATTAATCATCATTACTAACACAGTCAATTTAATACAACCCAAAATAATTCAAAGCAATGTATGAAAACTGTAAAAAGAAAGGCAACAATCATACAAGGCAGAGAAGGTAGTAGTGGTCATGAGTATGACAAAAGAGGAGGTGGGGACAGACGTGGAGTAATGATGGCGTACGAGGGGAAGAGCAGCTAATGCTTCGCCCAAGGAAACAGCGTGGACCCAGACTAGCGGTGTACCAGGTGGCCGTACGCCGGGAGCAGCGAATGGAGGAACTCTTTCTGTGTTTCCCTGTTTTCTCCACCACCTTCTCCGCCTTCGCCATTCAACCAGATAGTATAGCGCTGGCCCCGCCGCTCGGGTCACCGCCCGGTATATCTCGTATGCTAACCTCCCCTTCCATACGCTCTTCATCTCGCGCTTCTCAGTTCTGAAGAGTGAAGACGCATCAGCTGGAGGCGCGATCGAGCCGGTTAAGCGGTGAACGTTTCGAGGTTGTTCTTGGGCCAGAAAGGCCATAAAGGTAAAATGGGCTTTTTTGTGAATTTAGGCCCAATGTGTTAGTTTAGTGTAAAGACGACCCACCGGTATACATTTTTGTGGTTTTATTATTCGCTGCTTGTCGCATTCATTAATTATCTATATTTTTTTTCCCTCAATTGTTTTTTTTTTAAGTTTATTAAAAAAATTTTTTGAAGGTTTCGTTCAATTGGTTTTAATGTAAAACAAAGTTTTCTTTTCTATTTTGAAAGGGTATTTAGTATAAAATACTAGGTGTTTGTGTTTCGTCTTAGTATCGACATCAGATTATGTTGTTATTAATTAATCCTAGTCTGTAAGGATATGAGGGGACAAGGAAAATGCAAGGAACGTCATATGATCCCAGAACAATTTTGTAATTATATTTTCTATCTGGAAGATTTTAAGTAGCATTTTCTTATTGAAAAAAATATATAATATTCAAGTTGCCTCGGTATAACGCAAATATTGATAGTCTGAGATATTTAAAGTTTTAACCTTTCTCATTCTGACTTCTGAGAGATGTCAAATCACTGCGATTGAGACCATATGTCATGCAGAACCACTACAACGGTCCAGTTTTTTCCATATTCGTGAAACATCGATACTATTTGAATTCAATTTTTCCAGTTTGCGGCCTCACATGAAAGTAAAATTTTACCAAAAAAATTTAAGTTGCCAGACAAATTTGAAACTAGTGTTAATATCTGTTCTTTTTAATTGATACTTCACATATATGTAAATTCCTTTTTATTTAACACAAAACCTCACACCAATGCAAATTCATTCATTTTAACCCATGTTCCATATTTCTCCTTTTATACTGTAACAAGGACTCGACGAGTTTGTCAATCTGTTTCCGGCTACTATTAATTTGACGAAATAATTTCAGAATTGACATGACTGGTAAATCATATGGGCCAGTCAATATCATTTCTTAATCTAAAATAACTAATTGATGTTACATAATATTTTATTTTATTTTTTAATTTACAGGCAACTATCGATTTTTATCGATAAGAACTTCATAATATACCAGATCATGCCTCTGGTTTAAGTATTTGAAAATGTAAAAATGAAATAAGGTTCCTTAGATGAGATATACGGCAAAAAATGTTCCACAAAAGAGAAAAAAAAATGGCACGAACAAGCAAACACAGATTACAAATATATGCAAGGAAACGCTTGAAACAGAATCATTACAAAGAGAGATTGAGATTAATGCCAGTGTCATCAACTTTAATCCAATCCATTTCTTCACTCTTTTTCTGATGCTCTTTCTGACTCTCTTTGCCTTTCTCATTTTCTTCCTTCCTATGTAATTCTTTCTCTGGACTTTCCATTTCTCCTCTCCTTTTGCTTTTTTCTTTCTCTCCCATTTTCCTTGCCTCTCCTTCCACTCCCTCAAAATCCTCGAGTCTAAAAGTCGGTTGCCAGACGGGCTCTATCACCGGCTTCACTCGCTTATTCTCGCTGTTTTGTCGCCATACCCTTCTCATGGCTTTGATTTTCCCCAGCAATGTATAGAACTTATCCATCTTTTCTTCAAAATCCTTTTCATCTCTTCCTTGTGACCTTGTTTCCTCCTTCCCTGGTGGTGCCATCTGAGTCAGCTGTTGTGATGGCAAGACAGTGAGGGATCGTCTCTTTGATCTTTTATTGTTTTCAAACTCCATAAATATTCGCTTCTATTTTTAAGTAGAAAGATTCATGAACAGATAGATGTTATTGTATGCGTTCTTCTACTTTAAATAATGTTGTTATTATATGTTGAATTAGACGAGTACTGGTATGTTACATCAGCTAAGGGGTCAAAGGCCAGGTCACTTGTTTTGGTCTCCACCTGCTACCCCTAGAAAAATAAAATAATAACAAATGATAAATTTTTAAAAGCAAAAAGCCAAAAACAAAGAAAAAAGAAAACTATGAGCCTTCTTGTACTTGCGTTCACGAAGTTAATACTACTTTCTACTTTTATAATTATTTATAATCTTGAACTTTCCTGATTACAAATATTATGACCGACTTTGTCGCATCAAAATCGTAGTTACTGAAACTCATTTTGAGAAGTTTCAATGAGATTCTATTAATAAACTTGATCTTTAACAAGGACATAATTATTTCCATTAGTGATGACTAAACATATATCTTATTAATTAGGTCATAATTTGTCATAAATTATATTAGAAGTTATTTCATATCTTCATAAAAATAAGCCTTTTTTCTTCTTTTCAGTAACAAGGTCTTAATTATGATATGATTTAGGCCCTGATCAGAATGACATTTTTTAACATGGGATTTCATATCATTTCATTTTATTAGAAAATTCTTGATCAAAATGGATGGATTTCATGTCATTTGGTCGGAATTTCTATATAATTAGACCCAACAAAATCTCACGAAATCAATTCCAATGAAATTAAAATGAATTGAAATCCCGCTTAAAATTCATTTTGATCAGAGTCTTAATATTTGAACGAGATATTAAAATTAATGAAAATTACTTTGCTTCTTTTAAGTAATGGAGAAGCTAGGCTCGCTTAGTGCACTTTATGTTATATATACATTGGAGCTTTAATTTATGATTTCTTTTAAATTTATTCATTTCAATATCTAGTTATTTTGACGGACTATTCGACTTTTTTTTATAAAAAGAACTTTTTGGAAAGGATTTAAATATCTCAAGATATCAGTAATGCTTCGAAAGCAAATATTTGAAAAGTCCAACTTGATTAAGAGTAATAAATGTTGAACTTGAAGTAAAATGCTGGTAGAGATGAGACGTGAAACAGATCCATGTTTCACTTTGCGGGCAAATGTTAAATATTAATTTAAAAACCTAAATAATAAATTGTTTGACCTTAACTGTGGTTGTTTCTAAAGGAGTTATTTTCGCTGACCTCGTGAGCATTTCTATTTCATGGAAAATTAAGGGGGATTATAAAAAATAATGCTACGACAATTTATTTAAAATATAGATTATCTATAATAGAATTTATATACATTCTGTAAATTGTAAATAAAAACATATATTTTTTAGAATTAAAAAATATATATATAATTAAAAATGATACGATAATTCACCAAAACTATATGCAGAGGCCACAAAAAGAATAATATTTTGTTGAGAATTGTTTTACAGAATAAACACATTGAATGTTCCTTTTAAACGAGGAGCGTTTAACAAGATGGTTGTTACCATGAATAATATAATATGGCTTTAAAACTTTGAAACTTAACAACCATCTTTTGTGTATTTATTAGAGTTCTTTCTTGAGCTTACTTTATGAAAAACAAGTCTCTATTATAAAAAAATTTAAAGGTTTATTCAGAAAACATATTTTTAAAGAGTTTCTCCAAACAATTTAAAGGTTGCAGATGCACTGTCGCACGCGATTGCGTCAGCTTGATGAGCTCGGTGCTTAGCTTTGATAAACGACAACAGCTTTTGATACTATCTTCCATTAATTCTTATTGTCAATTAACTGGGACAGATCAGATTAATACAAAAAATACTATTGGGTATGAAATACATGCGAGTAACATGAACCCCAAGAAAGACAAATTTCTCCACGGACCATATAATATTTTTATCCAATGAATGTGATTTCGTTTTATTGTCCGATATGGCAAACATATGTAAAAAAAAAAATGCTGTAGCAATTTTAAAATTCAGAGATAATCAAGAATCATAAATTATCTCCTGCCATTGCTTGAAATTTGTATTGAATGGATGAAACTCGAAGCCTTGAGAGAACATCATGTCTACTTCTTCTCTCTTCTTCTTTCCTGCAGTGAAACCTTAATCGAGTAGGCACTACAAAACTGATAGTACTTCTCTATACTTGATGGTGTATCTAAGATATTATCGGTCTTGACTTAGCTCCTTACTCTATACTTATTTTTTCTCTCTCTTGCTCTATTTTGATGAAGAACTGAGAAAAATGTTAAATCCCCACTGTTTCCATCAGAACAGGGATGTTGAAGGAGGTCCCAAACACTCAGGAGGCGCCAAAAGTGGATAAGAACAAAAAAGTACAAAGATCGAGCCATTCTGTCCGTCTGGATTTAGTCTAATTACAGAAATCATTCAGACTTCTTCAAAAAATAAAAAATAAAATAAAATAAAATAATCATTGAGATGCACTGTATCAAACGGGACGTGTGACTGTCCGTCTGGATTTAGTCTGGATATAGAATTAAAACTGGCCGCCAGAGTCTAATTACAAATTTGGGATAAAATACTACAATATATACCCAATTTCGGCCCATGAAAACAAGTACGAGCCTGTTTCTTTGAAATATATATATATATATATATATGAGTCCAATTTTAGTGAAAGCAATGCTTACCAATGCGAACAAGTACACTGCTTCCGTTCTGTTTTGTAGCCGGCCGGAAGTTACCATGCTGCTATTGTTTCGTCTACATGTTCTACAATTCCGCAGGCGCAAAGTAAAACCAGCATACGTTATTTTACATGATTATAGGTATGTTATGTTATGGCTTAAACTAGAAAATGTTAAGACTTCTTAAAATTTTTTTTGTCAGAAAATTAAGATCATCTTATTTTTTTCCCTCTTCTGACCGTATAAAATTAATATAGATAATTCGAATCAACATCGAAATTATAGTGGATTCAGTCCATTCAATTTGACTTGGATGATTTGAATGTGAAGATAGGTTTAGATGAGAACGTACGTAGTGGAAATCCGATTAATTACGTATTGTAAAGTTGGTTTAAATGCCAAATTAATATTATTTATATAAGAAATGTAAATTTTAAATCAATTAAATTCTTTCAGTTGAGCATTAAAAGCAGAAGATTCGAATTCTTTCATTACACGGGAAAAAAAAAAGAGAGTAAATACAGAATAGTTGTGGAAAGTACGAATCCTAAAGGGAACCTATTTTAAAAGTTGGAAAGTTTCTGAAGTCATCTTACAACTTTATTTTATAAAAAAAAAAAAAAGAAAAATGGAAGGTCCCATACAGCCATACAGGCATACTCGGATACACCCATATAAGAAATAACTAGCTCAACAGGTGAGAGTTATTTTCACGTGTGCTAGTATTAATGATTATACTAGGCCACAAACCCATGTTCCCTTGGTTCCTTTATCATGTCCCCATCTCCTTACCAAGTTAATAGCATATGCAAAAAAAGCTTTACACGATCAGAAAACAGGACATGGCTCGCTTTATTTGCACCATGCCACATGGACACTTGGATCTGATCCATCATTCATTCTTTTTTTGCATTTTTGATTGAGGTTCGTCCTCTTTCTTTTTGCCTACGTGGGTCTTTCTTGAACAATGGAAAATTGACACCGAGTAATTAAGTACGCAAGTATCTCTAATGTGTTATATAAATGTCTCATTATGAACATGGAGTCCAGCACAGATGGTCAGTGGCTCCGCCGTTATCATAGAGGTGACGGGTTCAATTCCCGCTGGACGCGAATTAAGTGGATAATATAATAAGTAGATAAATAAGTAGGAGAGGGATAAACTCTAATTTACAGAGTGGGCTAAAGCCTTATAAATAAATAGCCTCTTATTTCAAAAAATATAAATGTCCCATTATTAAGGTAATTACTATCTACCATCCACCGAATTACCATCCAGCACCATCCAATTTTCCGCGTGCTGACGTCAGCAAAAAAATTTTGACCAATTTTCGAAAAATTTTTGTGCTGACGTCATCAAATATGCTGACTTAAGGGTTCTGTTAAATATTTTAAGGGTTCAGTTAAATGTTTTAAGGGTTGAATTAAAGTATATAAGTGTTCAGTTAGATGCACCAATAATTTTTTGACCAATTTTCGAAAAAAATGTTGTGCTGACGTCATCAAATATGCTGATTTAAGGGTTCTGTTAAATGTTTTAAGGGTTGAATTAAAGTGTGTAAGTGTTCAGTTAGATGCAACAATAATTTATTTCACTTTGTATGTTGAATATGATCATTTATTTCTTACTTACGAAATTTGTATATATGTTCAGTTTATTGTTGTAAATGTTCATATTGTTATTGTAAATGTTTGCTATGTTTGTTGTATCTGTTCATTTTGTTTTTTTATTTAACTAGTTTAATTGTACACAAAAACTACGAAATCAAATTTCTGCTGCAACTAACTGAACACATAGACACTTTAAGTTCATCCCTTAACGTATTTAACTGAACACAAAACACTAAAATTCTAAATTATTGCTGCAGCTAACTGAACACATACATACTTTTAAATAATCCCTTAACGTATTTAACTGAACGCAAAACACTAAAATTTCAAATTATTGGTGCATCTAACTGAACACTTATACACTTTAATTCAACCCTTAAAACATTTAACTGAACCCTTAAGACATTTAACAGAACCCTTAAATCAGTATATTTGATGACGTCAGCAAAAAAAAATTTCAGAAATTGGTCAAAAAATTTTGCTGACGTCAGCATGCGGAAAAAAAAATTTTTTGGCCTGTTGGATGGCGTTGGTTCAATTGGATAGTATTGGATGGTTTTTTGTTGGATGGTGTATATAATTTCTGCATTATTAATATGGAGTAATTCAAGCAATTAATAATATACCATATATATATAAGTAAGTTCCAGTACATTCAATAAGCACCACTCACCAAAAACTAAAATTCACTTTGAATAATTACAAAATTAATAATTAGTAAATAGGAGATCCAAGGAAGGAGATGTAATGATTTGAGTAATTCAAGCAATTAATAATATACCATATATATATAAGTAAGCTCCAGTACATTCAATAAGCACCACTCACCAAAAACTAAAATTCACTTTGAATAATTACAAAATTAATAATTAGTAAATAGGAGATCCAAGGAAGGAGATGTATTTAAATCATTAATCCAGAAGTATCTGCTTGCATTGGATCTGGAGCACATATGATAGACCACCAACCTTGCTTTAATTTCATATCAGCTCCCGGTTCAATTTCAAACACAAGCACAAATGATTGGCAGGGTTATTGCAATAATGCGACCAATCTCAAGTTATGGCCGAGGCAAGAAAACTTTAGCATTAGACGACAAAACAATTTAGTATCCCCGCAAACCATAATATGGCTAGTAACCCAACCTTTAAGTGCCAACCAACAACTCAGATTTCGCCATGTATAACACTTATAATCAGGATCAACTTAATTAGAGGACGAAGAATATTGGAAAAACGGTCTCACTAATCATTTGGTGCCAACGTGATTGTGC
Organism: Rhynchospora tenuis; assembly: GCA_027725995.1. Lineage (NCBI taxonomy): Eukaryota > Viridiplantae > Streptophyta > Magnoliopsida > Poales > Cyperaceae > Rhynchospora > Rhynchospora tenuis. The sequence goes on from CM050889.1 coordinate 26,417,833, forward strand.
AGAGATATAAGCAGAGGAGTCTGCTTCAAATCAAAATTTTGAAACTGATATGTGGGAAGTGTTCAAAAGGAAGTTGCCAAAAAAAGATGGAGCCCAAGACAGCATGAAGGGAGAATCATTATTTGGTAGCTAGTATTCTCCATCAGTTCATGGAAATGAGAATGAGCAAATTTTTTTTTTTGGAAATGAAAATGACGTCAACGTTCAGCAGCAATTTTTCATATGACAAATCGCCAAAAGTTGATAATTTCATATATGTATGTCTCGTCAGTTGAAAGAGGAATATCTTTCCTTCGTGTGTGTGTGTGTTTGTGGCCTTGCACGGCATCGAAATGTTTATTTGATCTGTTTCTTAGAACAATTATTTCAATTTCACAGTCTATAATATACTTTCAATTGAAAATTGAAGGTAAAATAAAATAGAAAGCTTCCATGAATCCGTGCAAGTCATTAGAAATACCGATTCTGTTAAAACTTCTTAAAATGCTGCATTACCATTCACCATTATAACATTGTAATGTCTTGCTACTCTATTTAGTCACAATAATGGTCAGAAAAATCACTCATTTAATTTACTATTCAACAATCCTAGTTTTATTACTACTAAAATGGAAGTTTTCTCCTTAGAGATTTCACTAAATTAAGTAATAAGTGCAAAAAATTTGAGATATGTTATGAGTACTTGATAATGCCTTCTTCAAAAAAAAAATAATAAATAAATAAATTACTTGATAATGTTCTGTACAGGAAAGCTGCTTCTATATTCTAATTTTGTAGGATTTGGAATGATAACTTCAGTTTACAATATGACCCTAACAATTACAATCGGTATGTTGTAACTTGATAGTTAACGACACAACCCAGCCATCTCAGGCCAGTTCAAGGCCAACCTCCCCAGAAATGCTGACCCAGTTGGAGGTGTAGTGATACAACATGTAAGTGACAAATACATAATGTATTCAAATTAATGTCATGCACGAATTGTCCTACCATTTAGGAGAAATCTTTCTTCCACAATTTTCATTGCCTTGTATGAATCGTGTTTCTTGTTATTTGCTACACACTCAATTCTTCTTTCAGGTAATTAAGCATACAGCATCATATTTCTAATACGATGCCAATACTCTATTGCTCTTATCAAGTTTGTTTATGTCTATTCATTCTGATTTTTAGAAAAGGAAAAAAAATCTGATCCCCTCTTTCTTTCTGATCTGCTAAGAAAAGGCGAGGAAACTAGGAAAGGCGAATAAAATAACTACTTAGAACAATAATGTGACAACAAGGGTACAAACCCATTTGCTATTGTTATGTCTGCATGCTCCTCTTGATTTACATCCTCTTTTTTATTTAAATCTTTCTTACAATGTCCGTAGGCATGCATGATTTACATTTTAGATGCAATGTCATGGACGAACGCTTTTGTGGGGCCGGATTAACAGTATATTAATTCATAGGGACTTTCATTTTGTCGATTACTTTGGTCATGAGATGACTAGATATGTTGGTTCACGCTCTATGCAAACAAAGTCCAGCGCCAGTTCCCCCTTAAACAAGCCCATTATTAATTTGGGTGAACAACTGAATACATAGAAAATTCAGTAAAACTGTACAATAAAATGACGAGTTTTTTTTATTGCTATTGGAGGTAGTTTCTCTGAACAAGTCAAATTGAAATTAAGGTAAACTAACATGCACACTATTTATTTAGCAGTGCTTAGGTACGAAATTATTATCTTTTTTTTTTTCATTAAATTGAGGACGCTAGCAAGCTCATGGTGCTAGATCGACGTCTATATTTTGCATCTATAAAGGATATGAATCCATTACTCCTACTTTAAAAAAAAAAAAAACAAAATCATTTTCATGGCTTATTATTGAGCTCCTAGATGATATGCCAGAATAAGGATAGTTGAAAGTCACTCTCTGTCTCTGTCAACATCAATGTATGAGTTAATTAATTTTTGAAGATATTTTGTTTGGAAAAGGGGTATAAAGTTCTTTGAAGCACTAGGTATGTCCAGAATCGTTTAGAATACTCAGTACGAAAAAATTGCATGAAACCTGTTCATGAAAATTGAAATATAGTTTATTTTTTAGAACGCATACAAATATATCAAAATCCTATATTTGTATAAAAGTAAAACTAACAATTTTTTCCAATAATTTAGGAATAATAGTCAACGGTTAATAAAATTTTAAATTTTATGTAATTTGTCTGTTGTTCGGACTAAAATCTAATAAAAATTATTTGTGAACATCATTGTTATGTATCAAACGACAATAACGTCAAATATAGTAAGCAATTATACTAACATGCATGAAAAGTTTATAGACAGGTTGGTTACTTTCACCGTAAGTGTTTGCTTCAGCACGTTATTTCAGCAATCTTTGTTCTTGCAAATCTATTCATGCCGCCGAACAAAACGGGCCCAGTTGTCATAGGTATAACTTGCTCAAATTAATGAAAGAAGAAGAATCTTTATTTACAGACCTACAATTAATTTACCCAGCGTAGCCCAAACACCCCATCTCTTTCTTTTCTACTTGGGTCCGGATCCCCCTCTTCTTTGTCCCCTACCTACTTTTGTTTATTTATTTATTTTTTCATCCTAAGCTTCCCAAACAGAAATATATTCATGAAAAGAAAATCCAAATAAACAGTAGATCTTGATTCAAATTCGGCATATGTAATTTTCAGGTTTTTTTATTGCAATGTGGGATATTTTGACTTGTGTAACGATCAACACAAGTCATGAGCACATTTTATATGTGAAAAGAATAAAAATTAAATGTAGTGTAATGTATCAATTGGGCAATTATTTTTATTGTCAAATTCTAACTATAATTACAGAGGTAAGGTTATGAAAAGGACTAGTTATTTCCGCCTTTCCTTTTCCTCAGCGCCCCACACCCCACACCCTAGCTATCATTCATCACCTCAACACACTTCACCGTACTTTTTATCCTCATGCTTCAATATAAATAGCATCAGCATGGGTAACTCCAGTTAAACTCACCACCCAATTCTGCAATAATCCCTCTTATTCAAGTACCACAACAGAAGCAAAGAGGAGTAAAGAAAAGGAAATTAGAGAAATAAATATCCTTTCATAGAAGGAGATGATATCGTGGCACGATTTGTACACCGTCCTTGCGGCGGTGGTTCCACTATACGTGGCAATGATTCTAGCATATGGGTCGGTACGGTGGTGGGGCATCTTCTCACCCGACCAATGCTCCGGCATCAACCGTTTTGTGGCCATATTTGCTGTGCCACTTCTTTCCTTCCACTTCATCTCAACAAATGACCCATACGCTATGAACCTCCGGTTCGTGGCTGCGGACACATTGCAAAAACTAATGGTGTTGGCTGGCCTTGCCGTGTGGTCCTACCTTGCACCAAAGCGCTACGCCACCTCGCTTGATTGGTCAATTACGATGTTTTCTCTCTCTACCTTGCCGAACACGCTAGTCATGGGTATCCCCTTGTTAATTGCCATGTACGGCCAGTATAGCGGCACACTCATGGTACAAATTGTGGTTCTCCAATGCATTATTTGGTACACTCTTTTGTTGTTTCTGTTTGAGTATCGTGCTGCAAAACTACTCATAGCCGATCAGTTTCCCGACACTGCTGCTTCCATTGTTTCATTTCGGATCGACCCAGATGTGGTATCACTTGATGGTGGTCCAGACATGCTCCAAACAGATGCTGAGGTTGCAGCTGACGGTAAGATCCATGTCACTGTGCGTCGGTCCTCGGCATCACGCCGGTCTCTTCATCTCATGACCCCTCGGCCATCAAATCTTACCGGTGCTGAGATCTACTCCCTAAGCTCGTCCCGTAACCCGACACCACGTGGTTCAAATTTTAACCATGCAGATTTTTTTGCCATGGTCGGGGGACCACCTCCACCGGCAGTAGGCCAACTTAGACACTCTAACTTCGGCTCAACGGACTTGTACTCAGTGCAGTCATCACACGGACCGACACCACGGCCATCTAACTTCGACGAACAGTTACAATTGCCTGATGTCATGGGCCCAGCAGCACCAGTTAAAAAGCCGGGTGAGACTGCTGTGAATAATCAAAAGGGGACGGCAAATCATGACACAAAGGAGTTGCACATGTTTGTGTGGAGCTCGAGCGCGTCACCCGTGTCAGATGTGGGAGGATTGCCAGTTTTTGGAAGCCGAGATTTTGCCACATCAGGTCGAGATGGCGCGAAGGAGATCCGCATGGTAGTACCGGCCGATCTCCCCCCTAATGGTTCGAGCAAAGGTAACTTCATTTCTTTTTCATTCATTAGTTCAAATTGCAGAATGTGTTTAGACTTGAATGAATTTTGTTTCTCAATTTTACCATGATTCTAAAGCCATGCTCATTTAAAATTAATTGGTATAATTTCTTGGAGTTTCCATTGTGTATATCAATTTGACAATTTGACAAAATTCCTGGTGATTTTTTTAGTAGACAATATACGCCATTCATGGAATTTCGGCTAAATTCTCTTTCCTTTATGGGTCGAATCACTACACCACATAACATTTTTAGAGGCGGTTTTTTAAGCATTTTTAGAGACGGTTTCCCACCGTCAGTAAAAATAGGAGGTGTTAAAAATGGCTAATAAACCGTCTCTAAAAATGGCGTGGCTAAAAATAAGCCAGATTCGAAAAAAAAATTTCTACATCTTTAGAGGCGGTTTTTAATAAAAAACAGCCTCTAAAGATGTATCTTTAGAGGCTGTTTTTTATTAAAAACCGCCTCTAAAGATACCTCAGATCAGTTTTGAAAAAATTCATGGATCTTTAGAGGCGGTTTTTAATAAATAACAGCCTCTTTAGAGGCTGTTTTTAATAAAAAACCGCCTCTAATAATAGACCAGAATTTAAAAAAAAATATTTTTTAATTTTGGGGCTAGCCCCATTTTATGCCATTATATTTATGCGTTCACGTAAACAGTAAGACACCAATACACCCTTCGTCTATTAAGCAAAATACGATTTTAAACTACATATATGGTGTTGAAATACAAACAATTACCATCGAAATACAAACATTTATGTACCACAATTACAATTTCTTTATTTTTTTCAATTCTTCTACAAACTACTCTATGAATTAAGGAACTAATGGTACCACTGTACCAGAAAATTAACATTGAGACATTGAGACATGATTCTTAACTACATTGAGGCAATTAGTACATGGTTAGCTACTTCAACTTCAAATATCATAGTTTAAAAAATTGCAAAACAACAGGTACTACTGTAACTCTATGTTTCTATAATTCTATCTATAAATGGCTAAATCTACTACATGATTTGAGTATTGAAGAAATTGAAATTCGATGGTAATTTAGTTTGATACTGGAAACCAATTCCCTCATCATCAACATTGTGAAATATAAAATAAGAAGGTGAAATAAAACTAACAACAGTGGATGTTTAAATTGACAAATTCCAATAAAAGAACACAGAACGAGCATTGGGTTTAACTATAATAGAATACTAAAATTCCATTCCTGAACTTAAAAAGAAAATAAGAAAACTGCAATTTTTAGTTGCCACCACAGTAAGTCTCTCACACCAATTAGGGAACAAAGAGATTGTTGCATAAATAACAAAATCAGAGAAGAACACACAGGAAATAACAAGTTCATCACTGATTCTGTTATTTATCCTCTATTTGCTTCACGAGAAGAAAAATTGTAAAAAAGGTGGAGTGAAAACTGAAAAGTATTTGTAACTTTCAAGTCCTTGCTTGCACTGAAATGTTTTATACAGTACCTGAAGTTTTTATTGATTCAAATTTCTATGATAATTACAATATGCAGTATGTAGTTTGCAACAATCTCTTTGTTCCTTTTGTAAATATCGATCAAGAAAAAGTATGTGAGAGACTTACCGTACAGAGAGGATATAGACCAGAAGGACCAGCAGCACAGGTGGACCAGTGAGCATCGGAGAGAGAAGAGAGGGAGAGGCCGGAGGCGGAGCAAACGACGGAGCAAATGGCGACGGGAGGAAGAGAGTGGATCAAACACGGAGCAGGTGGACCAGTAGGTTGCAAGATTGACGGAAGAGGTGGTGAGTGGCGGTGGTGGGGTGAGGAGAAGATCGGTTCTGCGGGAGGAGAAGACCAGTGCAGCGGGAGGAGAAGAACGGCGATGAGGGAGGAGAAGAGAAAGGATTAAGGGTTGGGGTCGGAACTGAAAAAATTACGGGAGGGATTTGGGATCTCCGTTTTTTCACCGCTAAAAACGAATTACGAGAGGGGGTGTTTCGGCGGAGAGGGGGGAGGCGGAGCCGGCGGAGAGAGAGATCGGGTGAGAGAGAGATCGAGTGAGAGAGAAGAGGGGCTTTTTTTTTTTGAACGAGATGTGCGCAAGTGAGCAGAGCTAGAGTGATGTGAGCTGAAATTGGTTTTTTGAACGTTTAAAAAAAAAAACCGAAAAATATTAATAGAGGCGGTTTTTAAGCTAATACCCACCTCTAAAGATAACATCGGTTTTTTTTTTTTTTGGTTTTTCTCCTTTTAAAAAAACCAACCGCAGCTATTTTTAGAGGCGGGTTTCAATCAATAACCGTCTCTACTGATCAGTTTTTTTTATGGTTTTTCTCCGATAACTTCATTTTAAAATGTGAAATTTTGAATGTGTTGATTGGATATATGATGCACCAACCTTCAATTGCCTTTTCGGCCAATGCTAGCTACTACGTATATGCATTTTAATTATTTGCACCTAATTATATCGCAAAGAACAAATAGTCAAGATTGATAAAAACAAAAATAAATCTAGATGATATGTTGGTCCATTACAGAAGGGCTCTATATATATATATATTTTTAGTACACGATAGTTTAAAAACACACATTTAGTAAGTTTTAATTAGTAAAATCATTTATAAACTTTAAATAAATTCCTCAAAATCCGTATTTGAAATATTTTTAACATCAAATATTTTTACTATTTATAATAGTGAAATATTTTTTAACATTTTATATTATTACTATTTTACATTGATTGAATATATTTTATCATCAAAATTTTTTAAAAAATCGGATATGATTATTAGAGGCGGTCTTTTAGTTAAAAACCACCTCTAAAGATCAATTTCTGATTTTTTATTTATTTTTTTTTATTTTTTGTTTTTTTAATTAGCTAAATAAATTATATTTGAACTATTTTTAACATCAAATATTTTTTAACATCAAATATTTTTATTATTTATAATAGTGAAATATTTTTTAACATTTTATATTATTACTATTTTACATCGTTGAATATATTTTATCATCAAAATTTTTTGAAAAATCGGATATGATTATTAGAGGCGGTCTTTTAGTTAAAAACCACCTCTAAAGATCAATTTCTGATTTTTTATTTATTTTTTTTTATTTTCGGTTTTTTAATTAGCTAAATAAATTATATTTGAACTATTTTTAACATCAAATATTTTTATTATTTATAATAGTGAAATATTTTTTAACATTTTATATTATTACTATTTTACATCGTTGAATATATTTTATCATCAAAATTTTTTGAAAAATCGGATATGATTATTAGAGGCGGTCTTTTAGTTAAAAACCACCTCTAAAGATCAATTTCTGATTTTTGATTTATTTTTTTTTTATTTTCGATTTTTTTAATTAGCTAAATAAATTATATTTGAACTATTTTTAACATCAAATATTTTTACTACTTATAATAGTGAAATATTTTTTAACATTTTATATTATTACTATTTTACATCGTTGAGTATTTTTTATCATCAAAATTTTTTAAAAAATTGGATATGATTATTAGAGGCGGTCTTTTAGTTAAAAACCACCTCTAAAGATCAATTTCTGATTTTTAATTTATTTTTTTTTTATTTTCTGTTTTTTTAATTAACTAAATAAATTATATTTGAAATATTTTTAACATCAAATATTTTTACTACTTATAATAGTGAAATATTTTTTAACATTTTATATTATTACTATTTTACATCGTTCAATATTTTTTATCATAAATTTTTTTTAAAAAATCGGATGTGATTATTAGAGGCGGTCTTTTAGTTAAAAACCACCTCTAAAGATCAATTTTTGATTTTTGATTTTTTTTTATTTTCTGTTTTTTTAATTAGCTAAATAAATTCTATTTGAACTATTTTTAACATGAAATATTTTTACTACTTATAATAGTGAAATATTTTTTAACATTTTATATTATTACTATTTTACATCGTTGAATATATTTTATCATAAAAATTTTTTAAAAAATCGGATATGATTATTAGAGGCGGTCTTTTAGTTAAAAACCACCTCTAAAGATCAATTTCTGATTTTCAATTTATTTTTTTTATTTTCTGTTTTTTTAATTAGCTAAATAATTTATATTTGAACTATTTTTAACATCAATTTTTTTTTAACATCAAATATTTTTACTATTTATAATAGTGAAATATTTTTTAACATTTTATATTATTACTATTTTACATCGTTGAATATATTTTATCATAAAAATTTTTAAAAAAATCGGATATGATTATTAGAGGCGGTCTTTTAGTTAAAAACCACCTCTACAGATCAATTTCAGATTTTTGATTTATTTTTTTTTATTTTCAGTTTTTTTAATTAGCTAAATAAATTATATTTGAACTATTTTTAACATCAAATATTTTTACTACTTATAATAGTGAAATATTTTTTTAACATTTTATATTATTACTATTTTACATCGTTGAGTATTTTTTACCATCAAAATTTTTTAAAAAATCGGCTATGATTATTAGAGGCGGTCTTTTAGTTAAAAACCACCTCTAAAGATCAATTTCTGATTTTTGATTTATTTTTTTATTTTCTGTTATTTTAATTAGCTAAATAAATTATATTTGAACTATTTTTAACATCAAATATTTTTACTACTTATAATAGTGAAATATTTTTTTAACATTTTATATTATTACTATTTTACATCGTTGAGTATTTTTTATCATCAAAATTTTTTTAAAAATCGGATATGATTATTAGAGGCGGTCTTTTAGTTAAAAACCACCTCTAAAGATCAATTTTTGATTTTCTGTTTTTTTAATAAGCTAAATAAATTATATTTGAACTATTTTTAACATCAAATATTTTTACTACTTATAATAGTGAAATATTTTTGAACATTTTATATTATTACTATTTTACATCATTTTTAGAGGCGGTTTTTTATAAAAAACAGCCTCTAAAAATACATATTTTTAGAGGCTGTTTTTGTTAAAAACCGCCTCTAAAAATGAAATTTTATGAGAAAAAATTCCAAGCAAAATACTTCATTTTTAGAGGCTGTTTTTTCTTAAAAACCGCCTCTAAAAATGTGATTTTTAGAGGCTGTCTTTTATAAAAACCGCCTCTAAAGATAGACAACCATTTTTTTTATTTTTGGCAAAAAGTTTAGAAACGGTTTTTGTTAAAAACCGCCTCTAAAAATAATCGACAAAAATTTCCAAAATGCCACTGGTAATTTTTAGAAACGGGTTTATGGAAAACCGCCTCTAAAGGGGGTGTCTCTAAAAATAATTTCTGTTGTAGTGAATGATACTTCTATCTATAAGATAATATGAAGCATTATCGTTAGATATTACCAAAAAAAGTTTTAAAAAAAAAAATGATAGAGGACACTGAGTTGACAGTTAGCTAAGATAGTAAGATTCTGATGAGAGACATATTATCACATAATTTAAGAATCTATTTTTAAAAAAAGTGGCAAACAAAAGATGCGGAATCATTTGGAAGTGCATGCTTCATTCATAAAAATTCTGTTTACTTGATTAGAAATACTTTTTAGTTTTATTTACATTTGTAATTACAAAGGAGTGGGAGCACCGGGCGGTGAGGAATACGGAGGTGAGTTCAGCTTTAGCGGAGGAGGGAAGAGATTAGAAGAGGTGGTGGAAGGAGACAGAGAAAATGGACCAGAGGGGCTGTATAAGCTGGGCTCCAGCTCAACTGCCGAGTTACACCCCAGAGGAGTAGGACCGCCCGATGAGGAACCAACGCACCAGATGCCTCCAGCCAGTGTACTGACGAGGCTCATCCTTATCATGGTTTGGCGCAAGCTGATCCGAAATCCCAACACTTATTCCAGCCTGATTGGTCTGGTTTGGTCCCTTGTTGCCTTCCGGTTAGTGACTTTACTGTTCCATTTTCTTTTTTTTTTCCCTCTTTTGGATTTGTATTTGTGCATGCAATTAAATAAAAAATTGCTCCAATACGCTACTTTTCATGAAATTATTAAATTATTGAATATCAATTTTGTTCATTTGATAGAATAAAGATAATGTCGAAAAAATAGATGTAATCATTGTATTTTTTTTTAGTAAAAAAAAATTATAAATACAGTAAGCAAAACGGTGTTTTGGTATTTTACTATTTTTTATTTTTCGTAGATTTCGTGATTCATAAATATAACAGTATTAGTCAAGCCAACCGATTATTAAAGTAATAATGTCTGTTCATCTTTTCTTTTTTATTTTCCGTTATAACGATACTCATCCCTTAAAAACCATAGTTAATAATATTAATTGCATATATTCGTGTGTTTTTTTTATATTTTTTCTGATTTTTTTTTTTTTTGCTGCTTTTCTCTCACATGTTGCTTCTCCTGACTGATAGTGATTTTGATCTCCATTGCCTCCTAAATTTTCTGACTTCTGTAGTGTAAGTGTGTAACACTGTACTAATGTTCTGGGCTTCTGGCAGTCATTCTACACTGTTACAAATAATTGCTTGTACTGAGTTTGCAATACTGAATCTTTCTGTCTATTATTTAATTTGATTATCATAGTAAATTATTATTTTACACTAGCACACACATATATTCTTATTTTTCTCTTTTTTTTACAGCTGCATAATAATAGGTTTAAGTTATCAATTTTTTTTGCTAACTCATCGATGTAATTATATTATAATTGCTCATACAATGATATGTAAAATCGAAAAGAAAAATACCAAAAAATAAACACAATTTTTAGAATCTTTTTTATTTTTATTTACTGACAACCATTATCTGTTATAAATTGAAATGGGACAGGTGGCACATTAAAATGCCGGCGATAGTCGAGAAGTCTATCTCCATACTCTCCGATGCTGGTCTTGGAATGGCCATGTTCAGTCTCGGTGGGTCCCACTTTTCTCTCTCTACCTCTATCTCTTCCTCTCTCTCTCTCTCTCTCTCTCTCTCTCTCTCTCTCTCTCTCTCTCTCTCTCTCCCATTCCATGTTCACTGCTAAGTGCTAACCGGACATAGTCATTATTCCTCCTTACCCGCCTTATTTATTCCACGCGGAAAAGTGGTACACCACACTTTATCCGTGAAAAAAGGCTAATAAAAAGGTTAAAATTTCCTAACACAAGGTCCCCAGTTTCCAACTTTTGTATATCTGTCTATGCATTGGCTGATCTCTCTTCCTCCTTTTCTGTAGGATTGTTTATGGCGCTCCAACCCAAGATCATTGCGTGTGGTAACACTGTTGCAACTTACTCCATGGCCGTCCGATTCTTCGTCGGTCCGGCTGTCATGGCTGCTGCTTCACTTGCCATCGGCATACGGGGAACTCTGTTGCACATCGCGATTGTGCAGGTAATAATAATATATATCTATGTCACCATGATTATTTCTACTGTTTGAATTATGCTATAAATTTTGTTCAAATGTTAATGTCACATTGTCCATATTTTTCATGTTCTAATCGACAATCTGATAATTATTTGAATTTAAAAATATTTTTGTCAATTCACATGGAAATAACTGGTCGAACGATACAAATACATTCATTGCCCCTGTAGCATATAAGGACTGATCTTTTAACATTTCAGTAGAGGCCGCAACCCTGTAAAATTTACAACATAAATATACGTTATAAAAAGGTAACATTATATATAGCATCAAAATTCAAAACTTCAATTCCCCTCAACTTGTGCAACAAAATATATTGAGAAAAATTATATTATACATCAATTGACTTGGAATTTTAATTATCTTTATTGTTTGAACCCAAATTGCCCGCACAAATCTGGTAATATCCAATGATACAATAGTGTCTACGATGCTTAATGGCATCCATTATTATATGCATAGTAAAATATTCGAAATTCAAGAACAACGCAACAAACACAAAAGTTGATGATCCAAATATAATACACGTATAATTAAAAAAATATTTATATATTGCAATCAGTATACAAAATTTCTTTATAATGTTTAGAAAACTTTTTTCCAATAATCAGTATAAAATATGGTGTTATTCGGAAATTCAAGTAACCACCGAATAATTTGTGCATAATAGGTATATTATTATTATTACAAATTTCGATCAATATTGTAGTTTCCCAATATATTTTAAAAGTTACTAAAAAAAAATACATATATAACGCAGATTTCATTATTCAGAAATTTAACTAGAATCTATGATTACATACATAGCGAAGACAGTGGTATGCCATATTGCCACATAAACATAATTTTATAAGGTTGCCACATTGTCACATACTCACATTGGTAACGGTCTTTGTGTGTGAATATGGGAGGAGAAAAAGAAAAAGAAAAAAAAAAAAAGGAGATTTAAAAAACTAGAAAAGCAAAATTTAGGTATCCCAACAGTCAGCCGACAAGGTTGTACGTGCTACAAGCCAAGAGCTGATTGGCTGGGGACTACATAGCTTGTACTATGCGCCAGGACAGCTCTTGGTTTGTTTGATTTCGTTTCAAGGAAACGATTGCAATGATACTTAGCTATGCACCAAAAGTCCAAAACTACCTTTCAAAAAAAAAAAAAAACAAAGTCCAAAACTTCCAGGGTAGGAAAGAGAAATTTTAGAAGTGGGTTTTCTCTTAAAATCGGATAATAACGATCAGAATTTGTTCAATTTTTACCCAAATTTTTATTTCATCTTTTTTATTTTTTATTTTTTATTTTTAAAATCATATTCGTCTTCTTTTCATTGTAAAATAAGAAAACATTGTGTTGAAGTTATATTCAACAATGTTAGTCATTTGTCTAGCACACAATGTTAGTCATTATGAATTTGTTCTTTTCAACAACAAAAGGACTAAATGTGTGCCCTATACTCCTATGTCAAAAAGAAATCGCAAAATGCAATGTGATCTCTGATAATTTAGGCGCCAACATACTCAATCATCTAAAATCAAATATATCAATATATAAACCTATTCTTATATTTTATATATATTAATTAAATGCCTTTTATTAATAATTGATAATAATATTTCCAGTGCCATGCATTATATTTTTGGCAATGGACGTACTGTCTAAATTTAAATATGGTTGATGTCAAATAAAATAAAAATCTGACTATCGCAGGATTTAGGAAATATTTGCCACATGCAATCAGGAATGCAGACGTGACTTTTTATATTCTTTTCTAGAATAGGCTTAGTTTTCTATTTATTTTCTTTTAAAATTCATAGGAAGGTATCCATGCACTGGAGGAGGTCTGTGCTAATTTAATATCATAACAAGAAATTTTTTGTTTGACAAACTAATTTATATTTCGAAATTAATTGTGATCATCCTCACTCACCAAATGCTGCTCAAGTATCATTATACATGGATTTTTTTTTTTTTTTTTTTTTAGAAAAGAGTATTGACAACCGTATTTATTTGAGAATATTCTCTTTGTATAAATAAGTTGTGAATTAATTTAATAAAATTTAGGAATTATTTGATCAATGATTAAATACTAATAAAATTTATTGATTAGTTTTTTTTTTTAAATAACTTGATACATGATAGATAACTAATTAATTGTACCATACTGATACACAACATATCTAATTACATATGTGATAATTTGTAGACACTTTTCATAATTTTTTTTGAATTTAAATATTAAAAAAAATGCTTTTCCTTGGTCATTCTGCTGACAACTAATACTTTTTACATATGTGATAGTTTAATCAGATATGTACTTGACTTATGATCCTTAAATATTACCATTTACCTAGGCTGCTCTTCCGCAAGGCATAGTACCATTCGTTTTTGCAAAGGAGTACAACGTCCATCCAGCCATTTTGAGCACTGCGTAAGTATACTTCCAATTTAAACACATTTACTTTTAATAAGAGGTAAAATTGTTTGAAGGGAAAACTATCAATTTACATATTAATTAGTGGGTCTATTTAACTCTTTGCAGGGTTATATTCGGGATGTTGATAGCTCTACCTATCACATTGGTATACTACATTCTCCTTGGATTGTGACAACTGCACAAAAATAGATTTCAATAGAAATTACAATTTCAAATATGAAACTGTGAATTATAAATTAAGGAGTCGTTAAAGATGTCAGCCGTTTTGAAAAAGGCGCTAAAAGAAAGCAATTGGAGGGCAGCCAAACTGATTCTTAGCATACACAATCCAATCAGACAATGGGCCAAAAGCATATCGGAATTTAAAGCTTTTTGAAGGAGCTAAGAACAAGAAAAGGGGCTTTTTTGACCTAATAATGTCCATCCCCTCTTTTGAGCAAAAGTAGAAGATATTTTCCCTTGTTTTTTCCTTTTTGTTTTCTTCTAGATGACGAAGCGCGTGTATAGAAGATGCAATGCAACTACAAGAGTAGTTTATACTGACTTTTAGAATATGGGGCACAATTTTCGAATATTTTAAAGACTACTACCTATATGGTGGTACTATATGTAATACCCAGAATATACAAATTTGAAAAAAAAAAAATTTCTTTCTTTTTTTTTAAATTTAATTTGAAGCCCTACTAGCTAGCAGTAGGTATCAACATTCCATCTTAATAACTGTCGATCTAGTATGGTTAGGAGTCGATATTTTGATAGTAATGTATCAACGTACTATGCGATACTTATCAACTATTCTGTAATTATTATACCAATTTTAGGAAATGCCAACCCAAACATCATATCAATCTTGTCTAGCATAGTTGTATAAAATATGTTCAAGTATTGACTTAATTAATAATAAAGCTTGAAGTCCACCTGAGACGATGTGTTCTTTTAAAATGTTTCAAATAAATTCGTAATAATTTATCCGACACATCCAGAGAGAAATACGGTCACAGATTAGGGTGTTGTTTTGGTCACATCTTGAAGATTTTGCTTTCCTATTAGTGGAATTTTGCAGGTAAATAAATTTATGTTGAAAATATAGTTTGGAAACCTCAAAATTCATTAAAACATAGTCTATGAAAATTCGTTTGAGCTATATCAATAAATATTAAATCATGAAATTCATTTCCGTGAAGTTTCAGTTTTGCAATAACCATTTAATTCAATCAATTTTCTTTCCGTTGTTGATCATTCACTTACCCAATACATTTTCCATCAAAAAAAAAACTTACCCCAATACATAAAGATATTAATAAATTCATGTACCGTTGGATTTGGTCTATTAATTGCTGTAATTAAACGAAATTAAACCTAGCAATTACAGATTGTATTAGCCGTTTATTGAATCTTTATTCATCCATTTCGTTTGAGATATGGTCCAAGTTCCAGTATACTTATACACTTGATCATTTCCATTCGTAAAAATAATACCAAATACTGATCTATAATCTAATCCTTGATAATATCAATATATTCTCAATTCAATACAAATCTTGATTCCGTTTGATTTCTGCTGGATATTTTTTGAGGCTTTCATCAGTCACCTTCATGGTCGTGCCCTAAAAGGTGACAAACCCGTCTTATCTTGGTTGCGGTTCCTAGCGCGATTCGGTAATTTTATTCCTTTTGTTCCTTTTATTCGTTTTCATATTATCCGATTATCCATTTTATATGAATTTGCACCAACAATTTATACATTCGAAGAATATAAATTAATACTGATATTATTCAGAAGATTTGTAAATAATAAGTATGTTAAACGAATTCTAAAAATTATTTCGATACCTTTAATTCATCTGTTGAAGAGATTCCAAAATAAATAATATTTGTTATTTGAAAACACTGTTACTATGTTTGTAAAAATTTGCACTTACACAGTTTTTTACTTGTATTTCTAAGAAAGAAAAGGTAATTTCATAGAGGACCCAACTTTTGACCTATGACAAATAGATTCTTGAGCATTGATATTGTGACAAATATCCTTCTTAACTTTCTAGTTTATGAAAAATAAATTAAATACCTTTTACTACTTAAGAATATTCGTCGCAATTTAATGTATGCAAATCTATTTTTCAAAACTAGCTAGAAACAAAAGACATATTAATCGAGAGGCACAAGTCATTTTTTGGTGATTACTTATTTTGATTTTTTTTAATTAGTAACTATTTCAGCCATTAGTCATTGCTAGATCTTTTTTTTGTTCCCAACCTCAGCATAATTAATTCCAGTGATAGCCAGGAGACATGAAGCACTATTGAAGTACTGTTAGAAAAAGAAATTGTTTGGTTAGCCTTATGTTTGTGGCGTGAATCCTTCATGGAGAAGGCAAGATCAATGTTTCAGGTGCTCCTCTGTACTCTTATAATGCTGTTTTATTATTATTATTTTTTTTTTGTGATATTTGTAATTGATGAAAGCTTGAACATTTGGACAAAATAGTTACTGTTTTGGTAGATGGAAACAATTCTAGCATTAATGATGGTTTGTATACCGAATCAATGGAAGTAAGCTGATATATGTTAACATCAATTTTATCGCAAAAATTAAATATAGTTACCGTGTAGTTAATAACTAACTAATTAAGATCATTTAGCAGGAAACACGTCTACAATAACAAAGATCATCTAGTAATTAAGGAATACGTCTTCGGTAATTAACCACTGTATTAATTTATGTTATTTGTTTTTTTTTTCTATTGGCATATTTCAAAAGGTCGTTTTAAATATAATTCATTCATCCATGCATTATCCATATATTTATAATTAATGTGACATGTTTTTTATTATTTTCGAAATACTCTCATACTTGCTTACAAAAGAGCTATATATACTTCTTAAATGATGATATAAATATTTTAAAACAAATTAAGAGTTGATAACATTTTCTTTATTTAAAAAAAAACGAGATCGTAAATCTTTCTATTCTTAATGGACTCGTCACACGGAGTTTTATAATAGTGAAATTGTACACGATATAATAAACCATAATCAATTTATTATATATCCAATTTTTTTTATTTTAAATAACTTTCTTAGATATCCAAATTATTAGACATAAAATTATATGAATTAAATTGTAAGGTTAAGGAGGAGTACTATAAAACAAACTTTCAACTCATTATATAGGCTCTAACTATAAGCCTATGACAGTCTCAATCACAATTCCGTAATCCATAACTAAAAAGAGCTTACCAAGTTACAATGAGAAAGGTACAATGATACGTGGGACCAAAAACAGCGATGCAAGATGGTCCCCATGTTGCCTCACAGGAAACCTGGCTAGCGACCAATGCATGAAATTGGGCCCTGTTATGCTTCAAACCCAATTTTTTTTTAAAAAATGTAATCTTTCAGCTCGTTAGACCGGATTTTCTTGGCGTGTCACGTTGGAAAATCGGACTTTTGGAAGTTCATTATCTTCAATCTCACAATTCACAAGTGTTTCACTTTAGTTGACAGACCCTACAATGTAGGTTTTTCTACAAGGGTTTAGAGAATTTCTTATTTTGGTTAATACATTATTTAGATTTGTCACTGAATGCATTCTCATTTCAACGCTAAGATAATTATTTGGATTTTCTTTTGACTGAATATCTCTCAAATCATACTGACATCAATTATCGTTATAAACACTATTTTTCGTTATATTACGAATTAAAGTTTGTGATGGAGAAAAATAAATTTGAAAATTGAGATAGGGGCTGTCAAATAAAATACAATATGGAAAATGTATAAGATTTTCCAAGAGAATCATATAATGTAATGTTTCATATTAAATGAAGATAGATTCCATCATTTTTATTAACAGAAAGATATGACAATATGTGATGTTGATTCGAAAACATCACGTACGTCTTCGTTAGCTACGTGTTGTGTTTTGTGTAGTATCTTGCTTTCGTATATTTGAAGTGCCAACTCCAATTCCACATGGGTCAACCAAAAAAAAAAAAAAAAATTTCACACAATTATAGCACAATTATTTAAAAATAGTGATTATATAAAGGGTGACAACCGCCTCTACCGTGGTGTTATTTATCTCTATTAAACGAATTGAAAGAAAATTATTTTTAATCGAAGATATTTACTTAAAACTGATGACCAGTAACACGTTACACATGTTAGGGAACACGAAACAATATATATAGTAGATGAAATATTTTAAAATTGCAAACTTTTATTTCATAATGAACTGTTGTATGCATAGGTATATAATATAAAACATAAATTACTGTACATTAGAAATATACAATGTGAATATAAATTTTCATACTGTATATCTACTTGCATGGTCTAAATTCTAAGGCATGATGATTATAATATATGGAGAAACAGATCGAAAGATGTCAACACTCCATGCTGCAATCATAGTCTGCACCAAGGGTTGTACTTCTAAAATATTAACCCTTAACCAAATACATACTGCTAGTACAATATCTTGAAAATTTGATTAACTGGATGCATGCCTGTTAGTAACAATAATATCATGAGCGTTGGCAATTAGCTAGCCAGCCGCCTTCGAAAAAAAGATATAAATTTTATCATGAGATTGATCTGTTTGTTAGCTCAACTGACTATACTCAACAGTTAATGTTATTAGAGAGATGAATTACTAATTAGTTTCTATGGAATGACTAATTGATTTTAACTGTCAATTAATTTTGCTCGATAGTGGACTAATCAAGTTTGGCTGTAATGTTGACATTCATTTGTGTGTGGGCTGATGGCATGTCGTATTTGATTTGGAACAACTAATGAATTTGTCTAAATGGTTTACTAGATATATATAGAATATATCTTAATTTGTTAGCTTAACTTAGGTGCATTGTGAATTTAACGTCAAAATTTAACCCAAATTGTTAATATCAATTTATTATGGATAGTGTGTTTTTTATTTATTTTAAATTTGTAATTTTTTTAAAATTACAAAACATAATTGAAAATAGTTTTGTGTATGTGTCAGTGAGAAAAATATATCTATAATTTTCGTTTAGGAGATGAAAAATACAATGATGTGCATGCTAACTTAATTAATTAGAGTTCTGCAAGGCGGTCTGGCCATCAACATAATTATAGTAGCAAAATAATGCCCAAACAAAAATATAAATTCTACACTCTATGTTTAATTTTTTAAAAAATAAACTACATTCTATCTAGAAAAAAAAAAATAGTATAAGCTACATTATTTTTTTCAGTAAACTATCTTGTAACAAGGCATCATGCGTACTGGACTCAAAATTACCCTACATTCATAAAAGTTAAAACTATCAAACCATAGACCCAAAATTAACCTCGCTCAAGTGGCGTTGATGAGTTGCGCCAGCTGGACAGCTACAAGGTAATAACTTGGACATGACATGGCCCACGTGGGCATGTCCAGCCAGCTTGGTAGCAACCAAGTGATTTCTGACCGTGGATTATACTTGGTGCTTTAGCTATGATCTAGTGAGACCGGCCTGACTTGTGATTTACCATATAAAACCGGGTTCGGGGTTTTAATTGAATTACCCGATCTGGTCCAGCCCATTTCCAACTGGACTTTGGCGTAGTTGAAGTCTGAACGGAGGATTTGGTGGTTGCATTTTTCTTCGTTTTAACTGTTCGGATGTGATCCTGTGTCAGTATTTGTACAGCGATTCTTCTGCCAACAACGTACAGTGAATCTTGTAGGTGTGTGTTTGGGAGTGGCGTGAATAAGAAATAAGCCTCTTATTTTTTATTTCGGTGAAAATCAAACAACACAAGAATAAGATATTTGAGCTTATTCGGACTCTTATTCATATTCTAACAAAACATTGATATTTAAATATGGAATAAGAAATAAGGGTGTCTTTATTCAAATTCCCTATTCCTACTCCATCCAAACATAATGTGAATACAAGTCAAAACGTTAATCCATACATATGTACAAAATATTGATTATTATAATTCGAGCTATGAAAAGACACGAGAGAAAGTAATATAATGATGATTATTGATTAATTGATTATGCAACTAGCATTTGTGAGTTAAATTATGAATGTATCTCATCATTAGAACAAGAGACGATGATTGACGACAAATTTATGCAACCGATATTTCTGATATGAATTATGTAAAAGTTAAATTCAAATAACATATATCTCATTACCAGACCACGCTGACATGACATAATATGACAAAAATTTTTGCGACTAGCTCCTTGTTCAGTTTATACTTTATACGAGTACTTTTTTTTTTTCTATATATATATTTTTTTTACATGCTTGACCGGTTCGATTCAAAGTAAAAATGTTTCATTATTTGACAACGATGTTCTTCTAAGAATGCATTCAAAGAATTTATCTGCGACGGACACCATAAATTATAGCACAAATTTTTCAAAGGTACTTTAAAATGTAAACAGGCCAAATAATTTGTCGAAATAAAAGGTCAAGAATAATTGAGATGCCGGATGCGGAAAAATCTAGCTCATTGACTTGATATACCCTTCTTGTGGGCCCCACTGCATGACAATACGGCATGAGACGTGTTTGTTCAGCACTGGTCGGTCTGGTCTCAGACTTGTGTTGTGGGTTCGTCTCGGATCCGTTGCCCATGCTCACCCATGTGGACTCACCCGGTCTGAAGTGAAATCTGAGGAGACCACAATGGTCCCTGACTCCCTGTTTGATTGATCCGGGATCCTTTGTGGCTGTTCTGGAGCGCAACATGTCCTAGTGAGTCACCGTGCTTCCGATTGCTAAACCCTTTTTACCATAGGGTGCTGCGTGTTTTCGTGGTATTTTTACGTGTTCACAGGTGTTATTATAAATTTGACACATCTAAATGGTTGATATCTTATATTTATATATAGTAAATGATAAAATTTTGGCATATAATTTACAATTCATCGAAGGCAGCGACTTAAAATTTAATGCTTTTTGATACCTCATGAAATGATACTGAGATATATAAATTATTTTTTTTAAATTTTTTATATGTCTATAAGTAAATTAATAAATCTATTTTTTTTATTATTCAACTTTATTTGAATTGCTTTTAGAGAACATTATCATACTTGTATATGCAAATCAAATTATATTAAGCACGAAATTAAGGTCCAAATATATATATACTATACAGTAGACTTATTGGGCATGTTTTTTTTTTTCCCCTTTAAAGTTGATATTGGAGTGTGCAATAACTAGTCAACTTCTGTTCTATACATACATATGCAATGTTTATACATGATTATTTCTGAAGAATGATCTTTAATTACAATTTATTTGATTAATCTAATAGAAAACCATCATTTTCAATTTTCAACAGTAAAATGATCCTTTGTGGGACTTTGGGTTCATGTTCTAGAGAGCTGCATTTATTGAATGGAAATTGGAAAGTGACTATTCACACTCGTGCACTGAAAATTACTGTAGCAAGAATAAATGATGGACGAAGATGCCCAAGCTGCAATTTGCAACTTAATTGGAACTTACAACATGCCTTTGTTGGCAAAACCTGTAACTGTAAAGCAAGAACCATGTTATCATTTATGCATCGTGTTGATATGCTTCCAGTATATATAAAGCACTTTCTTTCTCTGTGATTCCATACTTCTTGAGTGATAAAGATATGATTAGTTATATCATGCAACCAATCCAAAACTGATTTGTTGACTAAGTCCAATTTAACACTTTTGGAATACAATCTATATATATTTCTCCCTAATACTACTTTCTTCTTTACCAGTTCCGTAGATTCTACTTTTTTTTTTTTTATCTTTCTGTTTTCTTATTCTAATTTCGGATGGAAAGATTATGGGTTCAAATTTCAAAATAAGAAAAGAACTTAATTGTTTTATATCAGCACTTATAATCTTACAACCTTCTCAAATAAGAACTTCATATAGGCAATTATTATTATTAATTATTTTATCATTTGGTAGTGTGGATATGAAAATGAGCGGATAAACTCCGTTCTGAACCGTATCGAAATCCAAAAATTATGTTTAATATTCGAACCTCATCCGTATTCGTATTGGACAAAAAAAAAGATATGGATATGATTTGAGTACTGTCTTATCCGTATCCGTATCAGACAAAAAAAAAAAATGCTAACCGATCCATACTTGAACCTCATCCGATTCATTGTCACCCTTAATTAAATCAGTACCACAATATGATTGACATAAATATTACTCTAGTGTTATAAAGAAGACTTTTGATTTGATAATACTGAGTTGTTATTACATAACTTGGCTTATAATGACAATTTGATTGGACTAATAACATGACATGGTGACTTTATAGAAATACCATTTTCTTTTTCTATAACTGTGATGATTATGTTTGATGGCAAATGATTAATATAGAATTTGGATGTATAATGACATCTGATTTGGAAATTAATATTTTGTTTATTTTATTTACTTTTATTACTTTGTTAATTTATAGATATTTGTATTCGTATTCGTATCGGATTTGTATTCACATTTGTTTAACATCCGAACTATTTCCGTATCCGAATATACCCATATTTATATCAAGTACATATCCATATTTATAGGGGGAAAAAAATGCAATTTTCTTTAATAGCATACCAAATATAATTGATCGGCAATACTTACTGTTTTCAAAAGGTTATTGTTGGAAAAATAACTGATTAGCGTTCTGGCAAGTAGAAATCACCTATGCAAATTAACCAAGAATTCATATCTAAAACCAATCTTAATCATATTATATTTTGTTCTCTCTCTCAAGTGTTAATCCTAATTATTCCTAAACCATCAAAGGAGAAGTATCCCTCAAATTATTTTGGGCATAAATTGAAGAATTAAATATAGATAGGCGACAAGCACCACTTTCCTGTGTGTGAAAGGAGAGATGCGGCGTCTGATCGGCATCCATGCACAGTCCTGGTTAGTTCCAGGTTGCATTATTGTATGTGGTTTACATGCCACGATCCATCATGTGCTCCTTGCAATTCTTTGCACCAGCAGTGAGAAGCTTCTTTGGATGCTTGATGGCGAAGTCTTACTTAGCATGGAATCAGGGACCATGCTTATATAAATGCTAGGTTTTGCTAGGTGCTCTAGACCACAGTAATGTTTTCTTTTCGTATCAACTTCATCATTTTCCTTTCTTTTTGTAACCTTTCTATCTGTTATTGCTCATAAGTCAATATCTCATAAACAAGTGTCAAAGATAAAAGAACAAAATAAGAGGAATAAAAGGGTAACGACTGAAACACTTAGTTCCGCGCAAAATTTAGTGGTAACAATATATATATATATATATATATATATATATATATATATATATATATATATATATATAATGAGAATATCTATTGTGAACCATGGTTCATTTAGGGCTCCGTGAACCATGACCGTTTGATCAATGGTTTTGCAAATTGACAAATCTAAATTAACCAATCCAATATATATATTGAAATCTCATTGCAAATCAAATTTTACAATTTTTGAAATTTTTTTACTATTTTTTTTCGAATTTTTTAAAACTTGCCATTTTTGGACAATAATTAGTGAATTATCGTCCAAAAATGGCAAGTTTTAAAATTTTTTTTAAAAATAGTAAAAAAATTGTAAAATTTGGTTTTTTATGAGATTTCAATATATAGATTGGATTGGTAAATTTAGATTTGTCAATTTGCAAAATCATTGATCAAACGGTCATGGTTCACGGAAAGCTCTATGAACTAAGGTTCACAATAAATAGTCTCTATATATAATACTTGAAAACTCAGATTATTTATTATTATGTTTTTTTTTTAGCTTTATAATGTTCAGGATCAACAATATCAAAGCACTACTAAAAATTAATTAACAAGGCGTTTTCGTTGTTAACGCACCATGTTACTCAAATTTATGCTCCCCTGGACATAAGACTGAAATTCTAAAATTGTTCCTAAGAAAATTTAATGTAAGTAGAATCGCATTTATGCTTTGCTCGTTTACTTTCAGCTAGGTTAGGTCTAGAGTTTCAAATAATGCGGCCTAGGCTGTGACCACTCCCACAGGCCACTTACCACTCTTAGCATATGTTCATGGAACCTTTTTTGCATGCCTTGTTCAGTCAAAAACTAAAATTAACAACTGTTTTCGTCCAATAAATTTATTAAGATATATAACAATTTATCAATTGCGTCCCTAATAATGTGGGGTCATTTTTGTAGCCACATAGCACCAAGTTGACTATAACAATAATTAATCACGTGCGATTAGTTTCTCATTCTATAAATTAAAGTAGACATATCTGATATCTTTTAAGTTTCTCTGAAAACAGAGGATTATAACAGAGGAATCAAAAGAAAACCACTTAGTAGAACTGGAATATATATATATTAACCTTTGTGGTGTTGGACCAGAACTGGATTACTCTCCAAGGGTGTGTTTGGATGGGGTGGGATAGGGTGGGAATAAAGAATAAGCCCCTTATTCCTTATTCCGGTGCCAAATCAAACACCATGGGAATAAGGAATAGAGGCATATTCCCGGCCCAATTCTAATTCTAACAAAATGTTGGAATTGGAATTAGGAATAAGGATTGGCACGAGATTCTAAATCCGGCCCCCTATTCTTTATTCCTATTCTTATCTGGCCTCAATCCAAACACACTCCAAACGAACTGCATCAACCTTTAGTAGATGCCTTTCTGACTTTCTACTGTTTTTACCTTTTTCTCTTTTAAAGTAGGACGTTTAAGCTTACAACTAACTTTTTTTTGTTTCTGTTAACAAGCAAGAGCTGCTCGATCTAACAGTTACAATCAGGGGCGAAGCCAAGCATGGGCAAGTGTAGGCACTTGCCCAGGCTTGTTTTCCAAATACTAGAGGCCTGATATAGGTGTTATAATGGATGCCTACCCTTGAAAATTTACAGTGCCTCCACTTATGCTTCTAAATGGAGCTTTTAACAATCAATTTTATTATTTTTTTTCTAACATTTCTGATCTGATCCTTCACAATTCACATTCTCTCACATTCTCATTGGAAGTTGTACTACAAAACTTTTATAGTTTCTAACATTTCGTACCTTTTTTTCCCCAATTCCCACCCAAGCCAAGCATCTGCTTTGGAATTTTTTTTTTCTCTTTCGTTTTTGCGTGGTCACGTGAATAGGTTATTTGTGGCCCCACAAAATAATGTTTTTCTCCATTAATATATATATAGCAAAAGATTAATGGAGAAACAATATAGATATAGTTATTGTGTGTAGACAAAATTGAATATCATCCTTGCAATCGAAATAGTTAATTTGATGACAATAAAATTATTTACGAATATTATTTGTTATAAAAACAATATAAATTGTTTTAAAATTAGATTTAAAATTAATATTTTTTAAATATATTATTTCTATTTTATATTTAATTTAAGGGAAATTCTAATGTGGACAGAAACAAATCAGACCGTCCATTTGTTATAAATCGGACGGCCTTGCAATCACGTAATAAATTTCGCACCTCCAATGTCTCTGTTAAATCTAACGGAGTATTTTTGGCGGAAGGGCAAAATAGTCCATTTACACTAATCGGTCTCTTCGTTTATTTCCGTAGTCTCTTCGTTTATTTTGTATAATCCTCTGCCGCCTCTACACTAATCGGTCTCTTTCCCCAGAGCTAGCAACGATCTGTGTTTGGATCGGCATCGAGCATAGATCTCTCGCCAGGCTGTCGACAATGGTTGTTCTAGAGCAACAACCCTTTGGAATAATTTTAGGGTTGATTCGAAATCTTCCACCTTGGATATAGAGTACGTTGTGCTCACAGGGAATCTCTTGAATAATTTTACTCAAATTATTTTTTCTAAAGTTGCAGGCCCTCATGTGCAACAGGTGTTTTCTACTTTTTTTATTATTTGAGGGTTTTCGATCTACTGTCTTCATAATCTCATTTTGTTTGTAAAATTGGCATGAGAACATCTACTTCAGATGCGATTTGGTAGCATAAAATTTGGGGTTAGATTGGGGTACTTGAGAGAACTGTGAATCGACAACGTCAAGGTCGAGCTATCCCAATTCAAAGGCATCGGCCCCAAAACAGTACGTGTTCAATCAAATTGTCTAAATGATGTACTTTCTAGTCTCGACATGGCAAAAGAAAAATCTTATGCAAAATTATATCATGTCTTGTGAGTTTTATCAAGAGAAAATTACAATTAGCTTGATCAACTCTTTTTAAGTATTACCCTATTTGTTATATTGGGTATTTTGTTTGTGGCAATAAATGTTAGTTGGAGTAATTTCTAACATAAGTTATTGCAGGTTGCCTGTGTGCTCATGTTCTACCTTCACAAAGATGATTTCCCAGTGGACACCCATGTAAGCACTACTATATTCTTTCCTCATTTTAACTGTTTAACAGAACTCCTATTAAGAATAATTAAGAGTAGCTGTATTCTACTTCAGGTTTTTCAGATAACAAAGGCTATTGGCTGGATACTAAGGACTGCAACCTGTATTCTACTTTTGATTTGAATTATCTTTTTGTTACACATGGAAAGCTAGTCGATCATGTAAACAGCATCAAGCACTGAAGAATTCCAGTGATTTATGCCCTTCTTGTTGGTTATGCTAATGTAAATAAGTAGGAGGTATGACTCCCTGTGTCCACCTTAAACCTTTTCTTTTTATGTACCTCATTGTAGATAAATTGCTCAATTATAAAAGTTGAAACTGCAATTGGATTTCTAGTTGATGGTAGGCACCAAGCACCAGTATTGAGTTTTGATAAGTCAATTGTCACCTAGACAGAGAAATTTAAAGCGTTTAAAACTCGCTCCAAAGAAAACTTGGGAGGGTTTTATCAGCGCATCTGCTGCTACCATATTCTCTGCCTTTCTGGTGAGAATTAGTTATTTTTGCTCAGTAGTACTTGTTTTTTTTAGAAAGGCTTGGTAGTTGCTACCAAGTTCTCAGTAGTGAGTATGAAATGTCACTGCTTATTCTTCTGTAACACATCAAGACAAGTATGGTTTGGTGGTCAATTGGGAATAAGAGTGCATGACTTGCCTCTGAATGTCACAACTATGTTGCAGCAGGTATTGCCAAGTTTAGATGAGAATGGGGTCCAGATTTTTGCTCACACTATGTGGGAAATTTGGAAAGAGAGAAATAAAGCTGTTATTGAGCATAGTGCTTTTCAGCCCACAAGTGTTCTGCACAGAATAAATGCCAGTATAGCAGCACAAAATCTGAAACTGAACCTAGATAGAAGGAATCCTCATACTGTGCAAAGTGAGAAATATAATTACAATGAAGAAGGCTGGCAGGTGATGGTTGATGCATCTTGGGAGTTGACAGGAAAGGCCGGAGGGGCATATTTGGTATATTACAAAGGGATGTTACACTCTGTGGGTTTAGCACATTTCACTGCGCATGACCCCTTTCATGCAGAGGCCACAGCAATGAAGGAGGCAATGCTATATTTCTATCGAGGGATGGGTATGCCAGTAAGTAAATACAGTGGTTCAATTCTTTGGGGATTGTTTAAATTTAGTAAGTTCAGTGGAGCAAGGGGAAACAATCGACATTCCTTCATGGAGAGCAGCAGAAACGGTTCAGGTTTTAATAAAATTACTGCGAGATACAAATGATAAAGGAGAGATGCGACATGTTAAAAGGGAAGCAGTGTATCATGCACATTGTCTGGCAAATCTGGCAAGAAGGGGCTCCATAAGCTATCAGGGACAGCTAACAGAATCTTTGCACCACCAAGGAAGGCTTACCAGAATCATTGATGAGCAGTTTTTTTCAGCGTTTGCAGGATGAACCACCTTAGATGTTTTTTTACTTTAACTGGTGCTCAGTTAGGTATTGTAGTATTGTAGTTTCTTTATCTTTTTTTTACTTTTATGCTTAAGCGTTTTTACTGTTTAGGATCTCAGTTTAGTTTTCAGACTTTTTGGCCTAATCAGTTGTTGTCTTTTTTTGAGCACCAGGTTACTGTATTGTTGGCATGTAATCTCATTGTTTAAATGAATGCTTAGCCTACGGGCAATTATCAAAAAAAAAAAAAAAAAAAAAAAAGAAGTTCTCAGTAGTACTTGTTGCTTTCATTTATTCATGATTAGCGATTGTGGGTTATTTATTGCAATTACCAAATATAATGGGCATTACAATTCAAAGCAGAAAATTGATTTGTCTTTATATATGTTTGTTCTGATAATATTCTTCCTTTAAACATTTGTTATTACTTTTCAGTGTTTAAACAATGATTCTTGCATGAGAAAACTTAGAATGATTATTGTTAAGCCTCTTGTACTTCAAATTAATCTAAAATCAAAGATGCATACTACTGAAGTGGTCAATTACATTGACATTACATAAATAATACTCAGAAATACGACAAACTAGATATATTATTGTATGACGCTTCACTTTGCAATTTGAATGGTTAACATTTTTGTTTTTATGGTAGTTGGCAAGGGTTAAGGGAAGCTTCAAGTGGCTTACGTGTCCAAGGAAGGTTAGTCATGCATTTTATTATAGATCTAATTTGTCTCAAATTGCAAGTGCTTTATATCTTATGTTGTATTGTTCACAACAGGACTTGTCAACAGGATGGCTTGACTGTGATCCAGATCCCATGTTCAAGCCTGAGTATTTCTCTTTGGGAGAATGGGTGCCAAAATGGGTGGGAACAAATTAATTTCTTTTGACACCAGAAAAGTTTGACTCCTGATAAGTTTTAAGAGATAATAACCTTGAAAAAGTTACTGTAATCGTGTATTCAAATCGAGGGACTCTTAGCTTGTTTCATGGAGGGGTAAGAACTAAGAATAGTAGAGGAGATAGGAAGGAAGAAAGTTCCAGTAGATATGTAATTATGCATGATTATTTCTCTTTCTTAATTGCACTCAAATCTTTTACTGTGCTTTAATTTTAGGCTCTTTTTGGAGTATTTGATGGCCACGGAGGCAGCAAAGCAGCTCAATTATGTTCTAAAAGTATGGACCGATTATAATTGATGAATTAGATACAATAGAAGGTGAGAGCTCTGGAGCCACAGAGAGGAACAACCCACAGAGAAGGTGACAGCGCATCAAGTGGGACCTTCTCTTCCAATTACTGCTCAATTTTTATGTGTTTTTGTTCAGCTATTGACCAGTTGAGAGTATTTAATATTACAAATGCTTGGAAACAAATAATTATGATGCTATTGTTTGATACAATATACGCCAGAGATACTCTGCTAAATAGTCAATAGTCAGTGCCAGTTATAAAAATTGGCAGCGACACAGCTTTATAAAAAAAGTAATTAACATAAGCAACTAGTTCAAAATAAGATAACATTCTTTAGTTCAAAGCAAAAATTACAGAAATCCAAACGTCCTTAAAAAAAAGTCTTCAGTCGAATTCCATCATCTTTAATCCTGAAACAAAAGTTGAAGTTGAAACTTAGCATAGTTTAATTTGAAATTGTGCCAATCAGATTGTTAAAAAAAGAAAAGTCTAAGTACCAGTTGTTTGACAAATGCGCATGCACGATGCCTTGATTTTGTTTTTAATTTCCTCATTTTTGTTGTGCTTCGAGAATATCAGTCGAACAAGCACTTGTTTTCGAAATTCTTCAATATCAATCTGCAAATGTAATGCAAATGCACAATATATAGTTAGTTTATGTTAGTAGAATTGTTTGTATGAATGTTACACAAATTAGAATACACCTTCGGAAAATTAGTCGTCTCAAGCGACCCTTTCCAAAAGTCGATATATGCCAAGGCATACAAACCACACGAGTCAGAATCATTTTGTTGTGGTGCCTCGCTTATCACATTTACAGGCCATGTAGTAATATCTAATGACCCATGTTTAGCTGAAAGATCTTCGTCAGACTGGATTGCTAGTGAGATTAATTGTTGGATTCCAATGCGCTACAACAATTGGAAAATGTCAGCTCATTAAAAAAGAAACCCACAATTAAACAACATAAATAAGGTTGTTGTCACTGACCAAATCTCTCGTGAGATCTTCATAATAGGCTGGAGTGCACTTTACAAGCGAGTCCAGTACTTGAAATGTTGACCGCGTGAGATTCAAGACCCCTACGATCCAGTGTGAGTCGCTTATGTTTATAGGAAAAAAGACCTACAATTTGAAATAGTAAATCAGTTGTTTTCCCACTATAGTCTTGTAGGTATGAGAAACACAAATATTCAATTTAGACTTACCAAGTCTTGTTCCAAAAATTCTTTGCCGACTTTTGTATACTTTCTTATACGTCTCTTGTACATGGCGTTTGGAGCTTCAGATCTGGAATATATGTTAGTGTTGAGAGTTGATACTGCCATCACTTTTTTAGATGGATGCCGCTCCATGGTTGCAATATAGCAATTTATGACCTGTTCAGAACAAAATAAAAATTTTTGCTTTTCTGTAAACTTGAGTCTGAAATAATTTAGGGTGTTAAATGCTTTGAAGAACAAAATGGCAGCTACATCAGCTAAAAATCATTCTAAAATAATTATAGTCTATAATTAGTAGCATATAACCTTGATAGTTTAACCATTTATACCTAACCAGATGTAAACATGAGAAATATATATGTGTACCTGACTGGGTATCCATTTCACTGCACCTTTTTCATTTGAATCTTGGATGAGACTTTCCATTTCTTTGGCAGTCAGTGTCACATCTAAATCATCATTTTTAACAATCACTTCATTTAAATCTGCATCTTGTAAATACCACACGGCTGCCATCTGTTGGGGATTGAACACAATGGCACCTCCGTCTGTTTCACTTGCATCGAAAATCTCATGAATAGCTCCTTCTGTGTCACTTGCATCAGAATATATCTCAACAGGATGCTTGTATTTTGTTTCCTTCTCTTTCAGAGGTGTTGTACTAGGCTGGTCGTTCGACTTCTTTGCCCTTTTCTGGAAATTTATTTCATTATTGTATAAAAGTATGAGAGTCGAATAGGAAAAAAATATACTGCATACAATTTGGCTAAGTTATAGAAATAATCCTGGTTATTAAATTTTTAATGAATATGCATGGTAACAAGTTTGCTTTCTTAATTTACTGTTCCAGGCCAATATAAACAAGCAGATTTTGATGCAATTGCATCAAGTTCTCATTTTGATCAATATCATATGCCCTTTTTTCTGTTGCGGTTAAGGTCTTAAGGATGAGAAATATAGGACTGGTCAAGTAATTTGGTCCATTCACTATTCATTTGTAAAACATCAAATTTCATGCACGCCTCTACCAATTATGATTCAATAAAACCAATATATTACCTCGTTAAGAATCTCTACATTTGGGCCATTACTAGCTCCATCGATTGCCCTCTTTGAAGGTGGGGTAATACCTCTAGTGATTCCAGAGGTGCTACCTCTATTGATTGCCGTCTTCAAGGCCCCACCTTTATTGATTGCTGTCTTCGAAAGTGGGGCTCTATCTCTATTGATTGTTGTCTTCGAAGGTGGGGCCCTACCTTTCCTTTCTGTGCAATTCAATTGCACTAAAATTTCACCATCGAATCGACCTTTGCTGCGGTGATGGTCATTTCTGTTCCGCACACGTTCACAAGTCCACTTTGACATTTGCGGATGGCAATGCACTTCATCATCCAAGTAGCCAAGCTGAATATGCTCATAATAGAATAACTATAATAAAAGAAATAAAGAATATTATTTTAGTGTAAAATATTGAAAAAAGAAAAGAAAAGTATACTATACTGATGGATTCGAAATTTACCTGAAGAAAGAACAGGCTTCCTTGAATACGTATCTTCCTATCCAGTAAGTGTCTTTTAAGGCCACGGAGAAGAATTTTTACAGTGAATTCGGCCCAATTTATTTGCGCAATCCGTGGGATGTTGTCCACCAGGTTCAAATATTCATATGGAATATTTTCAGTTAATGGTGGGGCTAGAAGCCCAGCAACCATCAATATAATGAAAATTCGAACGAAGTTTTCATCACGTGCATCGGTATGAAGAATTAGATCTCTTACATAGCTAAATGTGATAACCTCTTTGTAAGGATCTTCAAATATCTTTATTAATTCATCCCTTGGTGTTCGTTTTTCTATATCGACAGTTATCCCTTCGTCTCGCAGACCTAGGATACAGGAAACATCTTGCGTTGTTACTGGCACATGTTTTCCTCCCATGTAGAAAGTCTGAGAAGAGGGATCGTAGACATCGACCATGTCCACTATCAGTCTGCGAGAGAGCTGTATGGGGTGCATTTCAAGTAATGCCCCAAAGCCTAATTCAGTTATTCTTCTTCTTTGTGTCGGATGTAAATTTTCCAGCAAAATCGCAAATTGGGCTGATAGATCAATTCCCTTTGTAATTATAAATATCAGTTAGAAAAATGTAAATCTAGGATAAGTATAGCATATATGTTTTAGATATGAAAAACTTTGATTTATCAGGGAACAATTGTCGTAAGATATATATCAATGAACTGAAATTTGCCACAAAATATTTGGACTTCTAGGTGCTCAATGACATTTTCACAGATTAAAAAATTTTGGTGGAAATCATGAATCATTTTGTTTTGCAGGAATCACCATCGTGGCGGGCAAATGTGACTTTGCAAGAGTGCGTTGATCTGCTCCTGAATATGTCCTCCGTTCAGATTAGACATGCCATCATAGGGCTTCGCCACCACGAAAAAGAGGAAATAATGTACGCACCTCTAGCGTTTAAATGGAGTCCATAATCATGACCATACTAAGTCCCAAAGTTTTGTTGTATTTTAAATGGGAACTTTTCCTTACCTATTTTGTTTGCCTCTGAGACATATATTTGTTGCTTAACGGTATGAGTGGTAGTTGTTCAGTAGTAAATCCTAGATGTACAATAATTTCAATGCTTCTTTATGGGGTTCTAACTATATGTAACTCATGTATGAGACACTCTGTATTGGAATGGAAACCTACGGGTTTAATCTCAATAAAAAAAAGGTGTTCAATGACTCATCAATCAACGAAGGCAACCTGGCCTTTTACGGTACGTAAGACATACAATATGCAAAAACGATCTCCATGACCATACTAATAATTTATCTTGTACATATTATAATAGTATTTTGATGCAATTTTGCAATTTGAATGATTGAAGGAATAAAGTCTGATCACTGTTTACCAGATGACCTTATTAATCAATTGATCAATTAAATGGTGAAAAAGGGAATTTAAAAAAAAAAAACATACAGTTACGACAGCTTGATCATGCTTGTTTTCCATCTCTTCTAATTCTAACCTTCTCGCTAATCCTGCGTGAATTAAATTGTGAACGGAATTGTGAAAGGCAATGGAAGAGAATCCTGAAAGGAAAGGGGTTCTTTTAAATATAACCACCCAGTAATATATGACACATCAGCCAATGGAGAGCGGTTGCTTTCCAAATTCAAATTGGGAATTCGCACCATATTATTTTTCCGCCAAAGCTAATCAAATAAATTTTGAGCGGTTACTACTAAAGTGTTGTATCCACCACTTTCACGTGTACAGCAAGTTTGTTTTTTAAAATAAATTCACTTTGCCGTCATGTATAATATAATAGCACCATATATTTTTCAAAATTTTTAGGAGCAATTTTAATTTGTAAGTTTATTAAAAATAGAAAAATTGATAAAACATTTTAAATTTCAAAATTAATTAAAGGCCTGATGGTGGTACAACGTTACAACGATCAAGCACGAAATATCGGAAACGTTGTATTTCCAAAAAAATCGGTGACATAACTGAAAATTTTTGTATAATCAAATAATGCATATGGACTTTTTATTTATTTTTTTTAAGAAAATGACAAAGTAAGTTCAACTGGTATGTTCATTCATGTATTAAAAGTCTAATGTTTTAATTTCAAATAGATTTTTTTTATTTTTTAATACAAAATGAAAAAAATCCATATGGAATTTTATTTCTTTCTTTTTAACAAAATGACAAAGCGAGTTCAGTTGCTTTGTTCACCACTTGGTTTTTACCAATATTTACACCACTTGTTTTTTGCCCTATCCTCAAATGGATTTTTTATTTTCTTTTTTTAAATAAAAAAAAAACATATGGACTTTTCATTTTTTTAACAAAATGACAAAGCGAGTATTGCTCGTCTGTTCATTCATGTTTTAAAAGTCCAATGCTTTAATTTCAAATGGATTTTTATTTTTTTAAATAAAAAATAAAAAAATCCATATGGACTTTTCATTTCTTTTTTTTCTAACAAAATGACAAAGCGAGTTCAGCTGCTCTGTTCA
Organism: Rhynchospora tenuis; assembly: GCA_027725995.1. NCBI lineage: Eukaryota > Viridiplantae > Streptophyta > Magnoliopsida > Poales > Cyperaceae > Rhynchospora > Rhynchospora tenuis. The sequence goes on from CM050889.1 coordinate 26,452,162, forward strand.
TTCATGTTTTAAAAGTCTAATGCTTTAATTTCAAATAGATTTTTTTTATTTTTTTAATACAAAATGAAAAAAATCCATATGGACTTTTATTTCTTTCTTTTTAACAAAATGACAAAGCGAGTTCAGTTGCTCTGTTCACCACTTGGTTTTTACCAATATTTACACCACTTGTTTTTTGCCCTACCCTCAAATGGATTTTTTATTTTCTTTTTTTAAATAAAAAATAAAAAATCCATATGGACTTTTCATTTCTTTTTTTTCTAACAAAATGACAAAGTGAGTTCAATTGCTCTGTTCATTCATGTTTTAAAAGTCTAATGCTTTAATTTCAAATGGATTTTTTATTTTCTTTTTTAAATAAAAAGCGAAAAAAATCCATATGGACTATTTATTTCTTTGTTTTAATATCTCATTTAGGACAAAAATATTTCCAATTTTAAAAATTAGAGAATGAAATTTTATGATAATTTCCATGCACAATAATATTCGGCAATTAAATCACCTTAAGTGTTTGGGTTGGTCATATGATGAGCTTTTGAATTAAAGATCTATTCAAGTTTGACGGAGTGATTAGTCAAATTGCTTTTGTTGTAGCATTCCTCCCTAGTTTAGTACAATATAAGCATAAAATCTACTAATTTGCAAAAACAATTTATTTATCCATTAAATCATTTAAAAATTTTATTTAGGACCAAAAGTAGGTTTAAAAATTTAATATCTCATTTAGGACAAAAATATTTCCAATTTTAAAAATTAGAGAATGAATTTTTATGATAATTTCCATGCACAATAATATTCGGCAATTAAATCACCTTAAGTGTTTGGGTTGGTCATTTGAGCTTTTGAATTAAAGATCTATTCAAGTTTGACGGAGTGATTAGTCAAATTGCTTTTATTGTAGCATTCCTCCCTAGTTTAGTACAATACAAGCATAAAAGCTATTAATTTGTCACAACAAATTACTTGTCCTTTAAATCATTTAAACAATTTTGAAAACATCATTTACGACAAAATATTTCCAATTTGACTGGGTATCCATTTTTTTCATTTTTTATTTTGAAAAAGAAAATATGAAATCTATTTGAAATTAAAGCATTAGGCTTTTAAAAACAAGAATGAACATACCAGCTGAACTCACTTTGTCATTTGCACCACAAGGTTTTTTTTTTTTTTTTTTTATCGTCATTTGCTCCACAAGTTTACCTTTCATTGAAGTTTCAACAATTTTCATAATGTAATTATTTTATGTCGACTTCACATGAAGGACAAATTTAAAAAAAAAAAATATTTAATTTAGGACAAATATTAAAAAATTATCATTTGGGAAAATATTAGGTTTAATAATTTAATATTTCATTTAGGACAATATTTCTAATTTTAAAAAATTTTCAAATTAAATTTTATGATATTTTCGATAATAATACATCGACATATACCAGCTAAATTTTATTAAAATATGCAACACTAAGTTGTCCATGTCATAATATCCACGGACATGATCCATGACACATGAAACCAACCAGTCAGAATGTCATGTGTCATCAAGAAATTGTGAAGTTTATCAAAAGACGGTTATCTAAAGCAAGAATACGGATATTACCTCCAAAATTGTGAAGTTTATCAATTATTTGTCCATTAAATCATTGAACAATTTAAAAATTAAAAAAATGGTAAACGAAATTTAATGATGTTTTCCATGCACAATAATATTTGGCAAATAAATCGACATGTACATGCTAAGATTTGCTAAAATATGCGGCACTCAAGTTATCCACGTCATCTATCCATGACACATGAAACCAACGAATCAGGAAATGCCACATGTGATCAAGAAATTGTAAGTTCAGCAAAAAGACGGTTATCTAAATCAAATACGAAGATTATCTCTAAAATATTTTTTGGAGGGAAACTTAATCGGATGCCATCGATAAACAAAATTGGCGGTGTCTAAAAGCAGTTATTATGTCAAATTCCAGACTTCTCGTCTCACATGAGAGTGCTATCTCCTTCTCCGTGTCATGCTCCGTCGTGATCCCGACTTTGCCGTCGCCGGCGTACTTCTCCTCGCCTAAAACTTCTCCTCTCTGAGAATGAATCAGGTCAATTCGAAGAGAGGGAGAAGAAGCTTCAGATGGAAGATAGGCATCTCTCCATGCCATGCTTCAATGGAGATTCAAAGACAGTACGCAATTTTTAATTTGGTTTAATTTAGTGTCCTCGCTTGTTTGTTTTAGCAAGCGCTATTATAACATGGTGAGTCTGGAGTATTCAACATAAATTGGCATTCCTGCATTTGGTTTATTCAAGTATATGTTAAAATTTTGGTCTGGAAACCTAGAATTTGGCATGTAACTGTACTTCCGATCTTAGGATAAGGCCAAAGTTTCAGACTTCGAATGATCACTCAAATCTTTTACTGTGCTTAATTGGAGTTGCTCTTTTATTTCCCCCAAGTGATACTTTAGCTTAATTGCACTCAATCTTTTACTGTGCTTTAATTTTAGGCTCTTGTTGGTGTATTTGATGGCCACGGAGGCAGCAAAGCAGCTGAATTTTTTTTCTAAAAGTATGGACCGATTTATAATTGATGAATTAGATACAATAGAAGGTGAGAGCTCTGGACCCACAGATAGGAGCAGCCCACAGTATTCCTTCACCAGTATTTTACCAGTTCATGTACCAGTATATTTATATTATCTATTTCAAAATCAGTGAAGTACTTACAATTTTGATATTGGATTTGAGAGGACTCTTGCTGAAGCTAAGAAAGGGAACCCAGATTGGAGCAGACTTGACAGTGAGGTCCTGCAACAGCCTTCTTCTTCAAACCTTTCAAAGCTTCTCCTTTTGGTACTTTATCCTTTTTTATTTTGTAAACAAATTGCAAAATATCTTGCATATAATTTTCTGTATCTTGTGGTGATCTGTGAGTGTACCATTTTACTACTCAGACCTTTCTTGTTCTGATATTGTGATCTTTAATTGACCAAGAATTGTACTCTATATTTTGGTTCATTCTTTGTATTTTTTTTGTGTTTAGTTTAGGCAATGGACTTGAGAAGACTAATTAGAATATTATCTTGAAAAAACATGTTTATAGATTTATAGTATAAAGTTTAGCACATTGGTAGTGAGGCGCAAAAGTATTTTCCTACTGAATCTCCACTGAGAGCATGTCTTTCTTTCTCCATCATCCATTGATGCAACTAACTTGAGACGATAAGTGGAAATATAATAAATAATTTATCTTGTAGCAGGTTAGGGTCACAGACTTGGTAGCAGACAATTGGAGCACCGCACCAAAATTTGCCAAGGAGCAGGCATTGAGCATAAGACGTCTCGATATTTTTGGATGACACTCAATCAAATCCAGGATGTGTGCCAGATGACACGGAGAGTGATGATGGTGTAAAATATTGCAAATTGGATGTGGATTCTCAAAGAGAAGAAGAAATACTGGATAGTTCTCTGAAACATTGACGTTGCTGAGATTATCAAGTGTTAAATAATAGCAAATATGATGTAGATGGTTTAGATAATGGGAAATTCTACTGACTCTTTTTTTATGGATTTGCGAACAAAATTAATTTATAGGCTAGTCGAGGCTAGTCGTAATTTTAAGGTAAGGAAGTTGTAAGGCATTGTTGTATTGATTTCTGCTTAGTTACTGTAACAATCTCAACTCAAAGAGATGTAATTATTGTTTATTTGGATCAATAACGAATGGATTGATTATTTTTTTGGAATGGTAATAGTGGAGTGTTGGAAAATTTGTCTTTCTAGTACCAGATTGCATATACCAGCAATGAAGTTTCTATAAAGTTTATTCACTGATTGTTTGTAGGCAACATGATAAGCTATGCTATGCGTTTAAAGAAGTCTAATAAGGCAACAATAAAAGAAGGCTAATGATACAATATAAATCAAGACTCCATTAAACAAAATATCCATTTCATTTTTTAAACACAACATGAACATCCACTACTACACTACTTGTCATCCATCCATCATCTAATCTAGTCTAATCCACTACAACATTGCTAGTGAATTCTGCTTACAACTACAATTAACATTGCTTACAACTACAACATTGGATGACAAGTGCTCAGATTTAACCCAATCAGTGTTCACTGCACTGGTCATTCCCTTGCCAGCATGTTTGTACAAAAAAAAAGAACTTATGTAAGCACATCCAATAATCTATCTATTTTTCAAGACTGATATCTAGGTACCATTACAACTTTATTGAGTATGCAGCTCCTCTATGCAACTATTTGTAGTCCTAAACAAGTATACCAGCAAGATTTATCCCTATTTCTACAAGATTGCGCCCATAATCCTGCAAAAGATTGGAGATATATTAAGAGCAATTCACAGAACAGTCTTCTCAAGAAACAAAAGGGCAGAAAAGCTGGATCTAGTTTTATATTCATTGACTTCTTTTGAACTTTCAGTATGTCACAGACACTCTAACAACAAGTGTAAATGTTAAACCTTAGTTAAGGTTAGGGTTCAGTTAGGTTGACATAAAGATAAAACTATACCAGCTGCAAATGTTTCTTCTTTTTTTTGTTTTTTTTTTTTTCTTTCAATTGCTGCCTTTTCATATACAACCAAAAACCAAGTACGTTTTACAAGTTGCACAAAGATCAAGCATCAGCATCTCATCTTTTTCCTTGAACAATTAATGACAGATTGTGAGGTTTTTATTTATGGGAGATTTCATGAAATTGACTTTACTGATAAGGTACTGTCAAAGCAAGTTTACAATCTTAATTAATTGATTTCTATAATAGAATATCTTACAAATTTACCAGTATGCCAAAATCTTACAAAACAGACCTCAATAAATTATATTATTCCGTTTCTTATCATAAACTACATAAAAATTGATAGACACTTTGACAACAAATGTAAAAGTTAAACCTGAGTTAAGGTTAGGGTTCGGTTAGGTTGACAGTCGGCTCGAATACAGGTGAGGGTTCAGCAGCACAATCCTACAAAATAAGAATAAAATATCAATTTACATTACCAAGATAAGTTTAATTGACTAGCAAACCAAAATACTGACCTGAGTAAGGAGTTGACAAGTTTGCCGATTATGTCCTCGCTGCCCACAACGTCCGCATTTGTTCTTGCGCTTGCTCTCAGTCGCTGACTTAATCCTCTCATACCTCTTCTTATTCTTCTTCGGCGCGCCTTTAGTTACAACCGGTTTGGGGTTGCCAATCCTTGGTAGTGATTTTACATCCTCTTTAACATCTTGTTTGACCACAGAATTCTCTGCAAGCTTTTTGTCATGCACATGTTCATATTGTCGTTTTTGTTGTTCTATTGATTCCATTAACTTCAAATAATTCTCAGTGGATTTGGCGACTTCATAGTGATATGGGATGACTGCCTTATTCAGCTCATGGAACCTCTGACAGTGGTCGGAAACATTGAATGTACCGCCTTCTCGATCCGAAGG